>CAHIKZ030000914.1:925000-1082500 GCA_903632075.3 Acanthosepion pharaonis | reverse complement strand
TTTCCAAGCGTAGCTTAGATGTGGCACAAGGCCGAAAGTAGGGGGCACCCAGTGAAGATCGAACTCCCTACTCAGTCATAATTGTTCTAGCGAGATAAGCTGGCTAACCATTACACCACCTCCAGATGCCCAAATACATCAATTTTTCCCTCCCAGTTCGAGAACACCAACTGCTTTTATCAGCCGAGCATTTTTTTCATTCTTCGAAAACTGGGAGAGGACACCAAATTTTTGCATATCAAAATACTTTTATAGAGACTCCTGTGACGGACTTGTTTTTAATCTAAATATCCCATCTTCAGTGTGTCATGCGGAATACATGCCCTTTTTTTTTCTTTTTTGTTTGGTAAGTAATTTTCTTTTCTGTTGTAGGATACACGCGACGTGCTGTCGCTTAGTTTGACAAGGTAAGTTGCTGTTTTCTTCACTATAGTATCATTACAAATACATACAAATTTAAACTGTGTTTTTTGTATCTTAATAATTTGCAATTATATACTTTGAACATAAATATGTTTGTGATAAAAAGCAACAACAAATGTAAAAAAACTAATTAAAAAATTGACTAATTTTTAACATTTTCTTAATCCACAATTCATGAAAATTCTTCAAAAAAGAGAGCAAGAAAGAAAGACTTCACTTCTGGTGTAAACAGATTCCATGTTTCCAAGTTAATCTATAATATTGAGTATCGACAATGCAGCAGTAAGGATAGATATTGAAATTTCTCAGTCATTCTATGCATTAGTAGCTTAGAATTGAACTTGTATCCATTTGGTTTTATTAAAGTAGGTTTATTTGCCTTTTAAAGTAACCTTTAACTCTTTGTGATGGACCAGCCAAACGTAGTTAACTAAACATATAAATTTGTTTTCAACCACAACTAATAAAACTAATTAGCTATATAGTAGTATATGCTACTAAATCAGCTTAAGCAAAATGACAGAATTTTTATAGTTGCAGCATGTTTCAAAATGAACAATGTTATGATTTTTATAAAATTTTTTGAGTGATTGGTTGTCATGGTATTCAACTCCAATCTAACAGACTTCTGATTACCAAAGAAACTTTAGATCATTCCTGATTTTTACACAGAAACTTAAATATCCTCTAATACAAAAACAAAAAAAAATATTCCAATCTGAAGCTATTCCTCTTTGAACTGGAAAAAAGTAGAAACAAAGTAAAAGTTTAACCTTTGCAACTGACCAAATGAGGTGCCATTTTCAAGAAAAAACTTTACAACCCAATAACAGATTCTTTAAGAATATAAACAAAAGAGAAAATATTTATCTTTTATTTTGGTAAAAAGCAAGAAAATTCTTTGACTTATTTCCAATGTCGTAACTATTATGATTCATAACACTTTTTCAACAGGTATTTCACCAGCAATATACAATCACAAAAATAATAGCACACAAATGAAATACAGAACAATGACATGCCAGATAGTAGGTCAAACCACAATCAGCTGAGGCTACAAGCATTGTCTACAGCAGGAACAGAAAAAATATGTATAAAGTATATAAAAAATTTCCTTTTTTTAATGCTTATGAATAGAGTGAAACCTTTTGTATATAATATTTTCAGGATCTAAGCATACTTCTATATATTTTGAAATGGATTTTTTAATCTAACATTATTTTTTATAAAAACATTATTTTTCGTGGGCACATATGTTTGAGTTAACATCTCTCTTTATTTTCTTAGCAAAATTAATGTCAATTGGTCAGTTATGAGAAACACTTCTATATACAATATATACATTATAAGAATGAATGTCTGTGTGTGTGTGAGAGAGAGAGAGTGAGTGAGAGCATTTGCCCATTATTTTCTGAATAGTTATTTTTTTGTATATCACAGATTATCTTAAATTAAAAATAAATAGGATATGAGCAAGAAATTATTTATAAATTACAAATTTATTAAATTTTAATAAATACAAATTCTGATCTTTGTAGGACGAGCTGTTGCCATAGACACCAAATAATTTATTGAAAAATCAAAATCCCGTAAATTTAGATACACAAAACCCAACCTTAAATTGTTTAGAAAATTACTGAAAAATGAAAGCAAAACATGGATAAAACGAATTAAATATAATCCAGTAATATATATAAGAGAGTGGATGCTTTAGATACATATACAGGGTGCAGCAGAAATACCTCAATACCATATATATATATATATATATATATATATATATATATATATATATATATATATATAAAAGATAGAGAGGAAAACTTCTTTACTGACATGTTTTGTCCTGAGGAAGGTAAATGTAAGATTTTATTTTGTAATATGCATTTATACACAGAAGTGGAGGAAAAATATTAAGTTTTCAAATTTTAAATTTGCAAATGCTCTAAAATATTCTTAAAGCTTTTGCTGTGTAAGGAAAGGTAAACTATGGAGGACACTAAGTGATGTAATTTATTGCCTAATAAACAGAAGTGAGTAAATGTTGTAGAATTTTTATTTATCATTTTATTTTGTTTAATTATTTATGTATTCATTTATTTTAAATATTTAAGTCTTGAGTTAACTGTTTTCTTATATATATATATATATGTGTGTGTGTGTGTGTGTGTGTGTGTGTGTGTGATGATGATGTTTGATCAGATTTTGAAGAAGTGTTTCAAGTTAAGCATTTTTCACCACCACTTCTTTGTGTGAAAATATCACATGGATATGCCTCAAGTGCTTACTCTAACTGAAATTATAAAGGCAACATCAATGAAACAGGAGGATCTGATTGCCATATTAAAATGAACTGTACAGACATTATATGAGTTCTACCCAGTGCTCTGAAAACAATTTAACCAAAGATGAATGGTAAGAGACTAACTACGACTTGCTACACCAACTCCTTCACAGTCATGAGTTGCTTTGCACCAACTACAAAGACCAACTACTGGAGCAATATGCTGTGAAATGTTGAGGGAGATTCAAGACCATGGTTGAAATATGTGCAACTATTTCATCAGTACTCAGTTGAAGGTCTACTGAAGCTATGTGTAATTGAGTAATTCACATGGTTGACATGTCTGAATTGCCCAATGGGGTTCCAGTTTTGGTACATCCTTGAGTCTTCTAATAACCATCTGTTTAACAGTAGATGTTGTAGATCCAAGGATGATTGGTTGGAGGCAGAGGATGCTGGAGGTATTACTTGTATTTCACTGTGAGGAAGTAATGTGTATCACCTAGGTGCCCAAGTCTGATATAGTTCATGGGCCATCTAATCTTCAACTATATTACCATATCATCAGTGTTGCTTCAATACTTTGTGTGTAGGCTAGGGAGTGGGGTGAAAGTTTGAAATCAAGACTGCACTGACTCAAGAGATCGTGAGAAGTGACACACATAAACACACACACATATCTTTTGTAGGGTAGAGAGTACAGGATTTCATTTGTATTTCACCAAAAGAAATAAAGAGGTGCCACTTTTCTCAACCACCCACCACTTCAGGTCAGTGGCATGTATCAGTTCCCCACTTACTGGTTTTGAAACATGGATTGAAGATTCCTGGCTATTTACTGGTTGTGGTGGGGACCTCATTGAAAAACAAAGGCATTGTAGCCAATGTGTGGGGTACCAGCTCAGGTTGGTTTCCTTTGGGGGGGGGGGGTTAAAACTAAAAAGTAAGATTTCCTATTCATTGTAGATCTGTAACTAAATGCACTCAATTCAATTTAATTCAGTAATTGGTTATTTTCATATGAGACAAGCAAGAAAGTCAACTTCAGTAAACAATAATACTTCTGTCTATATTTCTGAGATGAGGTATTATGTACACTATTTAAATTATTCAGACTCTTGTCCTCATCTTTGTAGCTATATTTATCACAACATTCTGGCTTTTGTATGCTCCTGCCTTCTTCAGGTGGTTAGAATTGAAAAAAGGGAGATCACCACCCTCTAAGAGATCAGGTTGAAATCCTAGACAAAGAACATCATTGGAAAATTCGTAAACTTAAGGAATCAGCACATATGCTAGGCCACAAAAATCTCCTGAATCGACCAAGCATAGAAATGAATACAATATGGGAACCAGTAATAAGGAGTGCCAGAGAAAAGCAATAATAACAATGAAAATTGCAATATGAGCTCTGGTAAAAAAAAATGAAATGATAACAGCAAAAATTGCAATATGAGCATTGGTAAAAATGGTTGCTGAAGATATTTAGTTTATAAGTCCCAGAAATTCATACACAGATGTCCTTAAGGACATATGACACAGTGGATAAAAGTGTTGGTTAGATCCAGTGACAAGACCCAAAGACTTTGAGAGTTCAATACCTGGTTAAGGCAGTGGAGAACTTGGAGAGGTGAATTAACAAGAGATAACTGATATCCATTAGACATGGCACATGGAACTAGAACAGTCTACCCCAGAGAGCAAAATAAAGGGTTCAGTTTGACATTCCAACCATCTGAAGAAGGCCGGAGCATACAACGGCTGAAACGTGATAAATATGGCAACAAAGATGAGGGCGATAGTCCGAATAATGTAAATAGTGTACAATAATATATTTCATGAAATGATACAGTTTGTGAAATACTCTCATAATGATAAAGCCATTATCATCATCATCCTGATAAAGGCTACTACTGTTTTGGTAACAGTTATTTTGTGTTGTGTTGATTGTACAGTGAGAATTGTGGATATTATATACAATATAAAAGAAATATCAAACTATTATGATTTAATTTCTTATATAAAACTGGAGTGAAAGTCTACATAATCATCAGCAGAGAATTGCCTCAATTACTTTTCAAAATATTTGAATCTATTCAAATAAAGCTTTTGTCAATGAACGGTCTATTCTCATTTATTATGATATATAAGTATCACAATGAAAGAATGAAAGTAATGCCTCCTATTTTATTATATTAACTCACAATGGCAGATGTGGATGGTGGTTGTATGGCTTCCTGCCAACAACCTATTTTTTTTGCCTTGTAACAGATCAGCTGAGTGGCAATCTTGTAAAATGGCATGTAAAGCACATATGAAGCAGAGATGTGACATCAAATTCCACTATGTAGAAAAAATTGTATTCATTGATATCAATGCTTGCTGAACATTTATGGAGACCAAACAGCTGAAATGAACACAGATGGTGAATAATGCATTGCTGTAGTGGTGGCAGCTCTGTGTGTGACAAGTCTTTTTCATAAGTACAGCATGCAGGTTATTGTTAATCACTGGTGAAAGCTTACAGCTAATGGTGGTGACTATGTGGAAAAATAATGTTTTGTAGTTGGAAAATAGCTCTAACTGTATAGTGCTACTTGCATCTGCTGTAGTTTGCATGAGGCATTACTTATAGAGCGCCCCTTGTGCATATACACAAAGTCATCTCTCTCACCCTTTTGTCAAATTCCGGGGATATTTTTTCAGAAGAGAGACTGGTAAATCTGAACTAAAGAAAAAAAGGTTATTTTTTTTGTTTTTTTATTACTGAAAATTTGTGACCAAACCTGAGAGAGAAAGTGTGCGTGTGTGTGTGTATACACATAAAATATATATGGATAGATTTTAGAGAAAAGCTTCAAGCTATAAATTCAACTTTATGATAAATCCTCTTAATGAAAAATTATCAGAAAAAGCAAATATTAAAAAATTCAGCAAAATTTTGAAAGGATACATTTGTTGGGATAATTTTGTTTCTACTTCTCTAATATCCACCATGCTTGGCTGGTCACATGGCCCTTAACTAATCAGCAGAGCCTTGTTTGTTTTTTAGTAGATGTAATTAAGAAAATTTGCATTTCTGATGCATGGCTATGATATGCTGGACTTATAGAAGACAGACTTTTGTAAAATCCTCTAGTTTTCCATTTCAATGTTGGAGAGAAGGAATTTAACACATTTCTATACTTACTTTGTTAGTGTGTTCTCTTTCTAGAAAATGAAAATTCAGTAACATTTTTCCAACTTCTAATATCTTTATTTTTTTTTTTTTTATTGTGTTTGGGTAATTACCTGCTTCCAACAGACAGAATTTGCCAAAGTCACCCAACATATATTTAACAATCTCTTCATAAAAAAATTACCAAATACTCAAAATTAACATAAAACAAATGATTGTTTCTATCAGTTTCAAACTTTTTAAAAAGATAAAAAATAGGAGTAAATAAAGCTTAATGATAATATTAGTTGTTTCTCTACAAGGAAACATTTGGCATTAATTGACCAGACAGCCAGTGCTGTTGTCAGTTGAAATTTATAAAATAATCCTCTTCAAATAATTTTTCTGGGAAATAGGTTTCTGAAGCCTAGTAGCTTTTATTGCTCTTTCCAGTATTGATAGGAGTTTTATTTCTAACCTTTTATTTGAATTAATGTGGAACATCAGTATCTTAATTATGTTATTATTTTCTCTTGAAGTTACATGTGCTATCCATTTAAATTGTTATGCTCTTGATATGGTTTCTGTTATTTCTTCACCAAAACACACAGGCTTAGATTTTATGTTTATGATTAGCAAGCAAGTGCAAAAGATTCCACAACTGATAACATACATAAATCACAATTCCTGTAATATTTGTTATAGTTCACAGATAAGACTGATCCTATGCAGAAATGTCAACAGTATTTACTGCCCGCCCCACCACCAAAGAAAAAAAAGACACACAGTGGTGGGATATGACAAAAGGTCTTTTTAACACATAGTGCCTATGCACAGGGTCCAAAAATAGCCAGGTCCTTGCAATCACCATCATGCTGACATCACTATTCCACCAGCCCTTCCTCTTCAGTGCAATGAGGGAGGTGCTGCTGTAGGGTTGGAATTTCAGGGACAAAGCCTTCTCTCAAAGATTTAACTAAGATCTGTTTGAACATGGTTCAGAGATAATTGGCTTCTCGTCCAAGCCTCAAGATGGAGAATGAGGGAAAATACCAACCATAAATAATTCCATCATCATTTTTTATTTTTTTTTAACAGGCAATGGTTGTCATCAAAATGAGCAACCCACGGTGTGAGCTACAAATTAGAGATATCAAAATTAAACAAATACAGAAATTTAATTATCTGGGAATTGTGATTTAACAGACAATGATGGAAATTGTGACATCAAAATCTGAGGGTGCATTGGAATAGCCAAAAGCTAAACAAGGTATTAATAAAAGACAAAGTTGTAGGAAAAGGAAAATGTCAGAAACAAGAAAAGAGTGTTGAACTGATATGTAATGTTAATTCTCTTTTATGGCAGTGAATGAGGGATAATTTCATCACAGATGGAAACTTGAGGCAACAGAGATGTAGTTCAACAGAAAAATGTTGAGAATACTCCCTATGAAGCATGTAAACAATGAGGAAGTTTAAAGGAAATGAAAAGTACACATACTTGGAATCAGCGAGTTGAAATTTTTTTTGACATATGAGGGAGTGGGTCTTGGAGAATTTGACTCAGAATATATTGAAAGCAAGAGTGACAGAAAGCAATGATGTGTAACCTATTTAACAATCTTGTGTATATGGATTTCAGATCAGTAAGTGGGAAATGGAGTAAAAAAGCAAACATTGCTAAGAGCTACAAAAGACAGGAAATTGCTCACCATCTACAGGGACACAGAGCATAAAAGAAAATTATAGTAAAATATCATTAAACAAAGTATAAGCAAAAATATTGGTAATAATTAAAAAGAAAAAAATGGGAAAAAAAAGGATGACTAAGGTATCCCAAAAGGAAAAATTTCCTAGCATTATTTTTCTGAACATTATTAGTATAGAGGTTATGGTTACATCTAGCAATTTCAACTGTAAAATGATGGGATCTTGCCAACTATGTTTGAATTCTAGGGACCATAGAGGAAAGTTCATCAGAACATTTATCATGAAAGTTTTTATAGAAGAGGCACAGGGAAGCAACATTAGGGTGGTGGGAAAGTGACTGAAGCCAAGATGCCCAGTCAGGACTAATAACATTGCAGATTCTTTGGATTTTATCAAGGATCTCTAAATATATATAGCAGGGGCACCAGACCATATGTGGCAGCAATGTTCTAAGCATTGATCTGTGGTAGACTTGTATGTAAGACAGATTTAGGCAAGAAAAATGGTCTAGCATGACACAAAAAACCAACTTTCATATCAGCAGACTCCTAGCAATTGATTCAATATAATCTTTCCACTTCATGTGAGCAGAAAATGAAAAGGTGCAACAAGTCATTTTCCTACAGTTTAGCATTAGCCATATTGATGGAAGGCAGAAAGTGTTCTCACAGATGATTAATACACAGCTGCTTATTTTGGAAGCGTTAAAATTAACAAACCATTCCTTGTCCCAGTTAACAGTAGAATGTAAGTCATTTTTTAGATCAGCTGACAATTTGACCATATTGATCCAATCACACTAACTTTTGATGAAAATTAGGAACAATATAGGTCAAAGGATAGAGCCTTAGAAGATGCTGGCATTAATTCAAAAAGATATAGGAGAATGGCAATTCAATCAAAAAGTTACAATCTGCTAAAAAGAATTTTCCAAAAGCCTATGAATATACATTATCATCAAATTTATTAATTACTAAGTCATGAATATAAGCAAATGAATAATACTAAGAAATTAGGCTTGCAAATGCTCCTCATTTATAGAAACACGAAATATTTTCTATATTTGAAAATTGATTCATAAAATTGTATAGATAACTTGGAAAAAAGGAAAAAAAACTGGAAAGGTTGATAAAATGATGTATATAAGAATTGCTAAATGATGTTTATGGCCAGATATTATATATTTTTGTCTAGACATACAGAATTTTTATCAGAACATTTCCTATTTCTTTCAGCAATAGCTTTTGAAAGAATTTAGAAAGTTTTTTCTTAATGCAAAGAGAAGAAATTACAAGTTTTTAAAAAACTTGATTTTTTTTTTAATCTATTAATATACTTATTGATACCAACTTATATGTCTGTACCACCTTAACAGTTTATAGGTAATCAATAAATGGAAAGTTTGAGGTGGTGAAAATTTGACTTTGTCAAAATACTCAACATGTCCAGAAAGAAAAAGGAACTTAAGAATAGAGATAAAGTGCAAATACAAAATTTGCATACTCCAGAACTTGAGTATTTTTTTACAAATGTTTTAAGTTTCTTTTGGAAAAAAAAATTCATGCAACCAAAAATAGATTAGACAATGAAATATTTTTTATGACTCAGACTGATTACTTGATGCATTGTCTCTGATTTTTACATGACACATGGGCTAAGTATTAGACATGAGGCTACATGCAAATATTTCACAGAAATATCTTAAGTTCTATTTGAAAGTGTAATAATTGAAGAGTATAAAATTTCTAATCACTTAATAACTATAAATGCCTTTGCAGATTAATAATTTAATATATATTTTAAATGCGTAAATTTCATTTTTTTTCCATAAATTAAAAGTTCATTGAATTTTAATTTAATATCCACTCAGTTAGGATATCACATTTTATTAATAATTTTTAATACAAACCTTTATTTTGTTTAATCTCAATTAATAGAATATGTTCTAATAATCTGACAACAATGTAGCTTTTCCTTAGATAAAAGGTCTTAAAAGTGAAAATAACCAAGTGGAAAATGTTGACAAAGTATTTTTTCCAGATTATAAATTCATCAATTCATGATTTAAAACTATAAAACAATAAAACATATTAATAATATTTTATTTTTAAATAGCCATAATGCCCTCTGAAATTTCTTTGTGTCCATTTAAAGCATCAAGAGCAAAAAATATCACTTATTAAAATGTAAACAGAACATTCTTCTTGCAAATTTATTGAGATGAGAAAATTCAAATAAAAAGAAATTTGGGCATGAAATTTATTTGACTCAAATCTAAGTTAAACTAGCATTATTTTGAATTTGTAAAGCTCTAATTAACAGCTAGCTAAACATGCAGAATTGTTTTTAAGATATATTCACCATTGTAACATGAAAACAGTAAATAATATGGAGGGGAGACAATTCTTAAGTTATTTGCGATATAAACAGCAATGATATCTTACCATATCACTACAGATAGCAAGCTTTCTTTACACACCAATTCACAAGTGTAATGACTATACGTCTCACTGAGCATCTTCTTATGACAACTTAGTTCTCTATGTTTTGTCAATATTGCAACTAAACCAAGCCATAACAAAAGCAAATACCACATATGAGCCTTCCATCAGGTGGGTGCTACATTTTACAATTCAAGTTGAACATTAATTTGAAACTCATAAAATGCTAAAAACAAAAAGTTATTTAAAATTCTCAACTAAAATTTAATGAAAAATAACATTTGAGTTTTTGATTAAGCGTTAAAAAGTTAAATGAATAATAGAAACTTATTGAAAAAAATTGTTAGTAAAACAAAATAAAATTTATAAAAGAAATAAATGTACATATTTTCTTATAAAAGTAACAGTTCCATTAGTTTCTTAAGAAAGGAAAAGGAAAAGGAAAGGAAAAGGAAAAGGAAAGGAAAAGGAAAAAGAAAGGAAAAGGAAAAGGAAAGGAAAAGGAAAAAGAAAGGAAAAGAAAAGGAAAAGGAAAAAGAAAAAGAAAAAGAAAAAGGAAAGGAAAAAAGAAAGGAAAAGGAAAAAGAAAGGAAAAGGAAAAAGAAAGGAAAAGGAAAAAGAAAGGAAAAGGAAAAAGAAAGGAAAAGGAAAAAGAAAGGAAAAGGAAAAAGAAAGGAAAAGGAAAAAGAAAGGAAAAGGAAAAAGAAAAGAAGAGAAAAAAGAAAAGAAGAGAAAAAAGAAAGGAAAAGGAAAAAAGGAAAGAAGAGAAAAAAGAGAAAAGAAAAAAAAGGAAAAAAAAGAAGGAGTCTTCTAATTATTGGATTTGTTTAATGAAATTTTTGCATGTCAGAGAAAACTAAGTTATTGGAAAACTGACCAGGTTATGGCTTTGGTACATCAGGAGTCAGAAACATAAAAACAAGACAACATAAGGCATCAAAATGCAGGGAGGGTAAAATTTTAAAGAGAGGGGAAAAAGAAGTTTGATAAAATTAAAAGCACACAGTATTTTTCACAATTTTTTTTTCCTCTGGCTAAAACTGTAGTAATAGATTATTATACAGGATGTCCATAAATTATCTGTGTAACTTTCACAGCTTATTGTAGCCATTAGAATTAAGATCCATTAATACACTTCTTTGCACGGTTAAGAAATATTATCAAAGTTTTAATTTATATTTAGTTTGTTTTTTTTGTTTTTTTAATTAACTTTTGTTTGTTTTTTTCAGATAGATGTTAAGAGTGCTTATTATTGGTCGCTGACTTTTAATGAAAGTTATGACAGATTCAGCAGAATTACAGTAGAATGTATGAAAAAAATTAGAAATCATCTTAGCATCTGTGCCTGGCATAAGAAGGAAATATGAATTGTCTGGTAGAAAACAGAAATTGAGCAATGTGGAAGTATTTTGATGTGTTTAAATAAAACATTGTTTGTTTACCTATGTTTTCCAATAAACTCCATAGTTTATTATTTGTTATAAATTTTTTAAATTGTACAGATAACTTATGAACACCCTGTATTTTACCTTGAAGTAAAAACCACAATTATCTAAAATATTAGATTTAAAATACTCCAAATATAATACTAACATTTCTCCAAGGGATCCCAACAGTCAGAAAAAACATCTGTGAAGAGAAATTGTACCATAAAAAACTTATGAAGGTTTAGAAGAGAATAAATCAAATAAATTAATTCAAAAATCAGAAAATAAGCCTAAACAACACTTGGGGTAAACCAAAGTCATATAGATTAAAATATAGGTCACCTAACATGGCACATCCTTTACAGTTATACTGATAAACAAAACTAACAGTTTTGAAGTGGCTTATAAACTTGTAAATATTAGAAAATAAGTTAAGAATACCCTACCACGCCTTGTTAAAATTATTGGTTTTCCCCATATCCATAGAAACAAATATCATGAATGTATGTGCTTATAAAGCTCAGTAAATTTCAAAATAAGTTATTCCAAAATTCACTTGAAAATGAAACAGAACTAGGGACTTTAATTTAATTCTATAATTGAATTTGAAGATTTTAGCTTCTGTTTTTGAAACATGGTAATTCCTGTGTAGTGATGGAACCATATTTTTAAATAAGTAAATTTATAATATTTATGCTCTGTAGATTTGCATTGAGCACTGTTTGTAAAAATAAAAATATTAATAAGAACGCTGTATTATATATCATACTGTTCTTTCTCTTTATTAAAATATATATATATATATATATATATATATATATATATATATATATATATATATACATACATACACACTCAAGTTTGGTATAGATGGAAAAAAATTCCAGTAACCAAAAAAACACTAGTTTTAAAAAAGTTCTCAATACAAAGTAAAGCGAATAATATTTATTTAAAAATTATAAAGCTATAACATTACTACAAAAACCGCCATTTTCTTTCAACACTCCTGGTGTCTTGTCAAGTGATGGTGTTGATTGTAAAATAAAAAGTTTTTAAAGTGTTCAAAACCAAACACTACCCCCACTAGAGGGAATATTTTTACATAAGATGTAATAGCCAATCAAATTACAAGTATATGAGAATTCCAATAACGCGACAACAGACCTTGGATACAAATTATTAATGCTTTAAAATTAATAATTAGATTATATAGGAAATCAGGATAACTAATTAATCTCCAATTTATTATGTAGTTAAAAAATAAAACTTATGAATATTAAACTCTAAAAATAACTATGCATCAAGTTTAGAAACTTATAAAATTATTAAAAAAAAAAAAAAAAGAGAAAATATGCCTAAATTTTCATGTATTTCGCTTATTAATATATTTTTCCATCTGAATTTGAGTGGAAGTAAGAGGTGCAATATATGGCTACAAAATTGGTTACATTAACAGAATTGTTATTAGAGATTTAGCGGACAAGGGAGAAAGGTTCATTGGTAATAAGACAGATAGGCATCACGTCATAATACATAAACATGTAAATATGATTGAATATATGAGCACGCAAATATACAAAAGACAAATAAACAGACTTATCAAAATTCAGTCATCCAAATAACTACAGAGACAACACAGACTACCTGTCAAAATTGCACAAACTTGGAAAATCGGTATACAAATATATATATATATATATATATATATATATATATATATATATATACCTACATACATATATATAAATAAATAAATAAAACGTACCAACAAATATATATATATAAATAAATAAATCCATTTTATAAAATAAATTAAGAAATATGAAATAGAAAGACGTGTGTTAGGCTATAAAAAAACCAAGTAAAGATAGATATACATATAAATAGACATTATCTCATTATTATAATATTATTACTATTGATATCCAAGTATCAATTTATCAGTTAATTTTGATGCTGGTGAGAGGAGTAACAATGAATGCAACATATATTAGGCACACCAAATCAGATAAAGGCATATATAAACAATATACATATACACAAGTGCACAACAATAAAAATATCAATAAAGGAAAAAATATATAAATATACAAACATGGACACCCATATACAAATAGATGTAAGTGAACATAAAAAACAAGCACATATAGACACAAACATAAAAACAAGTGCCTAGAAAAGTCTGCCCATATAGAACAGGAGTAGAAACAAATATAGTCACGTACAAATAAACATCCTTACAAAAATAGCCATATTAAATTCAGAGTCTGTATAACATTAATTCAATAAGAGTTACAGCTATTCAATATTGACTAAATAATCCACTTTATATTGAAATCTTAGCAAATAAAGGTAGATAATAATTAAAAATTTATGGACAAAAAAAAAAAAAAAAAATTTTTTATTTTTTTTTTTTTACAAACTTACAGTACTGTTTCATCTTTACATACAATATCCTATCTAGCTAGAAAGCAAGTTAAAAGATAATTTATGCCTGCAATTAACAGTGAGCTCCTTCCTTTGATTTAATAGGTTTATCCTGTCCTTAAATTTAATGATTTCTAGTTTTTCATTGAGACAGAGATAGTATGGTAAATATAAAAAATTACAGGTATGAGCTCTTCTAATTAACTTCCATTTAACAGTGGGTGTTTTGTTTTTCTCCTTTAAATTCCAATAGTACTTGGACAGCGAGGTAGCATGTTTATGAGAACTATTCTTGAAGGAAAAAAACATGCTTGTACCAATAGCGTTAAAATAGATTTTTAGTACTACCAATGTAAAATCTTTTAATATTTGGGTTTTCAAGTGAAGAAATAATACTAAGATAAGCCAGGGAAATAGTTTGGCAATTGTTTTGTAATGGACAATCATTGGGATTCCTACAGTTACAACCACTAGTATTGATATTATGATATTTAGTATTGTTTAATGTATCACTACAATTCGTCATGCCTTTTGAGTTTTTATATCTGTTAAAAACTTTATTATTATGATTTTTAATTATTTTTGAGATTATCTGCACAACTGTAACTAAGTTTAAGAGTATTTTTATTGAAGATTTTACTAAGCCTATTAATTTTAGGAAAATGTTTATAAATAAGATTGAAGAATTTTAGTTCTAACTTAGTTTTAAAAGTGGGGGCGAACCAGATTATCTTCGTGGATCTTCACTTCTTATTATGATCAATATTAATGGGGTTTATGTATTTAATGTTGGTACCTTTATAACCACTACTACTCAGGGCAGAGTCATAAAATTCCCTCTGCTTATAGAAAACCTCTTCATTAAAAGATTTTGCACTGATTCTAAATTCAATGGAAGAAGGTATATGCTCAATGACTGACATTGGGTGATTAGAACTGGGGGTGTACACAGGGTTAGAGTTTGTCTTCACATAAGTTTGATAAGAACTATTCATAAGGTGACATCAAGAAAATCTACTTGTTTGGTGTTACTTGTTAAATTTGTTTTAAGGCCTGTTATCAAGATGCTTTTGAAAAAGTTAATCCGTTAATGATTTCCAGTAGATCGTTTTCAAAACCAGATAACGCCTCAATTAGTGGTTCAGTTTTCAAATTCTTAAAACAGCAAATTTAACTGATAAAGTGATACTTTGACATGAATCTTAATTATAGTATAATAATATAATAATGAAATAATGTGTATTTATATGTATATCTATCTTTTCTTTATGTTTTATAGCCTAACATATGTCTTTCTATTTCATATTTCTTAATTTACTCGCTAAAAGGATTTATTTATTTATATATATAAATATTTGTTTTTGGTTGATATGTATTTTTATATATTTGTGTGTGTGTGTGTGTGTGTGTATATATATATATATATATATATATATATATATATATATATATATATATATATGTATGTAGTTATGTCTTTATATATATGTGTGTATGTGTGCATATATTTATATATTTGTATGTTGATTTTCCATGTTTGTGTAATTTTGCATTGTCTGCAATTGTTTGGATGATTGAATCTTGATGAGTCTGCTTATTTGTCATCCATATATTTGTATGCTCATATATTCAATCATATTTATGTGTTTGCGTATTATGATGTGATGTCGGACTGTCTTGTCACCAATAAACTTTTCTACCTCATCCACTAAATCTCTAATCACAAACCCTGTCAATGTAACCAATTTTGTAGCCATATATTGCACCTCTTCCACTCAAATACGGACAGAAAACTTAACATATTAATAAGTGAAATACATGAAAATTTAGGCAAATTTCCTCCGTTTTTTTTTTTTCTTTGAATAATTTTGTAATTTTCTAAACTTGATCCATGGTTATATTTAGAGTTTAATATTTGTAAGTTTTATTTTTTAATTACATAATAAATTGGAGATTAATTATTTATCCTAATTTCCTATATAATCTAATTATTAATTTTAAAGCAATTATAAAATTTTATATTATAAAAATTTTTAAATTTTTATATGATAATTCAAATAACATGACAACAGGTCCTAGATACAATTTATTAAAAATTGTATCTAGGGCCTATTGTCATGTTATTTAAATTCTCATATACTTGTAATTTGATTGGCCATTACATCTTATGTAAAAATATTCCCCCTAGTGGGGGTTGTGGTTGGTTTTGAACACTTTAAAAACTTTTTATTTTACAAACAACACCATCACTTGACAAGACACCAGAAGTGTTAAAACAAAATGGCTATTTTTGTAGTGATGTTATAACAATTATGTTATAATTTTTAATTATATATATATATATATATATATATATATATATATACTTGCATGTACGTATAAATATATTTCTTCCTCAAGTGTCATAAATAAAGTGCTCTTCGTTATGTAGCTATAAGTATATATTAGTGAATATACATATTAATATATATATAAAATTTTACTACAGTAGAAGGGTCCATTATATAGAAATGGGCGAATTGCCAATCTTTGTAGACTCTTCTGGTAATGTAGTATTGATTTGTCAGATAAATTCACTTGTTTTTTTCCATTTCCTATTATCCAACTATTTTAACGAATTAGTTAATAATATAAAATGATAAACAAAAAGGTAGAATAGAGCAACAAGAAACCAAAACATAGTAAAAATATTTTGTGCATTAATTCAAATAACACTGGAAAAAAATAATGAATTTATCTGACAACCCAATAGAAATAAAGTGTTACTATTTTTAAATTGATAAATAAAATTTCATAATTATTCAGTGGAAAATATTTGTTTAGTTTAATATTCAGGAAGTATTGAAGATAAAGAAAATGTAGAACAATATCATGTATTTTAAATTTTTATGTTCAACAGAAATATTAAATATTACCAATATTTAATTTTTTTTTGACAATGCATGCAAATTAGTAATAGATATCAGTACAACAAAAATTCTAATGGGAACAACTGAAGCAGTATGACAAAAATTTTAATGGAAACAATTGAAGTGGTCTGCCAATTCTAATAACAACTGAAATAGTATGTAAATTGAATATCATTAAATTTATTGATAAAATACACATGAAATCTATGTTTTCTGTAGTTTTGAATATAAAAAAAAATGATCCAAAAGTAACTATAGTAAGCACTCAGATATGTTGTCATTTTGAGTTTCTTGTCTATCTTATAAATTAATGTCAATTCCTTCTCTACAGAGAGGTTTCAGTTTTTTTTTTTGTTTTTGATCATAGATAGATTTTATCCCAAGCTGTGTAATACAAATATTGAAATCAAGACAAAGTGATAAATACATTGGTTGGCTCTTGTGATAAAATGACAAATGTGAAGCAAGTGCACAAAAGTCATCAACTGCAATAATTCCTACTTTCAGTGTTTGTGACAAAATGAGATCATGGCTAAAAAACAAGTGTTCTAAAATTTATAGAAATTCTTTCCATCTTGTGAAGCAAAGAATGAGCAAAATGGGCTTTGTCATAAGCAAAACTTTAACATTCATTTTTACTTTGTGTATTGCCATCTATATTTTTGGTACCATCAAAAGAGAGAGAAGATATTTTAATAAATAAAGTTAATTTTGTTGAGCTACAAAGAATGACACTAATGCATGTCTTCAGTACTGACCATTTTTTAATGTGTTGTCATGTGATACATTTGTTGTTTTGTTAAAAAAAAAAAAATGTCATACAAATCAAGCTAAAAAAAACCCAGAAGTTTTTTTTTATTGCTATTTAGAGAAATAAATAATAAAAAAAACAGACAAAAACTTTATGGAAACAATAGACCTCTTTAATTATAAAACTGTGGAATAGATTCAGATATGTGTCAAAATAAATACACAACATGTCACAAGACATGTGTTGTATGACAATAAATATGTTAATACCTTGAAGAAACCACTATCAACCCTGATAGAGATGAGTCCCTTGGAGGAACATTTCCCAAAAGAAAAAGTTGACAATTGAAATGAAATTAGAGAAAAAGAAATTATTTATATGACATGGCCTTTTAAAACAAATTCTTGTCTCAGAGTTATCATCATTTGAGAATGCTTTTTATGGAAGCACAACTTTGTCAGTAAGTGTAAGATAACATTGACAAACGAGCAGAACAAATCATTTTCAGCCATAAGTGTATCTTGGGATTAAACTGCAAATTCAGGTCATTAACTAACAATCTATTTTGTCATATTCTCTGACTATGAAACAGTATAAAAAACAGATAGACCCATGTGTAATCCAGTCAGAGTTATGAAATAAGTTTAAAGATGATGTCAATTTAATATATATAAGTAAACCATTAATTATTTGGCAACTGATAGTCTTATGCATCTCTTGTAATCTGAACAAAATTCCAAGTATATTACATGTCTGTAGGCCAACTGGAAGACTACATAATTCTTATTCAAGATAACAGCTGGTCAGCCAATCCTAGAGCTGAATTATTTTTTTTGAATAATGTGTATACAGCATACTTGCAACTAAGTTGTACATTGCTTCTGCAACCTCAAAACCAAGGAGTACTGAGTTTTACAAAGGCAAAATCTTATTCTCTTTTCATGTTAGATGTGATAAATTTTGGCAAGTCTGTTGGGGGATTGAATTCACAACTTTCAGGGAACCAGATATGAAAAGTTATATATTCTGGTTTAGTAGAAGAAAGAAACAAGTGACACAAAGGTGAATAATTTCTGATGAGTATTAACTGACATGAAATATCCCCCAAAACACAGGAAAACAGAATGGAGACAATCTTACTCATGTGGATTAAATCAAAAACTTGGTTCAAAATTCCAAGAAAGTTACTAAATATTAAGAATGAAACTTGAAGAAGGCTGGAGATTACCATGGCTGAAACAACCAAGATGATCCTGCTGGTTAGAATACCAAAGCATTTAATAATAATTTGTCATGTCAAAAATTCCAGTAGAAATTATCTTTCTTAAAATTATGGAAACATTAATCTTCATGAAGAATATCACTGCCATGATTATTTTAGGCTTCAAACAAAGGTAAACACTGAAAGTTAAAAGAGAAAGAGAGCTTACCATCAGATACAGGAACACATCCTTCATTTGCAATATCCTGAGCATCGCCATCTTCAACGCCAAAGTCAGGTGCCATTTCAGGGTAAGAATCTGAAGAGAGACTTTTCTCCAGTCGAGGAATGCACTTAACAGGTGTAGGTGAGAGATTGCCATCTAAGGAGTGTTCTGTGACCAGCTGGTGACCATTTGTTGCTGGAATTTGTGATGATGGGAGTTTTTCTTTGTTACTATTTTTAGCAATCTTGGGAATTGTTTTCTTTGTGTTCTTCGGTTTTGAAGCAGATTTTGCATTTCCAGGGGGACTTTTATTTGGGTAAGCCTGAATCAAATCCACAGAACTACTGGCATCTTCATTCATGTTAGATGCCATTTCAGCTGAAGAAGACATTTTCTTCTCAGCAATCAGGACCTTAATATCATCTTCACCTTCCTAAAAAAAAAAAAACAGAAGGAAAATGGTTGATATATAAAATAAACATTTCAAATACATTTAAAAAAAAAAGAAAAAAAAAGAAAGAAAAAATGGCAAATGCTGGATAATTTCTGAATTCCGGCTTGAAATGCAAAAGATGTGGTTTTATGATGAATGCTACAAATACCATAGACTGAGCATGTGAGCAACAAGGAAGTTTCAAATGAAAATTGAAACTAAAATACTAAAATCAGAAATGGTCAAGTGGATATATAATGAGGAAAGAGAGCCAAAAGAATGTAACAAACACAGAACACATTGAAAACAGGAGAGGCAGAGAGAAACAGTGAATAACCTACATAAGTTGAAGTGAATGGATGAGTGAGGAGGAAAAAAAGAGGTAAGGTAAATGTTATTTAGAGCTACAAAAAACAGGAAGTTGTGGAGAGCCATGATAGTTTACACCCTAAAGAGACATGGCATATAAAAGAAGATTCTTTGAAACCATGGAATGTTGGTCCACTCATTTTTCACAATAAAATTTAAATTCTTGAACAATAAACTTCTATTATAGTCCATGTAAACTAAGTGCTGAAATTACTGAACAATTTTTTTTCTAAGGAAAAAATTTTTTTTAAATCAAATCAAAAAAAAAAAAACCTAAATTCAACAGTTTAATTATAATATTACAAGTGATCTCCATTCATTCAAGGCCCTCAATATTTTAGTGTATTTAATCAATACTTTGATATTATGGGTTACAAAATCATGTAGTTATTGTAAATATTATAATAGAATAAACCAAATTGATTCCTACACTTATAATGAACCAAGATGAAAAAATTATTGATGCTGCTAAAAGCAATACTGACAAACAAGAAAAACCATGAAGAATATAAATAAAGCAAATATAAACAACTTTCTTGAGGAATATCCTACTGCAACAAAATAAATATCAAAAGTAATAAATATTATCTTCACGTGATTCTTTAATTTAATTAAACATGAAAACAAATCAGTTGACCAATTTGTGCAATCTCTACATTGAAAGAATTGCATTTCTTTATCAATGAAAAATTCACATTTCTTAAATATTATAAAACATTTAAGCTTTTATTTTACTATGACTTAAATCTATGTCAGGTTAATGTTTTCCACTGATATGAAGGGGAAAAGATTACATTGAATCAATTTCTAAGAAGGTTGGTTCACTGTGTTGTTCTAAACAATTTTTCTCACCACAGAAGTTTACAATTTGCTTTGAATATTGCTACTGGTCTGGTGCTTCTGCTATATATTTAGATATTCTTAATAAAATACAAAGAAGAATCTGCAATGACCAGGCATCTCAACTTCAGTCACTTTCCCATTGCCATAATCTAACTGAATTTAAGTGCAGTACTAGATTGGCAGCAAGGTCTCATCATTTTACGGTTGAAATGACAAGAGATGTAATCATAAGTACTATGCTAACAGTTTCTCCTGTTGCACTTCTAGCTTGTTTAGCCATCTTCCAGCTTCTTGCTTCCCAGTCAACTTTAATCTTCAAAAATTTAAATGCAATGTCAACTGTCATCTTCTATCTCCTTAATTTCTCTTCTTTTATTGTTCTCTCTACTTAATAATGTTCTTTAACTCTCACAAAATTTAGTGAATATTAGTTTTGTGTTGAAATCCAATGCCTTGAATGTTTTAAGGGATCATTTAACATCAGTCTAGCAGGGAAGATCAAAATTTGTCCAATTCCATGTAGGTGTGGGAATCCTATTTTAAACAGCTCTGTGTTATATTGCATTCGGGATGGAAGACAAATTGGATAAATACCCATATTTACTTATAACCATGACACACAATAGCAGTTAGTTTTGATAGGACATCAGAATGTAGCTTTGAAGTGAACTAAGCTTTAAGTTTTTTCTGGTTTAACAAACAAGAATATTCATATTTAGTGATTCACTAAAATGATAAACATTTTTGAGGATAACTCAAAAAGTAATGCCTCCTATTATGTTAGCCAACAACATTAAGAGGCAGATGTTGGCAGTAAAGCAATAAAAGTTGAATCTTCTTGTGCATAACCCTCAATTTTTTTTTTTTTACTTTGTCACAGATAGGAGTTGAGCAGCAGTCTGATAAAATTGAATCTAACATCAAAGTGAATAAAACAAAAGTTTATCATTGAATTTCTCTGTGCTGAAAATATTGCATCCATTGACATTCGACACTTACTATACATACCATTTGATGGATTCACAAAATTCATTGAATATCAATATTCTGTTGAAATCTGTTGCCTTGAATCTTTGTGAAAAGGAATACTTTAACGTCCCTTATGAATTTTTAGCTGCATTATTGCTAAATCTATCACCTCACATTAATTCTTGCTGGTATTTTCCTTTTAAATTTTTTTTTTTACAGTATTTATAGTTTAAAAGTTGTAACCATCAAATATCTAGTAACAGATCCTCCACTCTCAGATGAAAAATCAGGACTTGGAACATGTTGCCAGCCATGGACTATAAAGTATATTGATTTTAAATATCATTCCACTTAAACCTGTCTGGATGGAGGAGGATGTTAAAGTGATCCCATTCATAATTATGAAAAAGACCACTTTAGCATTTCCCCTAAAAGGAATTATCCTCACTTTAAAAAAGTCAATGTTGATCCCAAAGTTTACTTAATGCACTGATCCTGGAATTGGTGGGTAAACTTTATTATAAAAAAATCAGCTTTTTTTCTGCAAAAACCTGATTTTTCAATCTTTAAAATTTTTTAAGTTACAATATTTTTATTGAGAACTTTCAGCCTTTAATAAATACAACTGCTAAATAGTTTAACTTTCATATAATTATATTTGGATAAAATTTGATAATTTCAACAAAGTACTTCTGCACTTTCATCAAGTTAAATACAACTTATCTGTGAAGATAAAATGTAGAAGCTGTCTTTCCATGGTTTTATGTTTGAAATGTTTCAAAATAAGACTGGAGACTTTTCATAATGGCATCCACCCAGTGTGAGGTTAATTAACACTGACAAAAAGACAGATAAAGCAATTCTTGTGTGTGTGTGTGTGTGTGTGTGTGTCCACTTATCAATTGAGGGGGGATGTTTGAAGACCCCCACCTAATACTTGAAAATAATGAATAGAAGTAAAACTTACAAATGTTAATTTCTTCCCCAAACAAAACTGATTGATTTTAACAGTTTATCAACCCTTTGCTGGTTATTTAAACCCTACACAAAACATGCTTACAATGAAGTTGAATTTATGAATTAGCATAAGATATTAACAATAACTAATAAAAATTAGAATCATTTTAACAATATCCGGCAATAAAGTTTATGTGACAGAATATTCATTCTTAATATTGATCTAAGCCACATCAGATATTTCTTATAATGCAAATGTTAATTTCTTTCCGAAACAAACTTACTTTTTCATTTAAAGCATTTAATGGCTTCTCATAGGCAAATCCAAATTGACATCACAACACTTGCATATTATATACATATATATATTTATATTAAAACAAAATAAGATTAAAAAGAACATCTACAAAGCTTCCTTCTCCCTTTTCATACAAGCTTTTTCATCCCAGTATTGCTTCACATCTTGATTTGGTTTTTGTTTTTTTTTTAATCATTTCACCTTAAGCAAGATAATAAAATCACTAAGATACAAGTGATTACTAAGTGTCAGAGAATTTGAGAAAAAAAACTTAAGGAAAGAGAACAATAAAAGAACAGGAATTAAGATGACACAAGATAATGATTGACATTGCATTTAAAGTTTGGAATATCAAAGTTGACTAGAAAGCAAGAAGGTGAAAGAGAGTTTTTCAATTTTTTTTTTACATTATGATAGGTTAAGCACTTCTGATCACAAATTTATTTTTAATGAAATTTCATTAAAATTAATAGTAGGAGGTTCAGTTTGATATACTGATAGTTACAATCAGAAAGAGGCATGAAGAAAGAGGGCCTGAAGAATTTAACACTTACAAGACAAAATGGGTATTTACCAGAGCACTAATATTGCTAGTGAATGTGACACAAGTTTGAGGTTTAAAGTGGGTTTAATGGCAAAGCTGTGGAGAAATTGCCAAAAGCTTTTCTTCTTTCAGGGACACCTCAAGTGCTAGGCAATAAACCCAGCTGTCTCCCAAAGGAGAGATACTACCCTGGGGTTTGGGCTTAATATTTCTTTAAATTCTCTTACATAGGCTTTCAACTATACAAGGTACATAATGAAACAGGGAAAACAGCAAGTAAACTCAATGATTTTATGTGAATGTATGGCAGAACAAGGACAAAGAGGAAATGTATAAAGTTAAAAATTAGAGAAAAAAAAAAAAACAATTGTAGAAACCATTATTACATCTCTCCTGAAGGAACAAGGTGCATAAAAGATCATACTCAATTTTGTTATGATACACAATTTTTGAATGGCCATTAGCAAATAAATGTGGGATTATCTTAGTCATATGATATTCAATACAGTTCTAGTCTAATTGCTTAAGTTAAGCAATCTCAAGCCTGGCTAATAACTGCCTTAGTAAGACAAGTGCTGGAAATATTTTGATTTGTGAGCTATCAGGTGGTATAGTGTTTTACACAACAGAAAATGGAATCAGACCATGTTCAAATTTCAGTTGAGACTGGGTTTACTTCAGACTAGTTTCATTAAGAAAAGCACGAATATATCTTTCCCAATAGATCAGGTTGAAGATAACACCCTCCTGTCTGGAGTCCCCAGCTAAGAGCAAATAGCAGAGCAGTTGGAATTCTTTAGTATTGTAAAGCAATCCATTTACAAATAGGTGCTAGCTTGGAAATCACCTTGGCCATCTCAGCTTGCTGTGCTATGAAGAAAGAGTACCAAGCCTAAACAGTGGAATCAGTGCATGAAAAAGCTGATCTCCACTTTCAACAATCATCAAAAGCAAGAGGGGAAACCTGCAGAAGACAGTCTGACCATCCTCTCCTGATCCATGCAAGGGAAGAACAAGCCCAAAACAACATCTGACTCAAAGATCTAACTTTAAGAAGGAAATGCAACTGAAAATAGTGTGGTGTTACTTTTTATTATAAGAGAAACTGAGTGCACACATTCCAAGCAAGTAAATCAACAAATTCTAAAAAGGAATTTTCATCAGGCTTATGAATACTAGTAGACCTCTCCTCATTTTTATTTTTTTAAGCTCATTACTGAATGCACATTAATAAACCATATTTTTTGATAAAGAATAAATAAAATTAAAAAAAAAAAAAAGTCTGGAAAATTTCATATACCTGTCTTTTGTTGTACTTTCATACCATGGGGACCAGAGGTCTCTACTGTGCATCAGTAATTAACAAGCTAATTTCACAAGCCATTGCTCAGTAGTTCGATTCTGTGTCCGATGTGACAAAGTCAAACTTTACAAATACCACCAGTGCCTTTTCAAGTTTCATGTTTCAAATTTTTTTATATTTTGATCCAATGCTATGCCTATTTTCCCACCTTTTGTTTTTACTTTGTTTTCATAGATGATTTTGAAAAATTAACAATTCAAGTAAGAATTTTATATGCATTATACAAGAGTTTTGAAACATGCTAGATACCCCCAACTATAAAAAGAAAAAGCTCTTTACTTTCCATATATCATACAAAAAACAAATGTTGTTGAAATCCAAGAGAGATATTCAAAAATCAAGTATATAACAAACCCAATTAGTCATAGACAGTATTACTTGAAAAAGAAGAAAAAAAATACAGTTTAATTTCAGTAAGAATTTTTATACAAACATTTCAAGAGAATCTAAGAATTAATCAAGGAAGAATTGTTGCCCTGTCAGCATACTTCCTCTTTGTCAGCCATTGTGACATACAAGTGTTAATACTTTAACAATAATAAAGCATAATAATAATTAGTATTTGCAAATAATTATATAAATTCTTTAAACAGGAAATGAATTGACATTAAGTGGGACCTGTTGAAAGTGACATTTAAGTAATTAGTAATGAAAAAAAATGTAAACAAATCTTTATCAGTCTATCCAGTATATATAACAAAAACGCTACTCATACAAGGTCTGGAATATATTTTCCAAATAGAGAACCAGTTCTGTGGCCTGGATGTAAGTTGGCTACTAATCAACAGGAGCCTTGAAGTACATAGAATCTCCAATGGGGTTACTCATTCAACTGAGTAAGCTTGTGCATTGCATAACTGTTGCATTCACAAGATCATGCAAATAAATCCTTTACATCTTGTGCAATACTTTTTGGTAAAACATTACATCACTCAGGTTTATAAATCTACCAACAATCCAGATTTGGCTTTTTTCAGAGATAAAATTAACGTTGAAATGTATGGATGAGTTTAAGGAGAATGTTGTAAAATGGGTGCTAGGATAAGTTTGTAAAGACTCGAGAGGAATTCTTTGAAGTGGACTAAGGCTTCAGTGTCTGAATGATTGCCAAAGTAGTAAATGGCTGGATATTTTCCAAACATATCTTACTTTCTTTCTTAGTTACTTGGTATGAATTCACTGTGTGAAAACCATCATAAAACAGAGAAATGTTTTTATACATTAATTCTTATAAATGCATCTTTGCTTTTATTTTGTTTTTGTAATGACATTCAAATATTCACCACTTGGCTAATTAACTTTATATATTTCTTCTTATAAGCAACATTTTTTTTCATTTTTTTTCTGTATTTAGACATTAATTATAATTATTTATAAATTTATTATTTTTATTCTGTATCATACAGCCATATCATATATACCACATATCCATATAGACAATGATAGGCATATTAAATTAATAGAACCTCCAGATATAAATAAACTGCATGTGCAATAATTGGTCATCCTGTCTTTCATCTAAAATACATATACATAAAATTATACCTCCTTCAGAAATATGAAATTGACTTAAATAATTTTTTATTGCATGATTAGTTTTAATTTCATTCTTAACTTCTAATAATAAAAAAAATTCCCATAACTTAATTTTGCAGATTTTAGAAAATATCTTTCCAGGTACATTTTGTTAACTATAAATATTCTGGCATTGTTATTATGCATTTTTGGAATACTGACTATCATGGGTCATGTATCAGCATGAATTGTTTTTTAAAATAGCTATCTCAGGCACAGTGTAGTAATGGATAGCATCTCAGATTGAGGAATCTGAGAGCTGTGTTCAAATTCCACTCAAATTCATTACATTCATTTACGTGCTAATACCCTTGGGAAAGGTATGAATCCTCGTCTTCTTCCCCCAGCTATGGGTAAATAGTAGGATAGACCTAGTTCTATAGCCTTGGATGGCAACTGGTCTACCACAGAAAGAAATGGCAACCTACTGCAGGAAAAAAATCTGCCTCGTCAGTCATGTAGCGAAAAATACATGATTGCCTAAGCATGTATCACACATGGCACATAACTGATTGATCTTATAATATGCACTACTTTCTCTTCCACTCTTAAAACAATCTCATTCAGTAACCCTCTATCTTGAGTGGCTCTTGAGCCTTGTATTGAGTGAGCAAAAGTATAAAAAATTATTTTTTTTGTGTTGATTAAACTATGATATCTGTGTGTTTATTATAAAGCAAGCAGTATGAAGCATAATTTATATATTTTTCAACTAAAGAAAAAGATATTTTATTTTGCATCTCAGTCCTTAGTGTACAAAAATCAAAGTCGATAAATAAATAAATTTAAGAAATTACATAAAAAAAAAATTCTTTACATTCAATTTTCATTAATTTCACAATATTATTGTAAAAGAGGAAGGTGAAGAAACTATTTTTTATAAAATATTATACACAAAATAAAATCAAACAGAACACGTGAAAAACTTATACAACAAACTGCAAATAGAAAGCTTGAATAATTAAGTTAAAAAAGACAAGTTAAAATTACCCAAATTTCATACACATGTGTACCCACAATTCAAAACTTAGCTGACAGCATTGTTTTGTCTGTTAAATTTTTTTTCTTAAGAAGAAAGACAATGCTGTCATTTATGGTAGAAGAGACAAGAACGTTTATGAAGTGATTTTGTAAATTTTGATAATGGCAATAAATTTGCAGAGTGATATAAACAAAGTGAAATTTTGTGTTTTCTAATTTCATATCAGTGGAGATGCCAGAGCAACATTATTCTCCCCATCTTCAGTTGAGTAACATGAGACAAAGCAAAAGGAAGTCTTTTAGTTACTTTTCTTTTCTACCAGTTACAAGGCTTGTTTTGAGTTGGCTATAAGTGTTCTAAAATTTAGAAACATACCTCTACAATGAACCGCATCTTTTTCTGCCACTTTGGAATGGTAATACCAAAATGGACTGAGAGTTTTTAGTCACCACATCTTAGGTCAACTTTTTGAAAGAAGGAGGGGTACCAAGTATGGAGAGTGGTACTAACTGGAGCAGACACTGCTAACTTGGGGGTGGGGATAGAATGATGGAAGTATTATAAAGTACTAAGAGTGACTGGCTAATTGTGTGAGATGCTGCTAAGGGGAAATAACTCAATCAGTTGTTATTTGATCCGATCAGAGTGAAAGAAAGGATTTTAGGGTAATTTTTTCTTTCTTTTTTGCCATGAGCAAGAATATTTTAAAATGAGAAAAGATAAAGTAATGTTTGATGGATGTGAGAGAGTTAAAAGAAGCTACAAATAAAAAATATTTAAATATAGAGAAATCTCATAATGAGTGGGTGACCAAAAAAAAGTAAAGAAAAAGAAATAAAAGTACACAAGAGTATCAAATATAATAGAATCATGTTATGCAATAACCAACTAATTTAAAATTATCTGGATGGAACAAAGGACAAGGCTTATTTCAAATCATCTGATCATTTCTATCAGTAGGGATTGCAATATCATCAAATTGAAACACTGGGCACTTGAAAAGTTGTCTATATCTAAATGCATTGTGCAAAATAGCTTTTTTGCTTTATAACTACTTACAAGTTAATGGCACCAAAATAAAAAATTTCTGACATTTTGCATAACTAGTTATGTTCCATCATTGCTGATTGGACCATGAACTACCACCAGTCATGATACATGGATATCCCCTCAAAGAGGCCCGTACGTCGAGCAACTATTTGGCTTTAAACTCACCCTCAGATTCCAAGTGGAATGTGTACATGATCCATTGCTAAAGATAAAAGAAAAATGATCAGTTCTCTGTACTGCTCCGGTAAGTACCTGTCTCCTCTTGCTATCCTCTACCTTCACAAGAGCCAGATCAAGCCTAAAATGGAGTACTGCTGTCATATTTGAGCAGGAGCTTCCCAGTTCTTACTTTCAGATCTTGATAGAGTCCAAAGGCATCTCTGTATCCTTATAGGTGGCAAATTATTTTTCACCCTGTAACCCCTCTCATAGATAGGATGTAGTAAGTATATCAGTGCTCTATTGCTACTTCAATGGAAAGTGGTTAGACATACTGCATTTCTTGGTTCCACCAGGTCTAACCTTCATGGTTAGGACCCCCCATGTCACTTACATTGTAGCAAATCAACCTCATTCCCTCTGTATTCCATTATCGAGAAGTAAGTTCCGCTTGAGCAGCTTCTTCCCATGAGCCACTGCTCTGTGGAACTGATTCCTAAGAGGATGTTTTCTCCGATTACTACAATCCTAATCTGTTTAAGTCTAGGGCTAACCCTTAACTTCCCCACCCATCCACATAAATTGTGTCTTTTACTATATAACCCTCTACCACAAATGACCCCTGAGACTTGTACAAGGTGAACCTCAACATAAAAAAAAAAAAAAAAAACTCATTGCGAACTGACTCAAAGTTATCTTCCCCAAATGTCTCAAACTGCAACTATTACATTGCATTTTACTGATCTTTAAATGAACTCTAGTCAAATTCCGCTAGAAGAAGATTGTTTACTTAACAGCATTAAACTTACTGTATATACTCATGTAACATGTGAACTCCCATATCATGCAACCCCCAAATTTTCACTTACTGTTGTAGCATACCTATGGACAATAATGGATATGCCCCCATTCCAATAAATACTGTTGTGAATACTGTATGTGTTGGTCTGTGGTCTGCAGTTGGAGATTTATTGTGGAATTCACTTGACTCACTTCTAGCAGTTGACTACTTCTTCTATGCACCACTGACAAATCTTATGTGTTGTTCTTGTCCTAAGTATTATCATTCATTTGAATATTCTATTCAGTAACCTTCCCTAGGTTACAACACTTAAAAAAAAAATGACTTTATCATGTATCTCGTGTATCATGCAAGTCTCTTTTTTGAGAGACCAAATTACAATAGACTAACTTCTTTCTGCTATCTCTTTATCTTCTAGTTAAATAAGTTAGAAAGTAAAAGAGAACTATAAAAGTATCATCAGTAATGCTATACTCACTGCATAAATGTGCACAGCCATAAACAACCGAATGAGAAACAGCTAAGCATCTCAAACGTAAACAATGTAAAAGAGGCATATTTGCTATATTTGTATTTTATATAATACTAATATGTAAATATTACGTGCATTATTATTGATACAGTTAAGTAAAACATCAGTTTTATCAAAATCATGTTTATTTTAAATATAGCTGTACTTTTTGACAAGGGTAAATAATATATATAATTTGGTCAATGGCATAGTCAGGGACAGAAGTACATATGCAAATTTTATATCTCATGTATGATGCAACCCCCTTAAAATTATCTTCAAAATTAGGTCTTCAAAAGTCGCATGATATTTGTGTATATACAGTAATTGTTTTTATTTTAACTATCTTAGCCCTACACTCTTTTCACATCATCTCAAAAAAGGGAGTCATAAAACAAACATTTCCTCCCTGATCAATATCACGGTAAATAAAAACTCAGTTCATTGGTAATCTTCATTGCAAACCTATTTTATTTCATTGAAGTTCAGTTGCTTATAACATTTCAGTTTTTATAACTTACAATTCTGAAATGATGTTCTCATTTTTTTAATGTGCCACGTCCCTTCAGGATGTGGGCAATCATGGCTCTCCACAACTTTCTATTCTTTGTGGCTCTTAGCAATGTTTTCTCTTTTCTTTTTAACACTATCCTTCCTACTGTTTTCTGTCATCCATTTACAAGATTGTAGGTTACTTGCTGTTTCCTTTTGTCCCTCTTGTCTTTAATATGTCCTGAGAGTGTCAAGTTTTTCAAGCCCTCTTTCCTCATTATTTGTACCAAAAAACTTCAGCTGTCTCTAAGTGCCCATTTTGCTTTAATTTTCCTTAAAACTTCTTTCCTTCTCATATGCTCTGTCCATAGTTTTCTCAGCATTCTTTTGTAGAACCATATCTTTGTTGCCTCAAGTTTCCTCTTCATCTGTGAGGAAACTATCCAGCATTCACTGCCATATAGGAGGATTTATCTTACATAACAGTTCAGCACTCCCCTTTCTAAAGAAACTTTCCTGTTTTTAAATACTGTTTAGCTTTTGGAAGACATCTTTCACTATTCCAATGTGCTTTCAGATTTCAGCATCACATTTTCTGTCATCTCTTAAAACATTTCTTAGAACTATTCTGCCACTATTTTTGAATTGCCATATAGTGTCTGCTGGAAGTGGCCACCAGAGGATGGGTGCACCATAGTTATAAAATGTGGAATATGGTCAGTTACAATACTCAGGTAGGTTGTGGCATTTAAATGATCTTTTAGTGGTACCAAGGTCCCTTAGAATATGCCAAGAAAATATTCCCCATCTCATTACACCACCACTACCAGCCTGATCCATTGATCCAAGGCAGGATGGATCAATATTTTCATGTTATTTAAGCCAAGCTTTGGCCTTGTCATCTGAATGTTACAGCAGAAATTGAGATTCATAAGACCAGGCAATGTTTTCTCAAACTTCTATGGTCCAATTTTTATAATCCTCAGCAAATTATACCTTCAGTTTTTTTTTTTTTTTTTTATCTGACAGGAATGGCACTCAACATGGTGTGCTGCTGCTGGAGACCATCTGCTTTAAAGTCTGATGTGTTGTGCCTGCATATATGCTCTTCTGTATATGTCCATTGTAAAATTGGTTATTTGAACAACAGATTGCCACTCTGCAATTTTCCAAGCCTAGAAAAATGTACATGAAAATCCTAATTGATCAGCAGTTTTTGAAATACTCAGACCCAACCATCTAGCAGCAACAAATATGCTGCATTTAAATCATCTTTCTCATACTAATGCATGAAATGAAATTTAGCTGGTCATTATGGCTTTCGTTAAATGCCTATATCCATTAAATTACTGCCACATCATTGCCTAATCATCAAATATTTAAATGCAATTTCAATCATTATCTTCTTTCTCCTTAATTCCTGTTCTTCTATTGTTCTCTCTCCTTAATAATGCTCAGTAATGCCTTGTGGCTTAGTGGTTATACAACTTATTATGTTAGCTCTATCACTGATATTGAGTGCTTTCCACTAAGTATCACTGATATATATATATATATATATATAGAGAGAGAGAGAGAGAAAGAGAGAGAGAGAGAGAGAACTAAAAATATATCTATAAAAGGACAATATAAACAAAGACAAGAGGAAATCTTATTTTAGCTGAGGCATTTTGTCCTTGGATGGACCTTATCAAGGCAAATGTAAGGATTTATAAACAAAAATTAACATGTAAATTTTTCATACTTCAGGCTAACTATTTTATATATATATATATATATATATATATATATATATATATATATATATACACACACACACACACACACACACACACACACACACACACACACATCTATATATCTCATGATGCATGAGTGGATCAATAAGTTCATAGCCTGACAATTTCATGAATTTTAATTTGAAATGATGTTCAATGTAATTAATATTTGTCAATGAATTCACAGCACTGCTAAAGAATTAGATTTCATTAAAGAATAAATATTGGGCATGTAAAATAAACATCTTTTTATCATGAGGCAACAGACATTGATTTATTTAATGTATGCATGTTTTTTTAGATGTGAAAACCAGGTGATTGGATGAATCTGTCTATGCTATAATTAGAAAATCAGTAGATAAGAAATATAGATAGTTGGGACAAAAAAACAAAAAAAAAAAAAAATCATCACAGTCTGAACTAAGATGGCACGTTCTCAGATTCTCCATAATTTTTAAATAGTTTTTCTTTTCTATAAATGCACAAAGCCTGAGTCAGGATCCCAGCTTCTGACCAAGGCTCTTCCAAGCAGTCAAATATAAATAGACTTCACCTTATCTCATCTTATGTAAACAAGAAGATTCCCTACAACCACACAGAGAGAAAAGGGGGATAAGAAAAATGAAGGTCATTAGTAAAAACGATTTTTTTTGCTTAATTTAGTTAAAATACTCAAAATTAGTTACTATATAAAGACTAAGGATTTAAGTATCTTTTTTCCAGAGTAAAGTGCATCATCCATTCATTTCTTTTTTTTTTCACATCAGTTATGACTTCAATGAGACTTTTTAAGTACATAAGTGTTAATTTTTATCTATTCACTGAAACAATTATTATCATCATTCTGATATTTTTCTTATGCCGGTACATCAATAATACTGATACAAAAAAGTATCTATTTTACACAACTTATTTTTCAATATAATCTCCTTTTTTATCAATTCAGTAATGTATACGTCCTCTTATATGGCAGTGAATGCTGGACAATCTCCTTGTGGATGAAGAGAAAACTAGAGACAGCAGAAATGTGGTTCTACAGAAGGATACTGAAAATTCCATAGACAGAGTAAACACCAAGGAAGTCTAAAAGAAAATGGCATGAGAAAGAACACTTAGAATCAGGAAAAGGTAGCTGGAATTCCTTGGACACAATGAGGAAGGAGGGCTTGAAAAACTTAACCCTCATGGGGAATATTGAGGGCAAAAGAACCATTTGCTTGATAAATGAGGAGGGGCATTGAACCTTAGGAAAAGGAGAAAAATTGCTAAGGGTCACAAATGATAGGAAGTTGTGGAGAGCCATGATCGCTTATATCCTGAAAAGATGATGCATATAGAAGAAGAATGTATATTATCACTGAAATCAAACTTCATATGGCAAAATTCCATATCCAAATCCTGGCATTGCTCTTCAGTCTTGAACAGACATCCTTTATCATTTTTTTTAAAAAATATTCCTGCTCAAAGAATTCAAGGAGTAAGAATTCTTTGAGCAGAAATATAGTCTATCCCCAGCTTAATATTCTCAAAGAGTTCTAAGCTGGACAATTCCATATTGTGCCTTCTTAAACATTTTCTCAGTCTTTATGTTGGTCGAAATTGAGATGACTTCATATAGACATGTGTTTTTTTTCCCATTCTTAAGGAGAATATGGCATTGTAATTGAATATTTATCAAAAACTTTTTAATCATTCACATTTCAACCCTCTACTATTCCAACCACACCCCATTTATTATATTTGGGCAGTTCTTCCACTACCCACTACTATTCCAATTCCTCTTGTATTCCAAACTCAAGAGTAACTTACATGTCAGGTTACAGACATTTTGTACACACACACAAATCTACATAAAATTTAATATTTCAAATATAAATACATAATTATTTATATTATTTATATTCAAACTATTGTCCTCATCTTTGTTGTTATCACAACATTTTGGCCATCACAAAGAAAGCCAGAGGGTACAATGGTCAAAACTTGATAACAACAACAAAGATGAGAACAATACTCTAAATATAAATAACAATAACTCTTCATCCCAGAAATTTAGATGTAAATACATAATCTTTATCAATTCTTACACTTTGTTAATTTGTTTAAGTTTATAAACTAAAGCCATGTATACAAGTTGCTTTTTAGGAACTGATATATCCTGAAATCTGTATTAAAGAATTTAAATTTCTATCTGTTATGAAATTAAGCCTTAGAAACTTTCTCTTGCAACAGTGATTGAATTTTTGAAGAGAAACCAACCATAGATAATGTTTAATATTCTGACACCCTAATCCTACCAGTTCACACCTGTGTTATATGGTATAGCGGGTCATTTACAGCAATGACTCGCTATACCATATAACACAGGTGTGAACCATTCTCATTCCCTTTATATTCCATTGGTAAGAAGGAAGTTCCATTTGGACAGCTTCTTCAAATGAGCCTCTACTTTATAGAACAAACTTCTGAGAAGAGGCTTCCCTAAACACTACAATCTTAACCTCTTCTAGTCTAGGTTCAACCATTATCATTTACTCTTTAATATTTCAAGATATTTTTGTATAATTTTGGTAAATATATCTGTTAAAATGAGATGACTGTGTTATTTTCCTTTTTGCATAAATTAGAGGACAATTTATCCATCGCACTCAGTATATGAACATATATAAAAATCTACATATAGTTATAAAAAAAAAAAAAAAAAAATTGATAAAAAATTACCAGCAATACATCTTTGTAAAAGATATTACTAATGCTCCCAAGAAAATTAATTTTCAGCATTAACTGACCTATAAAGAGTTGATATACCGCCAGGCAAACATAGCTCAGAAAAGGAGAGAAAAATCCATTCTTCAACTACTAACCTACTATTGTGAGTGATAAAAAGAACTAATGTTTTGTTGTAAAAATTGACATCAGGGTACCAGTTTGTCATAGGATTCCAGTTTATAGCAGAATTGTCTTGTTTGAATATAGTCTTGTTGTGGTTACATGAGATAACATGGTGTGGTGTAAGTGACATGTAGCACATATCGAAATTAAGAAGTTTCCCTAAACGTGAAACTAGATATATCTTGTCATGATGGCATCCCGTGGTTGAAGAAAGAAAAATATAAAGAGAGTTTGTATCCTTTCCTTTTATACTGCATTAGAATATAGGAATTGAATTCTATATATGTTTTCCAATCAATAAAATCCCATCAGAATGTTTGTTTGATAAACAATCATTACAAGGGCAAATACTGCCACCACAACGTTATTTTTTAACCATTTAAAAAATAATAACTCACTTCACCATTCCTGCAAATTCAAGAAAAAAATTTTTGCAAGCCAGTGTGAAATTATTTTCTAACCAATGAAAAGTTCAAAAGTTTATACCTCTATTTTGAATCCCCTTATTGATATAAAAATAGAAACATACTTCTTGCAGCTCAAAACAATTTTGGAGATCTACATATGCATACACACACACAATGGAAGAAAGACAGCCAGCAGTTGCTGACTAAGGCCTTGTTCATGCACACAATAGAAGAGATTAACTAGCAACCACCGACTAAATATTTTGTTTACTAACTCACAAACACATTAGGCTGACCATCATAAAGTAAGTGTTCACTCATTTTACACAATACTACAAATGCTTAATTACTTTATAAAGCAAACTTCACTGCAAGAAAAATTGAACATTTTATTGTCATTGTATATCTCTGAAAAGAATATATAAATGTTATTTCAACTGATGTTCGATTTCTACTTTTCCTTCAGTGAATAACCTTTTATATGCTTCATTTAAAAGATGCGTTGTTATTAAATGTTTGGAATCCTAACTCTCAGATAGGAATAAAAACCTAGGTATACAGAACCCAGCAAGACAATGCCACCTAGTGAAAACCAGAAGAATTCCTCTGGTAATAAAGGTGGGATAATCTCACAAATTTCAACAGCATGCACAAACAAAATGTAATACAAGCTTCCCCAGCTATATATGAACAACAGTCTCCTTTGAAAGTTTCATTTCTATTATATTTTTATTGTTAACATTTTAATGTAGAATGACAATAAAACAGGAAATTCCAGGTGACTTCTTTTTTCTTTTTTTTTTTTTTTAAATACCTTTGATTTGCAGATGAAACTGGAGAGAAAGATGAACTGATATAGTTTCCTGCTTAAATGTAATCATCATGGCCTGACAATTGTGTTTAAGCATGAAACAGACTGTTGCCACTGGATGTTGACTGCAATGTCCACTTTATACTTACATACACTCTATCCCTGATATTGAGCACTTTAACCCATAAATATAGCATACCTATATATATATATATATAGGCTAGGATGAGGTATCAAGCCTTGAATGGCAACCTTCCTAGAGATTGTGTCTCAATAAAATCCCTCAAGAGTACTTGGACTATCATGAATGTCTGAGTTGGGTGTCAGGAAGAGTATCCTACCTTGCAAAATCTTACTACAAATCATGACAAATCTTTTGTCAGGCAGGACCCACCTTACTTTGTGCAAGATTAATCCTGGTCCTGCCTCAACAAAAAAACAAAAAAAAAACACTTCTATTTATCTAGCTAGCTATTTAAAGGCTACAAAAAATATTGTAAAGTCAATTTTTATGATTTTGTAACGCAAATGATGGATGTGCAAATGGTGTAATGGTTACTGGTATGGAAAGTTAACTCAGCATGCTGAGTTCAATTTCCAATTGATTCTATTTCCTTCAATTTATACTAATACCCTTGGAAAAGGCATGAATTCATTTTCCTCCAGCTATGGATTAAATAACTGGGTTTTGAGTCAGTAATTGGCCTAGACGGAAGAAAACTCAATTCAAGACCAGCCTAAAGGTTATCTTGCACAAGACACTCTCACTACTGCTATGGATGCAGTACACGTGGTGCCATTATTATTCCAATGGATTTCAGGACTCATGATAATTCATAACAATAGCAAACTTTATTCAATAAAATAAAAAGGGCTAGATGAGTGTTTAAGATTTCTTTACCTAACAGTCTTAAAAAAAAAAAAAAAAAAGTTTATATAATCACGTTATAAAATTATGTCATTTTTATTTTTAAAATGTCATGTCCCTTCTGGACATAGCTCTCCACAGTTTTGTGTTGTGTTTCTTTTGGTTATTTAAAGCTGAAACACATTTCAGATTGCAGGGGGTTCCTTACAGTAGTCAGTTTTCCCAAGTAGTCACTCATCTAAGTACTGACTGGGCTCAATGCTGCTTAACTTCAGTGGTCAAACAAGAACCAGTGTTTTCAACATGATTGATCATACCACAGTTTTGTTAATGACCATAACTTTGGAAAGATAGCAGAGTGGTCTCCTGTTATCTTCATAGTTTTGAATACAGAGTTCTTGCCAAAGCTAAAATACCCAGCCTAATTTAACCTATAACTGGAGTGAGGGAGGAGAGATAGATTCATGCCTTTCCTGAGATCATTAGTGCAAAGTGTTTACAACAGCCTCAACCAGAATTTGAATACTACCTGCCAATTTCATTTTATACACTGATAGGTATTACACCACCTGCACATCCCTCTATATTATTAAAAACACTAATTTAAATTGAGAAATGAAAATAGAGAAAGTCTAATTTAAATAAAGATTTTCTCTATTTTTAGCTATACTAATACTAATAAAAGAAAGTTTATGTTTTATATAATCTTCTATGTACCATATCTCTTCAGAACATGGCCAATAACGATTCCAAAACTTCCTGTCCTTTGTAACTCTTATTAAAGGCCTTTTTTTTTGTTCATTTTGCCATTTCTTTTAATCCCTGTTCTGCCAGACATTTACACAAGCTTGTTAAGTAGGTTATGTGCTAATCTACTGGTGTATATTATTACTTTGTTGTCATGTGTGTGAATAGTCTGAGTATTAGGATGTATATATTTCAAATACACCAAAGATAAATATCTATACTTACATAATTTGTTTGTACAGATGTATAGATTTCAGTACAGCTTACATTTACTTTTAATTATTTTTTTAAATGCTTAAATGAAACTTTAAATATTATACTTATCTGAAATGAAGCCAGAATTTTTACATAAAGCAGATAGTCATTACATCCAGGGTGTGTTCATTATGATTTCTGTGTCAGCACTGTCTACATTTTTATATTCTTCAGCATCAAACAATTTTATGAATGTTATTTATATTTAAATATCAGTAGGCGGCATGAATGCCAAGGCTCCTCAGGAAAATATGGTTCTTTAATGAGTATAAAACATCATTATGGTTGTAGTCTACAAGAACAACTTAGAATGCAGCAACTCTTTTAAACACCAATCTTTTTTTTTTTTTAATCATTTCACCCCAAGCAAGGTGATAACACCACTAAGATGCAAGGGGTTTCTGGTAGTGGAAGAGAATGAGAAGACTTTAATGATAAAAGACAATAAAAGAACAGGTTTCAGGATGACAGATTGATGTTGCATTTAAATTTTTGAAGATTGTAGGTGACAGGGAAGCAAGAAATCAGAAGGGAGTACCGCAGGTAAGAAAAGAAGAAACTATTAGAATAGAATGTATGGTTGCTATCTAGCTAATTCAAACATGTCCTAGCTGTAAAAGTCTGAACTAAATAACAGAACTTGTCTGAATATTTGCCAGACTTGCAGCATTGCATCTGTGGAAAGGTCATTGCAAGGTGAGGTCTCCCACACTCCATAGGATAGTGTAAAGGATTTGGAACTTGAACAATATAGTGGAAACTGAGGATTAAGCAGCTCCAGCTCAAATATAGCAGCAATACTCTATTTTGGGTCTTATCTGAATCAAAGATTATATAGAGAACACGAATGAGGTCCTAAAATAACTATATTTGAATTTGACTCAATGACAGACACTTTTGTGATTAACATGGTTAAAATGATGTCCATGAAATATAAGTGTCCAAGGTGTGAGATATAAATTCCAAACTTCTAAGAAACTACTATTTTAGTTCTGACTTTTCACCATTTGCACTAATAGTCAAAAAGTTTATTGTCAGAAAAAAAGCAACAATAAGAAAATCAAATAAAATTAGTAATAAAATAATAATCAAAATGCTTCATGTAAAAAACAAGCTTTACTAATAGGATCATAATCTGTGTGTTCTTCTGAGGATCAAAGTGTTGCTCCTAGGATTAGACCACATTTTCCTGGCCTTTGGGCTGGGATTGAAGTATAGTAAGTGTTGCCAGATTTCTGTCTTCAGACAATTGACAGAGAAACTTTGAAGAATGCCTGGTTCTAACCCAACAGCAATGAGGAGGAATAGTTCCCTCATTGCACAAAAGAGTTGTCAGTGTCATAGTGGTCACAAGAACTGCGCAATTTTTGTCTGTCCTTGGCCCATATATATGTGTACAGGCACCTTACATTAAAAATGTTCTTTTGCCACATCATGCCACTATGGATAGGAGTGTAAATAAAAGATCATAGTGTAGTATTTGTGTGCTCTCCTGCTGTACTGAACAAAACCATTATTCTTAATGCTATAACAATAGTCAGTTTAAGTGGTAATCAAGTTCTCTACTGTGACAGACGCAGATAGCCTATACACGCATATATCAAGGTTAATTTCCGCCTAGCAACAGAATGGGGGTCACGTGGAAGTCTTGTGACATTTTGGGAAAGCAAGTCAAGAGGTTGACTAACCCAATTACCCATAGCAACAAATGTTTAGACAGAAGCTAGACAGGGGACTGATGTAAGCTGGAATTCGCGCCAAAACTTAAGACATGTGAGAGTTAAAAATTTACTTGGGAGGCAGTTGCTGTCTTGACTTTGAAGGAGCAAGGCCTGAAATTGAAGTGCTGATAACTTATGAACGGAAAGATAAGACTCATTTGATAATGATGGAACTTGTCCGATTCAACCCAGGCAACTCCGGACAAGAAATATGAGAACAAGTATTTCTGTTTAATAACCCCAAATTGAAGACGCAGAGAAATTTGTATGCTGAGAATACAGTCTGCGTTTGAAGAAAAGAGAAAACCAGAGAGGAAGAAAGTATATATCTCTGTTACAAGCTGAACTGTGTAAATAAAAAAGGAAAACCAGGGAGGAAGAAAGTATATACCTCTGTTACAAACTGAATTGTCTAAAGAAGAAGAAAGAAAGAAGAAAACCAAAGAGAGGAAGAAAGTGTATATCCCTGTTGCAGTCAGTCGGGTTTGGAAACTGAACTGTATACAGACGAAGAAAGAAGGAAAGAAAAAAGGAAAAACAGAGAGAGGAAGAAAGTGTATATCTCTGTTACAGCCGGACAGTGTGTGAAATCGTATTTGTATCAAGAAAAGAAAGGACAGTGATAAAAAAAAAAAGAGAACTGAATATAAAAGATAAGTAATCATATATTTTGGACCCGTATTAGAAAGATACACATACATCCATAAATATTATGTTTTTACAAACTCCTTTCCACATGTCAAAATAATAACTGTAACTCCTATCCCATCCCTTTTGTGTATGCGTTGATTTCTGCATTTGTAGTAGTTCATACTTATATTTTTGTACGTTCGGGTTCAGTTGAATCCATTTGGAGTTAGGCGAATTTTGATATCCCAGATCTGGTTGTCGGATATTTTTACTCATGCTTATATTTTCTTTTATTTTAATATTTTGTATATCTGTACATATTAAAGTTCTTGTATCAAAAATCGCTAAGCCTTTATCGTTCATCCTTGATTTGTGGATCAGTATTCGTAGAAACCGGTTAACCGGGAAAAAGATTACTGTTCGATTATCCTAATCGAACAGTGTTCTTAAAATATTTTTTTTGTTTACCAATTGTCCATTGTCACGATCTGAGAGAGATAGCCTGTATCTCTCCACAGGTGTGAGAATGTATATATCTTCTGGTTGGCGTATGATCGCCTTATAAACCCATTCGTCGACTAGGGCATATGACATCTACCCAACTTGGAACAGGAAACTGAACAATTAAAGATAATGTATATTTTTTTGCAGGCTTAACATTAACAATGAACTTAAAAAACTGGCCTAATACAAAACTGGTACATACTAAATTTACAAATACAGTTGTAAATAAATATCCTTTCCATTATGTTACTTGTTTATAACTATTTCTACAATAATTAGCAACAGCCTTAAAAGCTGAAATGATAGAAAATTTCTACTGTTCCTTTAAGAACAGTAGAAATGTTTTACTAGAGTGTAAAGCAGTGGTTCCCAAACTTTTTTCTCTGGGCCACATTTTTGGAATGAAAATTTGCTTCTGCCAAATTTTACATGATAAAAAGTACAAAGGGAGATAACTACAGATTCAAAGTCAGAACATGGAAATTATTTTAAAAATATTAGTTGTAAATAAAAATTGAAGTTTGTTGGATGGTTTGACAACATGTCAACCTTTGTTGAGTCATTTACTTACGATTTTTTTTACTGGTACAGGCTTGTGTGTGTGTCTGTGTGCACATGCATTTGGGAGAATGCATCTCCAATATCAATAATCACAAAATATAAAGTAGGTTAACTTGTCACTTATCAAAACTTAGTGCGATTTGTGCATATATTGATCATCACAACACAAACAACCAAAATACAACTATTAAAATCTTATGAAAATATTAGTAGATAATAACACTGTAGAGGAAAAAAAAGAGAAAAAGAAAAATACATAAATCTATTATTATAAAAAAAGCAACAATCTGCATTAATTATATTTCACCAGAGGAAATAGAACTTTAAAATTTGTATAAAAAATTTAATAACTTAATTATAATTCATATGTATATGCTCATTTCTGGTGTTATCAAGCTTTGTGAAAGCATGCTACACTTGATGTCACTTAAATGATATATATTTAGATTTGAAATTTAATTTTAAAAAATGTCAAGATGTAACTAACAAGTCTTTTCTATGATATTGGCAACATTTAGTTCTTGAAAATAAATGATAGGTTTAAAAAGTATGAGAAGAAAGAAAACATGAACTTTGGTCAATTTATTCACAATTATCATTTTGAGGTGCAAAAACTTATTTGAAAATTGGATAAACAAATAAGAAAAAAAAACAAAACAGACAGACCTTGTCAGTTTAAGTTAATATAACTTTATATATCTGTATAGGGAAATGACATAAGAACATTCCTACCTATTTGACCATGAATCATGGCATTTATATAGAATGCCATGTTGCAAATCAGTCTAAGCTAAGCTTATTAAAATTTATTTGCAGCTATATAACATACATATTAGACTGCAACCTATCAGTCACATTGATGAATGCCTTACATATTAAAAAAAATTTTGAACAGCTGTTCATGAACATCAATGACACATTAAAAAAAAAAAAAAAAAGAAGAATCCTACCTATGATATCACAGGTTACATTGCTTGTATTAATAGATTAATGTCATTGAAATGCATAAATGTATGGTTCCTGTTTTCAGATAAAAAGGTAAAAACAAGCTGAATCCAGAGGAATCCTGTTTAATACTTCTTTACAGTAAAATAAGAGAACGGTTATAGCAAAACCCTACCATCTGCTGTTCTGTTTATGACTATCAGCAACAGACCTTCAAGAATAAACAAGATATTTTTCAAGAATTTTGATGGGTGTATATAGCACAAGACTCAATCTGATCAACAGCTGTTAACATGTAAACTTTTGCATGAAGGAAAATAGACAACTTTAACATCATTATTGTTTACTTCTTGTGAATTATCAGAGACAATCATCTACATATATAAAAGTACAATATGTGTGAGTGCATTTTAGACATTGTATAATCAGACAATAATCCTTTATTTAAACATGTTCTATTTAACAGGACAGAGGATGTTTACTGAGACATATAGGGGCTTTCTCCTGGTATAAAATTAAACTTCAAATTGACAATATGAACAAAGATTGTCTGAATATTTTCCAACCACTTTTTATACTTTTAGCCATTATCAATGATGAGTTTTATTAAACTCATCATTGATAATGGCTAAAAGTATAGCTGAAAGTGGTTGGAAAACATACGTTACGAAAACTCACGTTACCTCTCTCTGACCACAGCTCATTTAGATCTCATTTAAATACACATGGACACCTACCAAAATGTATCCGTAACATACCTGTTGATAATACAAATATAATAGAATCATCCACATGTACATGTAATAATAAAAAAGAAAAAGTCAACACTCAATAATATCAACTATGAACATGGTCACAACGTGCTGACTGTGTTTGGAAAATAAAACATTTCTATAACTAGATACATTGTTAAAATGCATATATTCAGTTAAAAGTAAAATAAAATTCATCCTTGATAATGACTAAAAGTATAGCTGAAAGTGCATGGAAAACATATGGACAATTTTTTATATAATTTATGTCCTGGAAAGAAAAATATTATATGAACACATGAGAAATTATATAAAAGCTCAGGCACAGAGCCTTGTCAGATATTTTCAACAAAACTCGCATAAAAGTGGGATTGCTGCCCAAATACACTAGGTATCTTAATTCCAATTCTAAAGAAGATTTTGCTCTGTTTAATGAAAATAAACATTGAGCACTCTTTTGTGAGTCAGTTTTAACATATTTCAAATTCTATGTTGTGTTAATGACACTTGCCTGAATTATACCAATGGATTACTACCTATATATATATATATATAACCAGTGTTTTTCAAAAGGAAAAAAAAAATAGTTGGCCATGGTTCCTTTAAGGCAAACAGTCTTTGTTCTTAGTATAAATATTCACTTATCTTGTCCTAACTCAGAGTTTTGCAGAGATGCCACTGACTTGTCAAGATACTACATTGTAAAATTTTACAATCTAGTCCCTTTGTGAAACTGAGTAAAGACTTTATAATTGAATATTTTATTCATTACTTTTTTTTTTTTTTGTATTTTTTTTCAATCATTTCACCCCAAGCAAGGCAATGAAATCACTAAGATGCAAGTGGTTACTATAAGAGAATATGAAGAAAATATTAAGATGAGAGAACAATAAAAGAACAGAAATTAAGACAGAAAATGACAATTAAAGATCAAAGTTTATGAGAAAGCAAAACGTCAGAAGTGAGTTCCACAAGTGAGAATATCTGTTTAAAATTTGGTATATTTATTGTGGTGGTGCGGGATGCCCCATATTTGCAACAGTGTTGGTAGATATATACTGTGTTGACATAGAAATCAACACTGCATGATTACTGTCAGTTTCATGCCTTTATCCACCATTTCCCATATATATATATATATAAAAACAACGGTTATCATTTATGAAATCAAAGCCATTGTAGACGGTTTAGATGTATTGTTCTAGAGGCATGGGATGGCATAACTCTTACTCACATTCTTTCCAAGCCCAACTTGTAGTAGGTCAGCTACAAATACATAGTTCATCTTCTCAGTGGTAACTGTATCCCAAAAAAAAAAAAAAAATGTTCACTCAGGAAGGTCAAAAGTCTGTTTCATCAGTAGAGACTGATTTTAATATGACCTCTGCAATCATCAACCAAAGTGGTAATATGTTAGGGAAGGATATGTACTCAAATATAAAAGCTGCATCAAATAAAGCCTACAATTGTCATTTTGAGTGATAAAAGAGATTAACCATCCAGGACAGGGATTACATAATATTAACTTGATTTGCATATCTAAACCTGGAGCTTAACAAATGAGATTATAAATATTCTCTTTAATGTACCCACCTTCTATTGTATTTTTATTGTAAAATTAATTGCACATTTCTAACAGTGCCAATGAGCAGAAAAGTCAGACTGGTGGGTATTATTTATTGCTTTACAATTATATTTTCTATATATAATCGTGTATAAGCCGACTTTATGTATAGTGCAACCACTGAATTTTTTTTGTATGAATTTTAAACCTACCAGTAAAATTTACCTGTGTATAGTCACTTAAATTTCATGATTTTTAACCTCTTCAAAAAAATTAATGTAAGTTTTATTTTTTGCATAAAAAAAGAAATAATCATAAAAATTCAAATTATACTTGAGTATATATGGTAAATAAAAAAAAGGAATTCTTGAACTGCAACAGAAATGTCTGTCACTTAATGGCTAAATCTTATAAATCCTGAGCCATACTAGAATTAGTCTGCAATTTTTTTTTTTTTTCTCATACTAGAGTTCACCAAATACAAGTTCTCAAAAGCCAATCAAATACTCACGGTTGAGAGTTACTGTTAAAATGGTTATTATGAATGAGGTGGTAGAAAGTGAAATATTATCCACCTTATCTTCATAGCTGAGGATAAAGAGGATAGATAACAAATAACACCTGACTTGAACAGGTTAATGTGGGAGTCCGTTCAAGAAAGTGGCAGTTCTTGGGAAAATGCTGTGAGTGGAACTTTCTCCCTACATCTTATATATAAAGTACAGTGTATGTGTGTGTCCAAGCAACCCCTCCACTCCCACTGGTCCAATTTCAATGATTCATAGCTCATTCAAAAGCCCTAGAAAAGTTACGCACAGGGAACAATTTTTGTTGAGCTGATTCAGGGTTGTCAGATTATGCGAGGTTAAAAATATATATTAATATATTATACTAGCCATTGTTGTTGCTTTCATGGTTCAAGAGGAGTAACTCTTATTTTCCTTTTGAATTCAACATTGCAGTGTATGTTTTATTATAAACTAGCTTAAAAGCCGCCCTATTGTGGAGGACTCTAGGTTGGCCATCCTCACAATAGCTAGGCAGAAGTAGATGCAACAGGCATCAATAAACTACAGAAGTTGATTGCAGCATTTAAGTATTGAATTAATGTTTAAGCTTACCTTTTAAAAGTTCAATGATAATTCTTCTGCTGCCACTTAATTTAAAGAAGATTTGATATACGTGGATTCTTATTATCCATACGAGCAATTATTTTTATTTCATGGGTGACAGAACAGGAGACAATTTATAAGATAAAATTAATATAGTGTGAAGATGGGAAAATAGAAATTAGAATTTGAAGAGTTAGAGAAACATAACTAATTTGGCATCTATTTGTAAAACTTTTCTTAACTATAACAAACCAATTTATGAATGAAATGTTCATTTAAAATTTTGTTTCAAATATTTCAAGTAGTGAATATATCTTACTTTGCGAAGTGATAGCAAGTAGGCGAAGCCTGCTAGTTTTGAATATAGAGTAAATGAGTTGGATTCAACTCTGTAAGTAGCATGGCATATCATATAGCCATAAAAAGTCTGAACTGGTGAAACTAAATAGAATTATTATTACAGACCAGTTACTTTGAGATTATACATGACTTTAATGTACCCGCCTCCTATTGCAAAATTAATTGCACATTTTTAACAGTGCCAATGATCTGAAAAAGTCACAGACTGGCATGTATTATTATTTACTGTTTTAAAATTGCCACATTTATATATTTTTTAAAATGAATCCTTGAACTCCAACAGAAATTTCCTTCATTTAATGGCAAAGCCTTATAAATTCTGAGCCATACCAGAATTAGTCTGCAAATTGTAATTTTTTTCTTTCTTTTTTTTTTTCATAGAGTTCATCCAATAGAAGGCTTGAAAGCCACTCAACTCTATTCAAGGTTAGGCTTACATTCACATGTTGAAATACTGGTTCCAGTACAATCACCACTGTTAAGCAATGTTGAGCCTGGTTACTACCTAGATGGGTGACCACTTGGGAATACAAGATGCTGTAAGATTGGATGTGCAGGTAGTGTAATCAATAATGGCTGAGAATTGTTAATCAGAGAACTGAGTTCTAATTCCATTTCAGGGTTGTCATATTCACCTATGTACAAATACCCTTGGGAATGGTATGAATATGCCTCTTCTCCTCCCAACTATGGGACTTCTATCACTAAAAACCATTAACATCTTCAAAAATAAAATAAAAATTGCATACAAAATAATTATATTTCAGCATTAAATAATCCACAGACATTGATATGCTGCTAAAAAAAAAAAAAAAACAAATAAAAAAACAAGAAACATTCTATTCAAGGGTTACTGTTAAAGTGGTTATTATGAATGAAGTGATAGAAAGTGAAATCATATCTACCTTATCTTCATAACTGAGGATAAGAAGGATAGATAACAAATGACCCTTGACTTGAAGAGGTTAAGACTGTAATGTTCAGGGAATCATCCACACAGGAGTTTATTCCACAAAGTGGCAGTTCTTGGAGGAAAAAATCTGAGTGGAATTTTCTCTTTACATTTGGAATATAGAAGAAATGAGAGTGATTCAATTCTATGTAAATAATTAGATTAACTTTCAAGATCAAATGCAAATTGGGATTTTAATGTTTCTTCACAGATTCAGTACAAAAGGACATTAATATTTTCATTAATTATTTTACCTGTTAAGCACAAAACAATGTTAATTAGCATCTGCCTTTTTGAAATACACAATTTGCTGTTTCAATCATAATCAATACCAGGAGTTTTTATGATTGTAGAACTGCATAATTTCAACAACGGCTATTTTTTACTCAACAATAATTCCATGATTTTAAGGAATTGTTTCTTAACATACTATGATCTTTCCAAGATCTTGCAGGACTTGGGTTCTACCAATAAGCTCTTCTATTCAGTTATCTTCTAGGAAATTTAATGTTGTCAAGCACAAAGTCACAAGTATGGGGCACCCAGCAAAGATTAGATTCATTACAGTATACTGGATTGCAAACTGAATAAACAAAGTTGTTTAATATTTTAATATTTATCCTAATTTCTTAGATGAATCATTGTCATTATGATTAATTTCTTTAATATTTCAGAGTTATAAAGATGACATTGTTTTTCATGCATGTTAACACTGCAAAGTTATTTTTTTACCAAAGAGCTATATATTATCAGTCCTCCTATATGATACTAAATCCTGGAAAATCACCTCACAAATGAAGGGGAGACTTTGAGGCAATAGTAATGTGGTTCTATAGAAGGATGCTGAGAATACTATGGACAGAACATGTGAGTAATGAGGAAAGTGTAAGCAAAATGGAAACCAAAAGTATGTTTATATTTAGAAAAAGGCAGTTGAAATTCCTTGCAAAAGTTGACACTCACAGGACAAGGAAGGTGAGAGAGAGGGAAACAATGAGTAACTCACCTAACAAGCTTGTGTAAATGGATTGTTGAGATTTACTAAGAAGAAAATGCATTGAGTGTGTGCTAACCTCACAATTCTTGACAATAATTTTAAGACCAAGACCATGCATATTATCATCAATCATCATAAAAGTAATAAAACATTGAAGTATACGAGCTAGTAGAAAAAAACATACCTACTCAGAGTGGGTTGATTTAAAATATAAAAGACATCAATCTTAAAAAAAATCCCAATGTATTTTCCTTAAACAGTTTTGTCTTTCATTCCAACCTGAAGAAGTCAAGCCCAACAGATATATAAGACCTAATGTGTATGGTTTCTACTTTTGCTGCCTGACAGTTGCAGAGTGATAAAGGTGCTGAAAAATTTATTATTATATTAAATTTTAATGTTCTGTATTTTGTGATTTACATTTTGCATCAAAACTTATTTTAATATATGTGTTTTTTTCACAACTATTAAAATTAAATGCATACATACACACACACACACACACATATATATATATATATATATATATATATATATATATATATATATATATATATACAAAATATATATACACACACACATATCATCACTAGCTTTCATTGTCATCTTTTTGTTTAATTTTAAACATCAGCATGCTTATTTTGAGTGACTTGGGCAGCATGCAATTGTACTCAAAAAGTACCAAAAAAATGCCTCCTTACAATGAGTCAACATGACATTGCTATTTGATAGTTTCATAGTTTTCATCCTCTTCCCATTTAGAAACTTAAGTCTCTTGAACAAAAAAGACAAGTTGAAAGCACCAGACTTTATGCAATCTGGCTTTGATCATATAACATGAGAAATTTGCACACCTATCTTAATCAGGGATGATGTTAACTTCAAGGGGCTCATAACATTTACATACTTTATTTTCAGTATTTTATCTCTCCTTGTAATGTGTTCATGTGAATATAACAACTTGCTTTACAGTCCTAAATGACCACAGATACAACACCTTGAAGTAAATTGTTGAATACCTACAGCTTCTTAGCAAAATTTAAGCAAATTCATTGTTTTGTTCACACTGTTACGTTAACCCCATATTTGTACCCTCACCTCAGATTTTATAAGTATATTTTCAGTACCTTTTGTATTTGCGACGAAACATATGAATCTTAACTTCTTTATTTCTTGAATGTGCAGATTGTGAGATATATATTGTTTTTATAACCAGATGAGTCAGGGCCAGTTCTCGGAAAAGAACCTTCCCTTCTACCCCCATCTCCTACCTGGTCCCTGATGCGTAAGCCAAACAAACGCTGTTTGACAGGTGTGAATGATGTTAGCCAGTTCCATAGTCGCTGGCCAAAAACGAACGCTGTTTGACAGATAAGTGTGGATGACATTAACAGGGTTCGTGAATGACACATACCTTTTTTGGGGGGCCAACACGTGACTCAACATATAACAGTTTCCGTTTCGCACGTGTTGAGGTAACAACAACCACATATAGTTGCTGGCTGTCAGAGAAGTCAGACGTCACCAAAAACCAGTCTTAGCTATTTGCCATTAGAAGAAGCAGTTGTCACCAAAACCAGACTTCGTTGTTTGATGCCAGAAGAATTAGATGCCACCAAAAACCAAAGGACCGACGCGAGAATCTAGATCAACATCGTCAACCCAAGTCAACTCCCGTGATTTTTTCTGTGTGTTCTCCTCGCCATCAACACGGATTGGACGTCACCAGTCGAAAATTCATGTTAGAACACTGTCAATCCCATCCGTTACTTTCAAAGAAGTGTGTAAATATCCTTTGAACAAACTGTACCCCGATAATAGTCAATCGACGTCGATTCCAACCTTATGTAAGTTTCTGCATGTTTTTCCATATCTTATAATCTGCTATCTCCGTATTCATATGTATTTCGCCGCATTAGTATTTGTTTAATTAGTAACTTATCTCCCCACCCCTTGTATTGCTTAGTTTTCTTTTTCTTACATTCACACTTCAAATAAAATAAAATAATCTTTGTATTATATATTCTTGTGTTGTCTTCTGTTGTTCTGTGTCTGCGTATTGTTCATTTCTCTCTGCGTTTACCGACGTCCGGAATTGAAGAATTCCCCTCCCAACATTCTTTTCTTTATTTTTATATCGAACCTTGGGATCTCTTACTTATTTTTTTTTATTTTCTCGTTGCATCCCAGCTATCGTAGTCCCAACGAAACCCCAGGCGTAACAACACACACACATATATATATATATATATATATATATATATATATATATATATATATAGAGAGAGAGAGAGAGAGAGGAGACTTCCTTCATGCACATGTGTGGTTGCATCAATGATGTTTTTAGTCCAATGATGTCCTAAAGGAAAAAAACCTGACAAATGATAATTCTTTTCCCCACTTTTTGTTATTAATTTTCCTATAGGAAAATTAATAACAAAGTGGGAAAAAATATATATATATATATATATATATATATATATATATATATATATATATAAATTGATTTGAATTCAAACACAATCAGTGGGCTTGAGTTGCTTTTAAAATGAGAAAAAACACATGTATGAAAAGCATATATAGTCTATAAAAATCTCTAAATAGGCAAAGCAATCAGTCATAATTTCCCAGATTTAATTTCTGAAACATGAACACTACTCTTTTCCTGAGTGTGACAATTAGAGGAACATTACCCACATCCAAAATGTCAGGGCAAATGTTGGTTTTTGCAATTCTCTCTTGAAAGAATTAGCATGCACACAATGTGGTGCCAACATTCACATACCTTTACACTGCTATACACCTGTAGGCACACAGTATCCCACACCTACTAATATCTTCTGCAGACTTGTCAGCATTGCTTTCCGAAGAGATCTGAAGATGCTTTCATCAAAGGTTGAAAAAGGGTACAAAACTGAGACTGATGAAGTTTTGTTTGCCTTTTGTCAATCTTTGCTGAATCAACCTGAATACATCTTCATGTACTAGTTATCAAATGAGTAAAATCAAGGTAAAAATCTACTATAATGGAGGAATTATAAAACAGAATTAACCTTACCCCCAAACATACAGAATTATGAAAATATGTAGATGCAAGAACCTTAATGAACAATGCAGTGAAAGACACTATAGAAACTATAGCAGATGGGGAACTTGAAACCGAACAAAAGCAGGAGTTTGTAGGAAAGGAGACAATATGGCCAATTGAGGCTTAAAGATGAGCAAATCATGTGAGCATGATGAAAGAATGCAGAGCACCAAACATATTTGTGCAAAACTGTCTTCTCTCACCTGCTTTAACCAACACTGATCTGCTGAGCATCAACTAAACACTGAAGTTACTAGTAGTCTGCTATGACAAGCTATATATAAAAAATTAATCTCTAAATTTAGAATGATATTACATGCAAATGTAGATGTCTGTGTATACAAGTGATGACAAAGATATTCTTTGTACATTTCTAGTTTTTTTATTTAGTTGACTAATGGAGTACAAAGTTTTATTATCAATGTATTAACTATTATCACTATTTCTCCATTGAGCAGCTTCCTGACAAAAATACTAGACAGAAATGTATTAAAGTCTAGTATTTTCTTCTTTTCTCTTCCTGTCTAAAAATTATTTAAGAGGTCAAATTGTCTAGCCTCTTGACTGAGTACACTTGAACCTACATAAGTTATTAAAAGATGGTTTAAAAACAACCTTATCCCTACTTTCCATTTCCAAGACAGACCATTCTAATTCTATATTCATCCCCCTCCCACCACCTCTGTCACCTTATATCAATCTGAAACTATCCCTCAAAAACTTGTATTAAAAACAAAAGAATCCAAATTCCTTTGTAACTAGAGATGTGACCTGATGAAGCAGGAAAAATATATTTTCTGGAGAAATAAATTATAGCCATGGAACCTTAAGGTTGTCTCTTTCTTAATTATTTAATTTATATTATATATATATATATATATATATATATATATATGAATTGGGGTCAAATACAGATTGCAATTTGACAGAATAAGATAAAGAACAAAATTTATCAATCTAACATGTTTTACTTTTATTAAAGCTTCATCAGAGAATGAGATATGGCAAAAAACAAAAATACCAGAATTTCTTTCTTTCTTTCTTTTTCTCCAGATGTCTACTAAGACACATTTTGTGTTTCATCAACATCTCCAATGCCAATCTGTGTTTTATTCTATAACTATGCTGAGTATACTATAGTTAAAGCTTCTGGAAGTAAGTGCACAATCTGGTGTGAGCAATAGTTGAACAAGGCCAATATACTCACAATGATTTGTGACAGTGTTTGCACAACCATCAATAGCTTCTGAATATTTTCATTGACCCATTTTCACTCACAAAGCATGAATCAGGATATGGTATAGTTTTCAACAAATCCCCACCCCCATATTATTGCATACTGGGATCATCTCTACAGGCCAACATTATCAAGAAGTCACAAACTGACCATAGTGAAATTAGAACACAGGTCTCATGGTCAGAATGCTTATGTTCTAACTGCTCAGTTACATGCCCAAAGTAAATAACATGTTCATAGTTAATAGCTTTTGGAGTGTGTATTAATTATTGCACTTGTACAAGTTTTTTTTTCTTATTTACTGAAGAAGTGAGTACAGAAAGACACATCAAAACCCATTGAGTTAATCTTGTCTTGCACAACTACTACATTTTTTCTATTGCTATATTTGTTTACATATTCTTTAGATAATGTATATTTTTTGCTCTCTTTCCAAAATTACTCCAACTGGAGATAGTATTCAGTGCATCAGTTGTTTGAAAATTATTTGATGATGTACTCAAAATTTGTCTTTATGAGAAATAACACATGACAAGTTCTCTGCAGAACATCACTGACAACGCCCTCTAGCACTAAAGACTGTATATTCAAAGTAGTTTCTTCCTGTTAAAATAGTGATGTCTGGGAAAGGCCGTATGACTACTAGGAATAGACTAGATGACAAATTGGAAAAGTCAATTGACGGTGAGGAGAGACCACAAATTAAAGCATTCCTGGGCTAGCTACCCGGTATGCAGATCAAAATTTTGCTACAGACACACAAAATAATAAACACCCCCAAGGGATCCTGAGATAGGGGGAGAATGAGATCCCTATTATGACAGACCAACCAGAGACAAACCAAGCCTTACATCCATGGACAATGATTATGACATGTTCATGCAGGAAAAAATCCATCAAGCCAAAATGTCAAATGGAAACTAGCCAGATGCAGCACACAGAAAATCCTCCTGGTGAGACACAGGAAATACAGGGCCGGGAAGCTCACCACAGATCGCAGTTCTTCCAAGTAGAGGCACAAGTGTCCCCCAAATTACTATTTGAGACATTTCGGCAAAAGATCAAATGGCCTGTGGCCATCAACAAAAAAGCTTGGCACGACTTCAACTCAGACATCAGCAAGATACTGAAGATAATTTCAAAGGGCTCGTTGGATACACATTTAAGAACTATGTTGAAAATCATAGTCAGCTATGCTTCAGAGAGATACGAGGAAAGGAAAACAAAAGGAAAAACTGTAGAAAATTGAAGGGAAAATCAAATCAAACAATGCAGAGTGGAATTAAAAGCTATCTGAAAGCAAAACCAGAAGAAAAGGGACCATTGCAAGAGCTCCATGTCTCCATCCGTTCCAAAATGAAGTCTTTACGGAGAGCAGAATGGCACAGGAGTAGAAGGAAGGAAAGGGGGTGCAAACGATTAGCTTTTGTCTCCAATCCACACGGTTTCACTAAGAAATTATTAGGCGATAAACGTAGTGGAAGGCTAACATCGACCTCAGACAAAATAAATGACTTCCTTAAAGAGACATTGAGTAACCCAAATAGACAAATACAGTTGTGAGAAAACTCATCTCTAATCCCAACGAACCTGCCTGCATACCCTTTTGAAAGAAATTCAGACAATATTAAATACAACCAGATCAGGATCATCCCTGGGACCTAACAGAGTCCCTTATATAGTTTATAAACGCTGCCCAATGCTACTCTCTATGTTATGGAGGTTACTAAAAATTGTCTGGAGAAGAATGAAGATAGTTGTACAATGGAGGTGCTCAGAAGGTATATGGATCCCTAAAGAGGAAGGAGCAAGTACATTAAATCAATTTAGGTACACTTCCTATTGAACGTCAAATGAAAAAAATATTTTTTAGTATTTTAAATTGACGCTTAACAGATTTCCTCTTAAATAATAAATACATTGACATCCCTTTTCAAAAAGGAGGTGTCCCAGGCATACTCAGGTACATGGAATAAACAGGTGTCATTACACAGCTGCTAAAAGACATGAAAGCACATAAGGATGATATGGCTTTCCTGTGGCTGAACATTAAGAACACCTATGGCTCAATCCCACATAAGTTGGTAGAAGAATCTTTAAAACACCATCATGTTCCCACCCAAATTAAAGAGACCATAGTGGACTATTATAATAATTTCAAAATGAGAACAGCAGCAGGAAACACAACATCTGCATGGCATAGATTGGAAAGAGGCATTATAACAGGCTGCACCATCTCAGCTACCCTCTTTGCCTTAGCCATGAATATGCTTATGAAAGCTGCGGAAATAGAATGCAGAGGTCCTTTTAACAAGATCTGGTCACTGGCAACCACCAATAAGAGCATATATGGGCGATATGACCATAACATACTTGTCTGTGATTGGTGTGAGGTGGCTACTAAAAAGTTTGAAGAAACTTATTTTATGGGTGAGGATGAGTTTCAACGTTGCCAAATCAAGGACATTGGTGTTGAAAAAAGGAAAAACATCAGAGAGGGATCGTCTTAAATTGTCTGGTGAATTTATCCAGACTATAAAGCAAAACCCTATCAAGAACTTAGTTAAGCGTTTTGACAATACCCTGAAGGACTCTGTTGCAATCCAGGAAACAAAGGACATCTTAGAAGTATAGTTAGATAAAGTAGACAAATCTGGCTTACCTGGTTGATATAAGCCATAGATTTATCAGAATGTTATTATCCCCAATATATTATGGCCATTGTCCATCTATGAATTCACTACTTCCTCCATATAACAGATGGAAAAAAAGATCAACTCTTGTTTATGGAGATGGCTAGGTCTGCCAAAGTGTGTCAGCAGCGCTGCTCTTTATGGTAATTCCAATACTCTTCAACTCCCCTTTAAAAGCTTTGTAGAACAAAATAGGCATGAACTTTGTAGAAGAATACAGAGTTGCTAAAGTGTGAACAGTAATACAATATAAGTTCTCCAAGGTGGTAGGAGTGAATATTGAAATCTACAATGGGAAGAAATGGAACACAGTAAAGTAGATGAAATTGGCAGAAGAGCGTCTTCGTGAAAAAGTGGTACTGGGTACTGTTGCCACTGGTTGTGCAGGGCTTGGTTTTTTCCCTACAGTTAGAATTGACAAAGCCATAGGCAAAGAAAAGCATCGACTCTTACTTGATGAAATTCGTGCAGGGAAAGAGGAAATGAGAGTAGCAAAGATAATTGGGTTAAAACAAGGAGCGTGGACAAAATGAGAAACAATGATTCATAGGAAAATTAGATGGTCTGAACTATGGCGTAACAAAATAGGCATGAACTTTTTAATCTGATCAGTTTACGACCTTCTCCGAAGCCCAGTTAAGCTACAACTGTGGACCAAATTGGAATCTCCCTTATGCAGTCAAATAGGTTCATTAAAGTACATACTTAGTAGCTGCAAATCAGTGCTGGCTGATAGTAGGTAAAGATGGGGCCATGATCAAATATTAAGATATAGCAGAAATCGTTAGTACAGCCATCTGTACAAACACCTTTAATTCAAACAGAAATGTTATAAATTTTATTAAAGCTGGCATGAAACCAAACCCAAAGAAAATGATTACACTCAATTGTCTATCATGTGCAATAGACTGGGAACTTACAGTGGATATAGGGAAAAGATAAAACTTCCTGGATCACATTTTCAAGACCATATTGTATCCAGACTTAGTCCTTTTTCAAATAAGCTAAAGAAAATCATTAGGTGGGAATTAACAGTCTGTTATGAGGATAATGCAGAAGAAGCGAATGAACGGAAAAAACTAAAATATGACAAATTAATGGAAAATTGCAGGAGCAATGGATGGAAGGTAAGCTGCAAGCCAATTGAAGTAGGCACAAAGGGTTTTGTAGCAAAATCACTAGTCAGCGCCCTAACAGATATTGGGATAGTGGGAACAAAAAAAAACGAAAGGCTATCCTAACTATTAGTGAGACAGCAGAAAGAACAGCTAAATGGTTATGGCTAAAACAAGCCTCTGCATGGACAAGCAATCAGGGAAAAAAAAGTTCGAGATAGATGAAAATGTTTGTTTTTTTTTTTTTGTAAATTCTTTATTTTACGCATAGTGTAATTTTGCAAATCTTAAATTGTATATGATCAAAAGGGGTCTATTTTTCAATTGTCTAATCCCCCATTTTCATTCTTTATTGTTTAATAGAAGTCTTTTGACTTCCATTTTATCTCTTTTTCCTTTTTTCTGTCACCAACTATTGGACTATATGTGAATTATAATTAATTGTGACTAATTCTTTGTTAAACAACTTATTTAGCAATATAGCTCACCCCTCTTTCCGGCTTAGTTTTTTTTTCGTAAGGATCAAAAAACAAATTTAATTTTAATTGTTAATCTCATACGTTAATTTACAAGTTTACTTGTTCAACATATTTTAAATAACATTTATTTGTATATTTATTATTGTTTTAACATGCTGCATAAGCCATAATTTATTTATTTTAATCATAAAAACAATGTAAATTTTTAATTATTTTATGGTTGAATTTTTTTTTTATTAATAACAGTAATTATTAGCTGGCAAGATGAAACTTGATATGGGATTGGGGGGGAAAGGAAGGGGAGGAAAAGGGAAAAAAAGAAGGAGAGGAAAAAGGAAAAAAAGGAAGGAGAGGAAAAAGGAAAAAAAGGAAGGAGAGGAAAAAGGAAAAAAAGGAAGGAGAGGAAAAAGGAAAAAAAAGGAAGGAGAGGAAAAGGAAAAAAAGGAAGGAAAAAAAAAAAAGGAAGGAGGAAAAAGGAAAAAAAAAGGAGAGGAAAAGAAAAAAAAAAAAAAGAAAAAAGGAAGGAGAGGAAAAAGGAAAAAAAAAAAGGAAAGGAAGGAGGAAAAAGGAAAAAAAAAAGAGGAAAAGGGAAAAAAAAGGAAGGAAAAAAAGGAAAAAAAAAAGGAAGGAGAGGAAAAAGGAAAAAAAAAGGAAGGAGAGGAAACTAGTAAAATAACATACAATTTTTAGCACGTTTTTTTTTTTTGTATGACACACATTAATTTGGAAAATCTTGCAAAAATAAAAATAATTGTCAGATGTTAATGAAACTTTCAGAAACTATTCACAGATGATTGAAATTATTATAAATATGTTTTCTTTTATTAAAGTCATGGCAGAAATATTTTTTTTTATATTTATTACCCCACCCCATAACTAATTTTATGAAAACTCTAGAAATTTGATAGAGTCCACTTTAGTAATTACAATAGTTAAAAACACAGGGCTTTGAGGAATGCAAATCATGTTTTTTTTTTGTTTTTAATTGGACCCCCTTACCTGAAAATCAGCTCTGTATTGTAACATACAAAACTCAATAAAACAAAGATATTATTTAATTTCAAATGCTTTTATTTGCTTTTAGTTGTTTTTATGAATATGGACAATATTTTCTGAAAGCAAAAAAATTTTTTCATTGAAAAATGAATTTTTAATACAGTTATTTGTTATTTTTTAATTATAATAGATTTTTACATTTAAGTTGTTAAAATATTATAAAATTAGTTAAAAGCTGCATCCACTTTCGTAAGTGTCCTTATGAGATAGATCTTTTTTTTAGCACGTTGTATCGTTTTGACTAATCAGAAGACCCATAGCAATTAAGAAATGTAATTTTGTGTTTATAATCGAGCTCTACTTATAAAGTATGGAAGACCAACCAGAATACAATTAAGTTGCGTTATTTGAATTAAGCATTGTTCTCCGCTGTTAAGGCCTTTACTTTTGCGAAAAGTGTGGAGAAGTTAATTTGATTTTTCAATTTTAACTGAGAAGAGTACCTACAAGTATCAGTATCATCTTATGAAATTTATATGATCTTATTTTTATATTAATTTCAGTTATGACATTTTTCCATAAATTAAATATCAAAATTAATAATAAAATGAATGGAAATACAAATAACACAGTAAAATGTAATAAATGTACATAAAATTATAGTATTTTATGTACACTTCTGATAAAATTTCAGAAGAAAGGTACCTATAAATTAATTAGATACCTTTCTTATGAAATTTAATCTAACCCTTAACAGTCTTATTTTAATTTCTTAATATATTTTCCATAAAGCATCGTAAATGTAAAGGTGAAAGCTAAGTACAAAAAACAAAAAAAAATTAGAGCACTGAAAGTTTTCCTTAAAAATAACAAGGTAAATAATTTGTTCACTTAAATGTAAATAATTTCACTTTTCTCCTTTCGTAGAAGAAATAATCTTTGTTTTATTTTCAAATTACATCTTTTCAGCACAGAAGCTAAGTTAAGCTTGGTTCAAAATATTTTAAATAAACATTATAATTTCTGATTTTGTTAAAATAAGTTTTGAAAAAAATGATGATTGATATTTAAAAGAATTTCAAACAGATTTTCATTTTTTTTATAAAATGGAAAAAAATGGTTGCCATCTGTCAATTTTGCCGACTCAAAAAAAAAAGAAAAAGATTTTTAACGAAAATTTCGGATGTGCAAGGAATGATTAAAAAATGTAAAAAAATACCCCCAAAATACTGTGATCTTTCCTCTTAATAATAAACATTTAGACGATAAAATTTTGTTTTCGTCAAGTTTGGCATCTTTTTCATCATGCTATGCTCTTTTTTAGCGATCTCATAGAGGTACCTAAATTAACTAATACAAGATATTCCTTGGCATGGACAGCAGGATGAGAACATTTACCCACCATAGATTGAATGAGTAAAATTCCCACAAGGTTATTGAATGTAACAAAAGAAGGTCAGAAGGTATAATGGCCAAAATGTGACTGTAACAACCTAGAAGAGGACACTGGATCCAGGTTTAACTCAAAATGTATAACAAAATCACATGGAAAGAACAAATTCATACATATCACAATTGGTTGAAAAATACTTTTTGTTGGCAAAGACAGATTTGCAAAGTTAATATTGTAGAATTTTGGTCACATGGGAAAAACACACACACACGTGTGTGTGTGTGTGTGTAATGATACAATATGGTAATCTGTATGGAATTTCCAGGAGGATATAGATCTAGGGAGAGCTCTATGTCAAAAGACAAAGCAAAATTATTATTATTAATTAAAGAATTTGAAACACTTAAAATCATATAGCTAATTATTTTTATTTCATGAGAGCTCTAAAAAACAGCAGCTCTCAATCTTCAAGACCTACAAACAAACCCCAAATGAAATGGAAAAAATATTCCAGGTTAAAAACAAGAGATATTGCTATCTTTTTTAGAGAGTGGGGGAAAAGGCAGACAGTGTTGACCTATTTTGACATGCTAACTTCAGTATGACATTTGAGGATGGTTGAAGGGCTTAAAGTGTATTTAGTTCATTGTGAATCTGAAACAATCCAGTCTGTTTCTGTCAAAGGCCAAATTTTCAATTCTAACACATTTCATTCATCAAAGTATTTGTAAATAATATTAAAAGAGAACATTTTTAAAAATTTCGAAATTAGCGAAAAAGTTTTCATAAGCTTTTTATATAATTAACCAAGAAATTTAAATTAAAATACCTAAGAAATTTGAATTAAATGATTATTAATTATATTCAGAGAAACATATTTATATCTAGAGTATCTTAAATGTATTTATTAATATTCAACAGGATATGAATGTACTTTAGACTAAGGAAAAGTTAGATCGGGGTTAATTCCCTGTATTTCATTCAACAAATTCTGTAAATAATATTTTGGTTCAGAACATTATTAAAAGGTTTTAGAAAATTAGAGAAAAAAAATTTTAAATTTAATGTAAATTAGTATAATCAATCAAGAAATTTAAGTTAAAAACATAAGAGATTTGAAATAAATGATTATTAATTAAATTCAGAGAAACATATTTATATAGTTAAATACCTAGGTTCCTGAACTTTTATGTTCTAGATGTATTTAAGATTTAGCAGGATATGAATGTACTTTAACATAAGGTAAAGTTAGATTGGGGTTAATCCCCTAGTGTATATTTATTAAGTTTATGAGTTTAGTTAAAGACATATTCCATATTAATTTAAAGGAGACCGGTTTAACCCAATTACTGTGTAGCATCCAACTTGGTCAAAAAAATGTATATATATGCACACATATGTATTTTTTCTTCACCCATAATACATACACTGCAACAAGAATAGTCATAATGGACATATCACTAGTATAAAGAAGTATAAAGAAATAAACAACTAAATAAAAACATAATAAAAATATCCATAACATTCATGGCTAACAATAATTTCAGTTAGCATAATGTATTCGCTTATTCCCATATGTACCTCCTTACATTTTATATATATATATATATATATATATATATATATTTAAAGCACAAATTACAGATCAATCCCCCTATCAATTTTCATCTGTTCATATACACATATTATACACACATGTATACATATATACACATCTTCCCATATACATATATACACATATATATATATATATATAGGTACAGATAGGAATTTATATAATCCAGGAGAAAGGGTACTTTTCCATTTTTTAAAGCAGTGTTTGTGCCTGCATATTGATATGAGTTCACTTCGAAGGTTAAGTAAATTCTCCTGGTTTTTATATTTCATTATAAGTATTTTCTCCAGCAGACAAAAATTACAATGGCCCCCGAAGTTCTTAGGAGTTTGAGCTCCAGATATGAATTTCCAATCCAATTGCGTGTGCAACCTTTGTCAATAAGGTCCCAATAATGTCTAGATAAACTGTTTGGTTTTTGAGAGACCTATTGCTAAAGGAGTGTCTGTGAATATATAAGCTTTGCTTCCAGTTTTCCACAGATATTTCAATGTAGGTTTTATTCAGGTCTACATTTTCATCAGGGAAAATTGTTGCTTGATATACCACATTTTTAGATCTGCATTTAGCTGCAACAGAACACTCAGTTGTTCTTTTACAATTGCATGTGGGGTTAATATCTGTTACTTCACTGTTAGGAAATTCATTTAGTATATAGGCATTTTTTCTTAAAACTAATAGATAAACACTTTGATGACAGGAATCCTCTATCAAAAATTTTTAATAGAAAATTAGTTACTCTTGTTTTAACAATGTAGAAAAAATCATCTCAGCTGCTGTTTTTTAGAGCTCTCATGAAATAAAAATTATTACCAATGTGATTTTAAGTGTTTGATATTCTTTAATTAATAATATATATATATATATATATATATATGTGTGTGTGCATGATGATTATATATATATGCAGGATTATATAAATATATATATATATATATATATATATGTCTGTATCTGCATGCATGTGTGTATATATATGTATATGCATATATAATGTTTTTTGCATGTGTGTGCATGTGTTTCTGCATATATGTGTGTGTGTATGTGCATATTGTTTTGTGCAGGTATACATGCATATATATATATATATATATATATATATATATATATGTTTGTGTGAACACACACAAAAAAAAAAAAATAGACCCTCAAAATGTTAGAGAAACACTAAAGTCTTTGCCTAAGTTCCAGACTTACGCAAATCATGTTGTTGACTGTCTGTAAAATATGTACTGCAGACAAATGACTGAATTAAATTAACAAATATTATTTCTGAAGTAACAAACCTTTCTGGAATTCTTTCTGGCAAGAGATTATTCTTTGTTATAGACTTCTGTTGAGGTGGTGTGGGGTAGACTAACAGTTAACAGTGCTGGATGGGGGTGAAGTAATTGACAAACCAAGTTCAAATTCAACCCTTGATTGGAGAGTAGCTGAAGTGGTGGGTGCAGATGAGATACCTAGGAAGGTGGAGGAGTTACCACGCCTACTGAGGAGCACTAGTGGGAGATGGTAATAAGAGAAAGTGGAAGTAACCAGGCAGAGTGATGCCTATACCCATGACTCATGAAAAAAGGGAATTCGCCACAATTATGAAGTAATTTAATTTTGGGGACCGAAAATAATGAAGATGTCAGGAGGAGGAAATACTGAATTCTCCAACTGCATCATGCCCAACACTGGTTTGGGCAAATGTCAATAAATACAAATGCTTCAAGCCAAGTAGAGAGTTCATTCCAGCCACTAGACACAAGACATCCGACAAGACTATCTGCCAATACTGAGAACCTCTGATACCAGTCTTGTGCCAAACTACACAAAAACAGAAAAACAAATTTCACCAAACCAACAAACGAACTTTGCCAAAATCACCAAAGTGTCACTTCTGACTAGAAGCGGCTTGGGTTGAGAATTGTTGCATGAGAACTTTTAAACTATAAATTAACTGTTGTACAAAGAACCAATATAAAGTTATATTCTTTTTATCTGAGCGTCATTTTAATTCAGTTCACCATCACCCTGTCTGAACCAACCCAATGCGAGAGACCCCAATGACAATTTGATCTTGACCACCTTATGATCTAAAATCACAATGTGAGATAAGGCGGGATTTAGATTGAAGCAGTCATTACTGCAACTAGCCATGAGTATTGCGCATCTTGGATGACCAGAAAGCCGAGAGGGCGACAATAAAAATGAATAGAAATCCAAATATTTTATGCTTGAATGACTCAATGATAAAAATTCTTGCTGACTGTCAAGTAAAAAATAAAGCACTAACTCTTGTCTCATCACCAAAGCAACTTCAAACCTGGGAAATATTTAGACAGGTGATTGTTTAGAAACATCAGGTATTATCAGTTGTATCCACTAGAATGACTGCATTGTAGATTAGTTAAAAATGTTGCAGTAAAATAGTGGTTAAGAGTTCAATCCCTGGATCAGGTAGTGAAAATTCATTTAGTCAAGTTCATTAGGAACAAAAAAATAAAACATCATAGGAACAAAATAATGCAATCAACAAAATACAGGATATATCTTGATAGCCAGTTATTCAACCAAAACATAGTATATAATGACATCTATTAAATAACCAAAGATGATAACAATGGTTCAAAAAGATCAAAGTCTACTGATTATACATCAACTCAAAATCCCCCACCCCAAAATGGAGTATTATTGCCACATCTTGGGTGCTGCTGCATAACAGATTTGAGGGAGTGTTTCCTTGATCCCTACAACCTAAATATCCTCATAATCTACACTTATGTACATGAAACACCCTCATTCAGTAACCCTCTACATTGAGTGGCTCTTGAGTCTAGTATTGAGTGAACAATAGTAAGAATTAATATTCATTGGTTATTTTCCATTTTAAAAATTCTTAATTATTGTCATGCACTAATTTATTTGAATTGGTGTCACAATCTTTTTTGTAATAGTTATAGCCTCTAATCTTTTTTTAGCAGACGTATATGTAGTGTATCGGTTATTGTCATATCAAGTTCAAATTCTAGCAAAGGATATATACTACCAAAATCCACAGTGCAATAGAAGACAAAAACCAAATATTGAAAATCATGTCTTAAATTATCTTTCATTTAAAATCTTTCAGAACAGGAACAGTTTTATATTGAAAATCTTAGAGGATCACAGAATTACTCTTTTTATACTTATAAAAAGAGTAATGTGTTTAAATATACACAAGAGATGTTCAAAAAAGTAATACTGCTTATTCTGATATAAACTATAATAGACACAAGGTACACAATAACACTGTTGGATAAAGCAAAATTTTTACAAAGAAAAATCTGTATTTCTAAATATATTTTTTTTTGGGGGGGGAGGTACAAAATTTTATTATGGCTTAAAAAAACCTAAGCGTTTTAAAAGTATATATTCACATAATATATAGAAATATATTAAAATGAAAGGTAAGAAGAACAAAGATAATAAAAAAGATATTACTCAGCATAAAGTCTTGAATCAAAAGAATATAACATAAAAATATATATATATATATATATATAAAAAAACAACAAAAAAGTTAACTGATTATTGCTCCTCATTTTTCAGAGCTTAACTGAGGACAAAATGTAAATATATGTACAATGAGTAACAAAATAGAGAAGAAAAAATACTACCAGAGAATCAGCAATATAAATCATAGGCAGATTCTATTCAGACCCAGCAACCATTCCTTCTGCTTACAGAGGGAAGGTTGTCTAGGCTTAGTATACAGGGTATCAAGCATACTAAAATGATAATCTTAATGTGTTCTGCTGACTACAACTTCTATGTATCATGTCCCTTCAGGATGTTGGCAATTATGGCTCGCCATAATTTCCTGTCCTTTGTAGGCCTTAGTAAATTTGATATTTTTGCTATCTCTCCTAAACCCTGTTCTGCCAATTATTTATACAAGCTCATTAGGTAGGTTATCTACTGTTTTCGTGTTCTTTTTGCCTTCAATATGTTCTGTGAGTGTCAATCTTTCTAAGCTCTCTTTCCTCATTACGTGCTCTAGAAATTTCAACAGGAGTTCCTGTATTTTCCTTACCATGTCTGTATCATCTGTATATCTTTTGTTGTTAAGATTCTAGCTGCCAATAATGAATCCTGGTAGGGCTTCTAATTTTCTCAAAATCTCCTCACTGTATAGGTTGAAGAAGTCTGGTGAAAAGACACATAATTGTCTTACACCCCCTTTCTATTTTTTGTATATTTACTGAATTCATTTTCTGTCTGCAAGCAAGCAGTTTGCTGCCAGTATGGGTCCTGGATTATTCTAATATCCTTTCTAAATATGTCAAGGTTACCTAACAGTTTCCAACAGTTCTTTGTGACATACTCGAAATAAATCTCTAGTACAAGACAAAACACAAATCTGGATTATTTGTTATATGTTTTGCAATTATAGAACTGGGATTATATTTCTACAGACAACACCTCTGACTATGTACTTGCACTAGTGACAAAGAAGAGCCTGCATTTTGTAGAATGATGGATGTGCTGGGCTACCTGGAATATGGTTTGTGCGCATACGTTGATGTCCTTTTATGTACCATATACATTCAGGATGTACCAATGCCAAAATGCATTACTCACTGCCCAACAATGTTTGGTCTTCCTAGCAAGTGTCAATAAATGAAATACCACTGTTTCATATCCCCTTTCATGACATATAGCATTTTGCCAGATTGCCACTGAGTTGTTATCTGTAACAAGACAAAAATGTTTATTGGTAGGAAGGTTCTCTTACTGTCATACCACCAACATTCACCTCTGACATCATGGGCTAACATAATAAAAAAGGAAGTATTTCTTTCAGAGTGGCCATTGTAATTCAAACAAAACATTAAATAATTAATTCCTTTAGAATTCAGATTGAATTTCAAAGATGATAATAAGGAAAGGTTATTTAAGATATTTGCTGAAAAAAAAAAAAAAAAAAAAAAAATCACACCAACTTGAAATATGTTGACATTTAAAGAACATTTATCCAAAGTATTTACATTAAGAATCAGCAAATTTTATATAGAAATAAAAGGGCACTTATTGTAGAGTGATGGTTAGCAAGCTAGTCTCACTTGAGACTTCACTAGTGTAGTGAAATCAATTCTCAGGACACCATGTTTGTATGGCCTGGGGTAAAATACAAAAAGAAGTGAACATATCTTGAAGATTTGAGAATATTTACAATTTAATATATATATATATATATATATATATATATATATATATATATATATATATATAATTTTGTTATTTGGTACATAAACCAGTGAGGTGACATAATTTCTATGAATCAAGAAAATGAAGCTGTAGAACCAAGTTCAAATTCTAGTCAAGATCATTGATATTACTTTCACACTAACACTCTTAGAAAAGGCTTAAATGTTGGACCAATTGCAAGTATCTTGACTGTAGATTTATCACAGACATGCTATAATGAAGAATTTGTAAATCCCTAAGTAAAGTATTCTCCAATATTGAAACAATTGCTAAGTCTGCTGCTAGGAAAAGTGGTTCACTGTGTTGTGCTAGACAATTTTTTTTTTTGCCAGAATCTATCTTACATATTTATAAGTCTATAATTCATTCATGCTTTGAATATTGCTGCCACATATGGTCTGGTGCTTATGCTATGCATTTAGAAATTCTTGATAAATACAAAGAAGAATCTGCAATGTTATTGACCCTGATCTGGCATCTTGGCTTCAGTCACTTTCCCACCACAGTAATACAGCTTCCCTGTATCTTTTCTAGAAATACTTTCATGATAATTGCTCTAATGAACTTTCCTCTAAAAAAATAAAAACGTTTTTACCACTCCACTCCCAGACAAAAAATTGTACATATGTAGACTAGCTAGGACTTCATAGAGACTTTGAGGTATTATGGTGAATGTAGTAAGGATGGTAAGAAAGAATGTGTTGTTTTGGTGTAAGGAATACTGTAGTATGTATGGGTCATTAATTGTGGCAAGCTAGGTTTGATTATAAGACAGAAGATCAGCCTTCCACATACCCACTTTTGGTTTCGTAAATATACAAAAATGTGGCACAAAATAAATATTATTTTCCTCTATGATACTATGGTCTCTTCATTCTGCAATTGAAATATCTATATTTAGCCTTAAGTTCTATGCTAACAGTTTTTTATCTCACACTTCTTGCCTGTGGAACTCTTCCGGTTTCTTGTTTTTCAGTCAACTTTAATCTTCAAAATTGCAATGTCAATCATTAACTTCTGTCTTCTTAATTCCTATTCTTTTATTGTTCTCTCTCCTTAATAGTATTGCCTTACTTGGGTGAAATGATAAAAAAAACCTGAGTGAATATCTAAGATGGTAAAAAATTTGATAAAACTGTACAATGGATCTTAACATTGTTAAAATATAGGACTTCAACAAAGAGAATTAGAGAAAATAGAAACTATATGACAAAAAAAAAAAATCATTGCTTTCTTTGTGTCTCTTTCATGTGTTTATATTTATATAAAGTGAGAATAACAAAAATACTTAATTTTAGGGTTTTCCAACTAAAAAAATAAGGGAGGTAACTACATAAGGATTTAATTTTAGCAGACAAAACAAAACAATATTACATGTTTAGTTCTGAAACTAACAAAATGATAAAAATATAACAAGCAGAGTTTTAAAATATATTTTTTGCTACAAAAATTTTAAATGAAGAAGTTAAATAATAGCAAGTAGTAATTTTAAATAATCTACATCTCTCTGGGATGTTGCGATCATGGATCTCCACAGCTTCCCATCTTTTATTGCTTTCATCAATACTTGTTCCTTTGTGGCTCATTTTTGACTTTGCATTACTTGCTCTGCCTTCCATTCACTCAAACATGCTACTTTCCATGTTCTTAAATAACCTCATCAAATCGAGACTTTCATATGGATGTCATTCATGCTACCAAACTCATTCAGAAATATTTAGACTGTCTACTGTATATAATTGCTTTCTAAGATCAATGATTAAAAATGGCATTGAGTAAGTGAAGCATGTAGGTCTTAGCAAGGACTATCATTCATTGAACTATGTGGACTAGCACTAGAGAATAACAAAGAACTGTACTATATAACAGAAACCACATCACTTGAGCACTTTCAACAGCAGCAACAACTAAACTAAAATGGATATCACATGTAACTCAGAGAGAAAATAATGAAGATGTTGCTGTTCCACACTACTTCAAACAAAAGGTTAGGAAGGAAACCCCCATCAGTATTGTAAAGAACAATAACAGTTACTGAACTTGAGAAATTTCCTTGAAAAACTGTTTTAAGAGAAAGATTTTATAAACTTCAACTAAAAGTAACACTAACTGCTCAGTCAAAAATGCTGAATGTTTCCTTAGAAGGAAATGGCAAATATTACCATTAGTTTCTTTTCTCTTTGATATACCCTAATTAATTTCTTGATGCTTTCCTTCTTCACTATGTGTCTAAAAAAACAAAACAAGCAACTATTTCTGATAGTGTAACAGTTTCTTTGCAGTTCTTATTGTTAAAACTTCAATATTGTCATATGCTCTATACCTGATATTTTAAACATTATTCTGTAAAACCATATCTGAATCACTTCTTTTGTTAGTTACAAGTTTACCCAATAATCATTGTTATATCATAGAGAAGAGACATAACATAGCAGTTTGGTATACTGTTTTTCACTTTAAATGCAATGTTTAATCCCTTTAATACTTTCTTTAGTTTCCTTTTTCTTTTACTACTTCTATACATCTCCAGATTTCTAAATGTTACTATACTACAGAAATACTTGATTTTAATAATCATAGTTATTCAGTTTGCTGGTTTTAAATAATATATGATCCATAAAAAAAAAAACAGTTTTATTCCTGTTCTGCACAATGGCTACATTATGGTTTGATTGTAATTTATTTTTTTTTTTACAGCTTATCAACTTTTTACAGGCTATTTAAATCCAGAAAAAATTTTTTTTTTGACTGTAAGAACTTTTTTGAGATAATGATTTACTGATACAAGTTCTAATTAACCCATAGCTGGGCAGGTGGATTAATATCTTTCCTAAGGATATTTATGTGTAAGTTAATATAGCAAACCTGAACTCTGCTCTCTTATATCCAATTTCTAAGCTGTTATCCATTACACCACCTGCATATCCAAGCTTACACCACCTGGTATTCCCAAGTAGACATGTTACATTAAGGAAAAAAAAAGTGCTAGAATATTTTAAAAGAAAGTCATTTTAAAATAAAATCTATTCTTTGTTATACATCTAAGAATTAATAAACGACCTAGTAATTAATGATTCTATTGCTGTCAAAACTCAATATAGACCAGAGAAGGTGAATTTAGATAGCTAGACTAATTTCTGAAACTAATAAATTAACATTACACATATTCAAATCAATGGGTTCAAATAAATGCGTGGCAGTTGATGACAAATAATCTTCTTTTGTTAATGTAATAAAAACAAACAATTAAAAAGGGCAAGAGGAAGATTTCAACTACAATAGAAAAATTAAAAAGAAAAAATATAGGGCACATCAAAAGTAACACCCTTTTTATATTTAACTTTTATTCAACAAAAATAGATTAGTCATTTAAAAATTTATATATACTGCCACATCCAAACATCAGGATATGTTATGATTAAAAAGTATGTAACATGTTCAAAATGTTCCCCTTCATGTTCAATACAATGCTGAATCCCATTAGCAACACTTCTACAAACAATTTGACACATTTCTATATTAATTTTAAGAAAACTTATCAGAAAGTACTTGTTTTAATTCAGGAATTGTTTTTGGTTTGAGCCTGTAAACAAGATCTTTCAGTATACATTACAAGAAAAAGTCTGGTAGTGTTAGGTCTTGTGATCATGATAGTTACTCAAATGCTCCATGCTGTCCTATCCACCTCAGCTCAAAATTAAGATTTAAGTATTCTCAAACATGTAAGCTGTAGTTAATCTTAAGCCATTTTAAACTACTGTAATTTATTTTTGTTCAATAAAAGTTAATAAAAAAAAAATGAGTGTTACATTTACTGCACCTTTTAGTATAGAATGAGCTAACCAGTTATTGCTTTTCACTTATGTTCTCTTCTCAACCTATGTTGAAATCAATGTGTAAAGATGTCCTATCTATATTTCGAATTAGTTCCCTAATTTAACAATTTAAGTGTCAGTTTGAAGGTTGACTGGATAATTTGCATCAGTGTTTTGTAATCTCAGAACACCTTATTAAAACTTAGGAATGCTCACCATCCTTCCATGAGGATATGTTCTCACTTTTGAGTAGATAACATTCCAACTTTCATTTGAAAGTCAAGTCATTGAGACAATTTATATTAAATCAAGACAACCATCCTTATGCAAATGAAAGGATTGGAAAATGGAAAATGCAAAAGAAAAACAATGTTTTTTGATAGATTGAAAATATACTGATAAGAAAAATGCTGTTTTCAATAAACTGAAAGTATGCTGATAACAAAGACAAGGAGAATGGATGGAGAGGATGTTTTTCTTTTCTTTCCACTTCAGTGTTTGGGGTGTCCACAACTAGTGTAGAAACTATCTGTTTATGGTCAACGTAATCTTAAGTGGTAATGTTTTCTTAAGTGCTCACTTGACATGTGTGGTAGAATAGATTACATCTTAATGACTTCAAGTATCCATGACAGCTAGGAATGAATCTCTAGCCAAAATTCAGTCAGTTGATAGGACTTGGAAAATAAGAATGGCATTGTAGTTATATTTTTCTTTCATTTGCCTAAGACTGCGATAAAATTTATTAAGAGGAATTGTCTCTTTTTGTCACTTGTTAACCAAAAAGTTGGCATGAGAAGTGACAGGTAACAAATCCCAGATGCTGACCACACAAAGATGCAATAAGAATTCCCTACTGATGGAAAATTTGGATGATAATTGAATTTAGCATTTTGGGCTAGACCACACCTAGCCTCAGGAGACAGGTTTGATCAGAAGACAGAGAGAGATAAAGGACCCAGGTGGAACACAAGGAGGATGGAAGAATTGCTTGCACCCCTCAGGTGGTGATAGTGAGAGGCACCCATGTGAGATGGAAGGAGTTTTGTGGATTAATATTCTGCCACTACCACTTTTTGGGAGAGGGATCTCCCCAAATTTGGTCAGGTGATCAATTTCCCAACTATCTCATGCCTCACACTGGGTTTGTGTGAGAGTCCATAAATACAGACAAGTGAGACAAGAGACAAAGAAGAAGGAAGCAGACAGCCCAAATTGCTGTTTGTGAGGAGAGAGACACGTACCACTTGATTCAATCTTATGCTGATTCTGCAGAAATAACTTAGATTTCAGCCTTGTTCTAGACTACCAAATACACCTGAGTGGTTGGCCCAAAGAAATCAAACTTCAGCTTTGTACCAGTTTACCGAGCATGGCTAAACATAGCGTCACAGGGTATTAAGAGGGAAGGTGATGAAAATCTACATGCTGCTAATCTAATGAGTAGAACATTCAATGTATGAAGTTTTGACATAAAGTTGTTGTGTTACACAGCTGTCTCTTACTTTGTTCCTTGTGACATTTCGTCAAAGCTACTGGATCAGTGACATTGAATATACAACTCGGCCTTTGCACACTTTGTGATCTAAAACAAACACAACGTGGGCAGGGAGGGAATTGAAGATCAAGTAAACAACTCCAAGGCTGACCATAAGGATTGACTATAGACTCGCTCGGTGACTAAAGACGGGATTGTGACATCATACACCTATCTCAATATATTAGCAAGATATGCATATTTTCTTCTTCATGTTTCCCTTCTTTTTTTTTTTTTTAAGTCTGTGTGCACAATATTTTAATTTCTTCAGTAGAGTTCTGATGAGTGAGGAGCAATAACCAGTTAGCTCATTCTGTAGTATCTTTGCTTTGTTTTCCATTTTTTTTTTTTTTTTTGTAATGCCATCTACTGTAGTTGAAGATTCTCTCTTGTCTCTCTTAATTATGAAGCTTATGGCCATAAAACATTAGAACACCAGTACTCATACAATCAATGAAGTTAACCAATGCTGAGCCCATACAGTACCTAGATGGGTGACCACTTGGAAATACCAAGTGCTATAAGCTTGAATGTATGGGTAGTGTAATGGTAACAACTCGGAATTGGAAATCAGGGAGCTGTGTTCCAATTCCGTTTGTTATATTCATTTATACGCAAATATTTTTGGGAAAAGTATGAATCCCCCACCCTAGCTATGGTTTAATTAGTAGGACTTGTATTAGCAAATTCTTACAATCTAAAAATATTTCTGGCTTTAAATAACCTGCAAAAGTTTAATAAACCATAAAAAATAAATCAATCAAATTCTTTTAACTATGTCTGTTTTTATTACATTAATTTTGTACCTCTAATAAGATATTTAAATCATATTTTGATAATTATGAAAATTGTTAAAAAACTTTGTTTTTATTCCAAATTTAAAGTAGCCAAAAACAGAATGAGCAAATTTATAAAAATTAAGATATTTCTTTTTTTTTTTCAATGCACACATTCAACTACTTTATTATAAAAATACTTTCTACTTTTTTATACATTTTTAAAAATAATTTTGATTTGATAAAGTTACTTTTAATAGAATATATGAAATGTTACTTGAAAACTTTTTTTACATGTCATGTCCCATCAAGGAATGTGATCATAGTTCTCTCCAGATTTCTTTTCTAAAGAGCACCTGATTTATGCAGCTATTTAAACCAATAAAAAGGACATTTGTGTAAAAGTGAGTGCAACAGGCTAGCCTGGAATTTGAGAACATGTAGAAAACTCATGGTAATCTATCTTAAGATAAGAATCAACATTTTAATCCCTTGGAACCAAAGTATTGTCTTTTTTTTTTTTTTTTTTAACTAAAAAAAAAAAAAATTTCTTGCAAGATATTTGTTATTGAAATTTAAATAGCCTGGGAGACAAAAAAGGATTGCTTATATTTGTGCTTGCAGTCAAGTCTCAATATCAAATTTACTATTAAATTAAAACAATGCACAAAATGAAATTTGCTTAAATATTTTATAAACAACTTTTTTCCTCTACTGATTCTAAACTTGGTAAAGAAAGTAGCTACTATAAAATTTAAACAAATTCGCAAAAATTTTCTTTCACTGTATTAAAAAGATGACTTTACCAAAATTAGAATGAAATGTCACAAATCATCAACCAAAAAATCATCAGCATGATACTAAAAGTATAGAAGTACTTTTTTTTTCTGAAATGAGAAAAATTTTGAAAAATACATTTCTTTTTAAAAATGATGCCTAACTTCACGAAAGTCTTTCAGAATATTGTCTCTATCATTATTATAGAGCTCAGTTTATTTCAAAAACAAAATGCAAGAAGTGTGTATATCAATTTATATCTTTGAGAATCACATTAATGAAATCCAAAGAAAATTAAATGCAGTTTCCTATTTCCCTGTTTACTTAAAACTGCTTTCAGTTTTCATTGTAATTCATCCTATTTACAAATAACAGATTTTGGTAAAATATATTTGAATTCTTAATTAACTGCAAGTTATATTTATTAAGAGCTACAAAAGACAGGAAGTTGTGGTGAGCAATGATCGCTAATGTCCTAAAGGGACACACAGAAGAAGATACAGTTGGATAGTTGAATTATTTTCTTATGATAAATAACACTGTTGACATCACCCTTCAAGTACTTTACAAATGCACAATCAAAAAGTATATGAAAACAAGTGTCACATAGTATATTGTCTATTATTTGACCATTTCATAAAAATAACAGTATTTTAAATATACTCTAATTATTACTGCTGTACTCCCCTCTTTTAGTCTATTCATTTCTTGGTTTTGATTACATCTTGAGCAGTCTCACATTATTATAAAGATACTGTTATGTGGTGCCACATGAAAGGGAGATAACTATAAAATAACAAAAAGTTATAGATATGTAAGATAAAAAGCATTTGAAATATTATATAGTTAAATACTAAAGTGTTGGATAACAATGTTTTAATGTTAAAAATACACTTTTGCCATTATGAGTCATTTTTTTTTTTTTTGCTCATCTACATGTTATCTCTGCAAAACATGAATCATGAGGTATATCTGTCCAGTCTACATTTTTAGATGTGAACAAAAGCATTGTTTTATGTGTATTACAAAACAATGTACACTTGTATTTATATATGAATAAAAGAAAAGACAAAAGGAAAAATTTTCTATACAAACACATTTCATTTCTTGAATTTTGTCAAGATAAATGTGGAGATTTTATTTTGTAACTTGTATTTTTTTATTGTCAAGTTTTAAAATTTTTAATTTGAGAATGCACTAAAATATTCTTAAAGCTTGCAAGTTAAACTATGGAGGACACTAAGTGATGTAATTCATTGCCTAATAAATGAAAGTAAGTAAATGTTGTAGAATTTTTATTATATATATTGACCAGCTACTCATTTTCAAGCACACCAGTCTGCTTGCAGAGTTAGCCACTCCCTGTTCCAGCACATTGTTTGTTCAACAGCCACAGAATCTACCTGTGGTTTATATTGCAAGACTGAATAGATTTCAGTAACAGTTTCTGGAAGAGAGTGCAAGATCTGGTATGGTTAACAGCTTGAACACAGTCTGTACACTCAAAACCTCAGTCACAATGACTTGTGACTTCATGTATGGGTATGACGATAAACTACATCTGGTAGCAAATCCTCTGATTGGGAGTTTGGAGGTTTTGAAGAACGTGAAACTACTTGTTAATTGCTACTGTTCACAGGTCCACCCTGACCCAGGGTGGAAGCAACTGTTAGGGTCCCAGCTATGGGCAAAGAGTGAACCCCCAAAAGTAAAACAAAATACTATGAAAGTATAAAAATACATTTTTATAGTAAAATGACCAGTAATAAATATTTATAGCAAAATGACCAACAATACATTTTATCTGTAGCTGAAGGCATGCAATTACATACAAAATATTTACATTTTGGCATTAAATAACTCAGAGATTGCTAAATAAAATCACTCAAACAACATGAAAGAACTCTTTCATGAAATTAATTAATCCATGTAATATCCTACAATTTCTTCAATAAATCAAACTGTATTCCAAAATATAACCTCAACAAAACTACAAAATAAAAAACATATCACTGTCTCTAGTAATCATGTTCACACAAACATGTACAAAAGCCAAGTATCATCTACCATGTACTCAGTTGCGAAAGCAGAATGACATTTTCATTACTTCAAAACTCCCAAGAAAATTTAATTTTGGCATTAAATGACCCATAAGCAGTTGATATGCTGTTAGACAAACAAACTTCATGTATCTCATTTGAAATGGTACAAAATCACTTACAAGACTTACAAATAGACTAGTGACAATTATAAGAATGAGACTAAGTGTAAACATTTCCACCGACTGGCAACCCTATTTCCTATATTATATATAAAGGTTTTATTCTGGGCTTTGCCTGCTCATTTGAAAGCATGATATTGGCATTAATTGACCAATCAGGTGTCCGAGAAATATCAAGGCTCTGTGATCCACTTTGATGTTTAGTTTGTACCATAATTGATGTTGAAAGAAAGTGGTAGCAGAATGCTATATATATATATATATATATATATATATATATATATATATTTATATTATATTATATATATATATATATATATATATATAAAAATGACAAAAAGAAAACTTATCTTAGTCAATGTGTTTCATCCTCTGATGGAATTTATCAAGGCAAATATAAGGATTTTATTTACCATTCCCTGTTCCTCTCATGACTGTTGCATGCTAGATAGTATTTCTGATAATATAGACAAGGCCATCTCCCTACATCCATTTGCAAATATATGTGGGTTTGGTGACTAATGCCCACCATGCCAGGTGGCTTAAACACTGTCACTGACCTCACTAGCATCCAAACCCTGCACTTCTCAATCACTCAATCAAGTGGTGGACTTCCCACAAACATTTCCCCTGTAACCCCGATGGTCATGCTTCTCTTCTTGATCTCTTCTTTACCTCTGTCCCTGACTCATGTTGTACTATGCAGCTATGCCCTCTTGGCAACACTGATCATATTGTAGTGTCAGTAAACATCTCTTTCTGCTCCCCATCAGCCAAGAAACTCCTACCAATAGAATATCTTTCTGTTATCAATGAACTGATTGGGACTTCTACAATTTCCTTCCTGACGTCCCTTGGAATGAAGTTTTTAATTACCCTGTTCAAAAATGTGCCTCTGATCACATTCATCTCCTTGGTTCTCACCTGCATGCTTGGCTGCAATAACCCACAGGAATCACTTCTTCTGGCTGTACCAAAGTGACATGTCTGCTTGCAACAGATGTCTCTTTGTGTCTGCTTGTAATGAGTGCAAGTGTGTCCTCAAAGAAGCAAAGTTACTATGTGCTGATAGAATGAAACCACATATAACATCAGTTCAGTTCTAGAGATTATTGGCAGCTCTGCAAGAATGTACTGAACTATGGCAAATCCTCAATCTCTCTTCTATTCAATCAATTTGAAGTCCTGACATCTACAGCAGATAAGGTTGAATGCTTTGCTCAGAAATTCTCTTCACTCAACTCATCTGGAGTAGCAACACCTAATTTCCCCACAAGAGTGGAGGCTCTACTGAGTGATATGTACTTAACCTTGTCACTCCTCTTAGACATCATTTCTAAATTAGACTCCCATAAGACAAATGGCGGTGATGGGATTCCAGTCGTCATCCTAAAGAAATGTGTTTATGTGTACAGTTGTAGTTGTTATTTACTTATTTATATATTTACTTCCAAGAAGAGGGATTGCAGATGGTGATGCACAGACAACTTTCCAAGAATTGCTTTCCTTTCTCAATTTAATCATCAAACTGTTTGCATTATTTCCTAACATTTGGAAACTAAAAAATAATTTTTTTGTCTTGTAATGTTAATAGACTGTTAAGTTTTAATAACATTGAATTGTAGAAAGATAAAAACTCATAGCAAGAAATATTAATAACAAAATATTGATTTTCTTCTAAAGTAGAAAATTTCAACATAGAACATAAGAGCAGAATTAAAATAAAATGTCCTTATGAACAAAGAATAACAATCAAGTCAGAGAATGAATTAGAAATATCAAATCAATTATGTTAGAACCTAGTAGGATTGTCTGACAGCCATGCCGTATGACATTCCTCACAGTAATTGGTGCTACTTGGGAATACCTATTTACTTTACAAATAACATAACAGGTTTAAAACTTAGAAATCTAATCATTCTATAACTTAGTAAATTGTCAGGGCATGTGGCTGTGTTTTTCATAGTATTTCTTGGGTTTATGTAGAGGTGCTCATCGTATCAGAGATATAAAGAAAAAGAAGATTAATTGCATTGAGAAAATTGTTTGCAAGCACTTATTCAAAAAACATTTATTTGAATTGTAAATCGTTTAAATGAAAATTAATTGAAAGGACAATTGTACTAAATGATAATTATATGAAATACCTATGTTTGAAATACGTGTGTGGTCATGCTTTGAGATAGTCAATGCTGATTTACCTAGAACTAATAACACCTTTGAAAGACGGCATAAGGCTTTTTTGCAGTAAGTGTCATCCCATCATCCCACAATATGGAAATGCTTAGACACTCTTAAAAGAGAACAGGACTTGCAAGAAATGAATATTGCAAAAGTAAAAGCAAGTTGCCAAAATATCACGAGCACCAAGAAATACTGTGATATAAATGAAAAACTTTAAAAAATTAGTAGCATCCCTTAAAGAGTACTCTTCAGTAGTTGACTATTTGCATGCTGTATCATATAAATTAAGGCTATAAGGATTTTTTCTTACTAAATTGTTTTATTAACAATATTTCTATTTCAAATAATTATCATTTGTGTTATTTCCTCTTAATTTTTATTGCAATAAAGAATTTTGCATTTCAAATAATTATCATTTAGTATAATTGTACTTTCAACTAATTTTCATTCAAACAATTTACAATTCGAATAATTGTTTTTGAACACTTACCATAAATGCATTAATCACTTTCAAGGAAATTTTCAACATTTTTTTTCTCATTTATAAGAATGATACAGAGACTATGTAAATATTTGTTTGGAAGGAATGATCTTGTGGTTTCTAAATAAATTAATGTTCTACAGACTGCAAGTAGCTTCCTTCCAACCAAATAACTTGAAATAATTCACATCATCTGTTCTGGATAAAATCTCTTCTCAAACTCATTTACTCATTCACTACTTAATCAAGTCACCATTTTCATTTCCTGCAGAGTTTTTCCTCCCAAATGATTAATAGTTGTAAAATTTCTTGAAGTTAGTAAGATATTTTTCTACAGAATAGGTCTCAAGTGGATACAATTACTTTTATTTTACCTATAATTCTATGCTTATGAAGGATTTTTTTTTAAAGTTTAATGTTTCAGATGAGTACCCTATCCAGCAAAGTATATAAAATTGTACAGAAATTACCATCATGGAAATTCTAAAGATTTTTCCCCTTTAAAATATCTATTCAAAGATTTATCAACAAATACTACTAAATATTTATTTGTTTCTGTTTCAATTTGAGTCCACAGAACAAAATAGTATCATTGTTACCATCATTGTTATTCAAAGCCAAAATATCATCATCATCATTCAAAATATTCAAATATCATTAAACTAATATCACCAATGTCAGTCAGAGCTGAAATAGCATCACTATTATCAACATCATTGTTGTTGTTAAGTAATATCAATAATAATTTATTTTGGAGTAAATGAGGCTTTAAGATTTAATTTAAAAAATGAAGTAAACTTTGATAAAATGTTTTGTCTAAACTTTGTTAGGAAGATACTGATTAACTGGAACACAAGAATAGAGTAATTTGGTCCAATTATGCAGATGTCCAGTTTATGTGAAACTACAAAACAATTTGAATAAATGCATTGTCATGCATTTTTTTTATGGCTTATCAACCCTTCGCAGGCTATTTAAAGCCAAGAAACATTTTTAGATTGTAAGATTTTTTTTTTTTTGAGATAATGATTTATTGATACAAGTCCTACTAATTAACCTGTAGCTGGGGGAGAAGGTGGATTCATATCTTTCCCAAGGTTATTTGAGTATAAGTGAATATAACAAGCCTGAATGGAATTGGAACTCAGCAACCCCAATTTATAATTCCATGCCATTATCCTTTTTTATACCCACATATTCAAGCTTACAGCACCTTGTATTTCCAAGCAGTCACTCATCTAGGTACTGACTCATCTTGAGGTTGCTTAAATTTGGTGATTGTAAGAGAACCAGAGTTTTAACATGATATGGCCGTAAGCCCAAATGCATTTTCAGGTTTAATATGAAATATATATGTTAAAGGATATAAACAATTTTTTTTTCATTTAATCATTTACCAAAAAAAAAAAAAATAAATAAAAATACTATAAACTTGAAAAATTCTTTTTTTTCATGTATATTTATTTACATGCCAAACAAATGTAATCCTTGATGCTCATTGATATTTGAGGAATTTACCATATTTATCATTATTTGAGATTTTCTCACCTACATTTTTTTGGGAGGGAAGAGGGGTTTCTAATATAGCCATTTCTTCAGATGAAAATGTTTTTTTGCATATCTTTATACTTTGAAGGATTTAGAATTTTGCATACACTAAATGACACATAGCTTAGGGTCATATAATGTTGAAATACTGATTCTCATCCTGTCACCAAAGTTAAGACATGTTAAGCCTGATTAGTAGCTAGATGGGTGACCACCTTAGAATACCAGGTAGTGTAAGCTTGGATGTGCAAGTGGCATGATGGATAGCAGCTTGAAATGAGAAATCTGAGAGTCAAGTTCTAAGTCCAGTCAAGTTCATTACATTCACTTACAGGCAAATACCCTTGGGAAAGGTGTGAATCCAACTCTTCTAAGGAAGGAAGGAAATGGCACATAATTGCACCTATACTAATAATTGCACTAAGATAGTAGATATTGCTTGACTGAGGTTGACTAAACTAGTAATGAACAATCAAAATGATACTTTGATGTGTTCATACAAAACTAATTAAAAAGCTTGGTGGTTCAAATAAGTGAAAGTAATTATTACATATACACTTGGTTTCAGATTTGGGTTAAATAAACTGAATCCACTTTAACCAGTGACCAGACTAACTGAAATCTATTGTATTTCTTGGGTGTGATTTCAGTTGATATGCTTATTCCAGATAATTAATCAAGGGAGTGCCAAAATGTTCTGGCTTAGTACACTTCCCAAAATTTAACCAAATGAACAAATTTTTTTAATCCATTCCGTCGTATTGTTATCTGAGAAGTGAAAGCAAAATGAGAGGTTTTGCATAAAATCTGAAATGTAATTAGCTTCATCAAAAAGACGAAGGAAACAGAATTTTATCAATCATAATGATGATATAAAAATACATTAAGACTTATTGCCACCATTCTTATCTGATTGTCCTCAAATGAACACTAATGACCACTTCTTTCCAACTATTTCCATCATTCATATCTCTATCTTTCTGATTCTGGTGGTGTCTATTTAGTTGATCTATGAATGCTCTTGCTTGTCAGCCTCTTCATCTTTTCCTATAATTTGAATCCCATAATATAAGCTGATGCACAACTTCTTGTTTACTTCTCCAACAATGGACACTGAACTGAACTCACCTTTCACCAATTTTGTCTGTAATCATTAGGCAGATATTGTTTCCAGCTGATTTTAGTGCAGTTCTCAGTAGTTAAGTCTATGTATATCAAGCATATTTTTGCCAGTGATTTTTTTAATGTCTAACGACTTGACCCATATAAGAGAACTGTTTCTACTATTGACATAAAGTGTTGCACTTTCAGATGTTGATGACAAATTAAATTGAGTGACTGATTTTTTTTTCTATTTGGTACCATGGTTGAACTCCTCACAAAAAGACATCAAATTTTAGAATTGCAATGGCATAGACAGCACTATAAGAAATTAATACCATCTGCAAATCAAAAATGAAAAAGTTTAATAAAATGCAGACAGGCTTCTGCATTTTCTCTTGAATCTAAGTCTGGACTAACCTGCCCAGGGATTGAACTCACAATTACTATGTTCCCAAATTCACAAACCATTACTTTAATCCACTAAGCTAGTGCATAAACAGGATGAGCAATAACTAAGCCATACTAAAGAACAAGATGAGAAATCCCTAGATATGCACAGTGAGACAGGAACAATCTCTTCCTACAGATTTAATAAAGAGTTCAGTTTGAAATTCTGAAGGTTACCTGGATCAAGAGATTGAAGATGGCCAAAAGACATAATGACCAAAATACTGTGACAATAACAAAGATGAAGGCATTAGTCCAAATGTAAATAATTCTAAGTCCTTGTCTTAGAGAGTCAGACAGAAATCATTAGTTATACTATCAAAAACATACGTTTTTGAATTTACAACCCATGAACCACAGTAGAATTTTTTTATCATTCACTGTTGAACCACAGTATTGTAATGTTATAAATTCCTATCACCCACAGTTAATGGACTGATCATTCTGTACTTAGTAAAATTTCAATAGCTTTGTACAATTTCTTAATTTCACAAGACTATTCAAACAATCAAAGAAAGAAGAACAAGGATTTAAAAGGTGAAGCATTATTTTGATTGGGTGAATTCATATTAGTAAAAAGAAATGAATCAAATTTGGCTAAGTAGCAAGCCAGAAAGTGGATCCTGACAGTGGAGAAGTCACAATAATAGCCTAACTGAAACAACAAACCAAACTTGAAATGAAACAAGCCTACATTCATGATGATAATAAAATCTGACTTCTGCTTTCACTCCTCACACACACTATCCACTACATCTGCCCCTCTTTCTATACAGGCAGAAGGGTGTAAAAGAAGATAACAGCCTGGGAATAATTTGAAGATATGATTTAATTGGAATGAGATAATTGTAATCAAATGTGATTAGAGATAAACAGCTGTGGTTCCTGCTACACAACATTTAACAGTTAATTTGGAAAAGAAAAAATAGAAAGTAAAAAGACTATTTTGAAAAATAAAAAATAAAAAGACTATTTTAGTGTAAGATAAAGCTACAATAATTTTAAGGGAAAAAAAAATCAACAAAAGAACTTTTCTATTTTAGTGTGAGATAAAATAATTACTCAAGAAGCAGATGCTAAAACTTACCTACTTAGAATCATTTGTCTAATGGATGTTCATTGGAGTATTTTTTTTTTATTTGAGGTAAATCTTGAAAAGCAAAAATACCTGTAACAGTACTACTCTAATAGTAATCTTATATATAAAGTACAGTGTGTGTGTGTGTGTGTCCAAGCAACTCCTCCACTCTCACTGGTCTGATTTCAATGATTCATAGCACATTCAAAAGCCCTAGAAAAATTAGGTGCAGGGAACTATTTTCATTGAGAAAATTGCAGTGCATGTTATATTATAAACTAGCTTAAAAGCCGCCCTATTGGGTAGCATTTAAGCTAGCTCCTGTGGAGGACTCTTGGTTTGGCCATCATCACAATATCTAGGGAAGAGTAGATGCAATAGGCATCAATAAACATTTAAGTATTGAATTAATATTTAGGCTTACTTTTTTAGAGTTCAATGATAATTCATCTGCTGCCACTTAATTTAAAGATGATTTGATGTATGTAGATCCTTATTTTCCATACAATTATTTTTATTTCATGGGTAACAGAACAGGGGACAATTTATAAGATAAAATTAATATAGTATAAAGATGGGAAAACAGAAATTAGAATTAGTTATACATTCAACATTTAAAGAGTTAGAGAAACATAATAGCTAATTAAGTAAAAACTATATTATGGAATCTTCTATATGAATAAATGCAAAATTGGTGCTCAATTCTCCCGTGAATTCTGAGATTAAAAAAAGCCCCAGCTTTATTTTATAGTAACTTGGTATCTAAGAAACCCTATATTGAAATGTTTGAAGACACAAGGTTTTAGTTTTTCAATTAGGGAGCCCAAATGCATACACCCAAGCTAGGAACAAAAATTCCTTGGTTGTGCTGGCCTCAGTGCAAACACCAATCCCTCACTCTAGTGCAATGAGAGGGAACGGCCTTAGGCAGCTCTTCCTCAGTGCTGGGCATGTCTCAGTATAATTTTCCTCAGTTGAAGAGACTTTTGACGAAAGAATGAAAGTAGAACTGAAGAGAACTGAGAGATGATAAATGAACATGTTACAAACTAAGAGACTTGTAGAGAAAGAGTGTTTACTCGTTTCCCCACCAGGACAAGATGTGACACAAGGTCTTTTAAAAATGGGACCCGAAGGTGTACACCCTTGGAAGAGAAAAAATGAAAGTAGCCCCAACAACTTGGAAGAGAAAGCTGGTCTCGAAGGTGAAAATAGCCCTAAACTGGAGACAAAAGGGAATAGGGGAAAATTAAAAACTAAAAAGAAATTCCTATCTTCTGGGCACCTCTTCAGTATAGATTTCTCAATTGATTTTCTGTTTTTTGCAAAAATCATTTTCTCTTGCACATTTAATGTCCAAAGAAAGAGATGCAACTTAGGTTTTAGAATCTTTTTTTGTACATTTTTTCCCTACAAAAGAATACTGTAGCACTTTTTAGTAATTTACACCTAGTAATCCCACTTGACCCCCACAAGGTCAAAGTTAACACAAGGTCTAGTTTATATGACTGGAGAGCCCAAAGCGCGTGTATGCAGGCAGATAACCTATTATGTAAGGCCCCGTATACTGTCAGTTGTTAGACATTTTGATTAAATGCTATTTGGGATTATTTTTCTGTCTAAATGGAGGGCACAGCCTCAGCAGCTGTTCCCCAGGGCTTGTAGGATTTCTTCAGTTTAATTTTCCTCAGTTGCAACTGTCCTTGGAAATAGATAATATATACAGATATGGATCATTTTTATGATCTCAAAATTTCTGTTCTTTTTCCTCTAGGATTGTTTTGATTTTCATATCAAAATAGTTCTGTTTTAAAATATCATCTTGATAGTGCAGAAAAGTCCATTTTAAATTTGAATTTATAAAACCTTCAACAAGGTGGCAAAATTTTAAAATTCTTTCAGATTAATGAAACTAATAAGTTTATTTAAGAAAAGCTCCATTTAAAATTTTTTTTTCAAAAGATTTCAACATTAGAATATAACTTATTTAGTGAATAAAATAAGATGAAAAAAAAAACTAAAATAATAAATAAATTGATGACCATTTCAATCATAGTTCAACTTCTCTCATAGATATAAGTATTTTTAGAGCAAAAATATTTGTAATGCATTTACATTCTAAAAAAACAGTAGCCCTATTCTTCAGTTTCAGGCTTAAAATTGCTTATTTTTTCAAAATGCAATGTTGTTTTAAATAAACGAATATTGTCATAATTATAAAAAATATTTTTTTATCTTCAACTAGCTTTATTCATTTAATGAAAGAATTTTTGAAAATATTTAATAATTTTCCTAATTTGAATCTATTTTATCAAATTTTGGGAAATGGGTCAGATTGAGAACATTTAGCTTTGTTTTATATATATATATATATATATATAAATATATATAAAAAAATATTAGAAAATGCAGTTATTAACTATAAATTTTAACAATATTTAAAACTAAAAATTTAATAAAGATTCAATTTATATCCTATATAAAAAATGAAATTACTTTTCTGAAATTTTTCTATGACTTATATGTTTTTAAATATTATCTTTTATTACCCTACCACTGAAAGAATTATTGAATAATTACCTGTCTTAAATCTGGGTTCAAAATTTATCAAGATATTAGATATAAATGGGGGGTCATTTTTATTTCTTTTTTTTTTAACTAAGTTTTCAGTTGTATTATTAACTATAAGACGTTATAATCCAAAAGAAACTGTCTCAAAAATATTAGAAACAGGATTTTTTTTTCTGTACATGCCAAAATTCTCAAATAGGATTCTTAGGGATATTTTTTTTTTAATCTGAGCTTTTAAAAATTTAAAAAGAACTTAAAATTTCTTTTATGATGTTCCATTGGAGATGATATTTCCCATGTGTCCAATTTTGTGTAATCAGGAAAAAATTTTCAAAATATAGATTATAAAAAGTCCTTTCAGTTACTTATCTAAATAAACCATTTATTCTTTCCTGGTTTATTTTCATGGCATTCAAGCAAGAAATCTTTTTGAAAGGTTTTTCAGTATAGTCAAAAGAGGCTGGTTTCTAAAATGGAAAATATTTTCATTCTTTAATTTTTTCTAGATTTAAATATAAACCTTAAGACTCATTATTAAGCAAATTTTTAATTAAAAAATAACATCAATTAGTTGACTTGTGGTGTTGGGTTCATGCCTCATAAATCTATTGATGAGGATTTAGTCAGTATTTGGTATATTGCACTACTTTATCAGGTAATGTCATAAAGGTAGTATTCATAGAAATATAAATTTTATTATATATTTGTACAATAACAAATCTTTCATCAAAATAGTGTATGTTTTTGCAAAAATATTTAAATAAATCATTATATGAATCTAAATATAATTTTTACAGTTATGTCTTAAATATTTCTTTTTTTTCTTAAATAAATAATAAATCTTTTGAAATTTTTACATCAACTGAGATTTTCTTATTAAAAAAGTTGGAGAATTTTATTTATATTCAATATTAACTGGAAAAAAATAAATTTTATATAGTGACTTTCCTGTCTTGTAAAATTAAATAGTTAGATGGATTTGGACAATATAAAAATAAGGAGTTAGAATTCTTCAAAATTTCATTATATTTACATATTTTGATACTAAGTGTTTTTTTTTTTTTAATAAAGCTTTTATTTTTATATGAATGAAATGCTTAGTTTTAATGTAACAAAAGAATGTTTTAATTTTTTTTTCAATTTTCAGGCTGGGTATTTATTATGGCTGCACTTGTTTGTCTGTACATTGATAATCACTGTCTTTAGACAGAAATGTTTTTAAAATAATGTTGGACATCATTTTCAATTGATGAGATACAAACTAAAAAATTCTTATTTGAACTGGTGTTTCTAAATCTGGATTAAAAGTTATAATTCTTAAATATCCTTGGAAGAGTGTGTGTGATGTGATAAATAGTTTTGCAAAAGGATTAATCTATCAGGGTATATAAAATTTTTTGTTCTACAAATCTTGCTACCTTTCCATAGCGAAGAAAACAGCAACTTACCTCGTCAAACCAAGCGACAGCACGTCGTGTATCTACGACGAAAGAAAAAATGTGGCGAAAAAAAAAAAAAAAAAAAGGGACATGTATTCAGCATAACATACTGAAAATGGAATATTTAAATTAAAAAACAAGTCCATTGCAGGAATCTCTATAAAAGTATTTTGATTTGCAAAATTTGAACATTCTCTCCCAGTCGTCAAAAATGAAAAAAAAAATGTTCGGCTGATAAAAGCAGTTGGTGTTCTTGAATCGGGGGGAAAAACTGATGTATTTTGACTACCGCTGCCAAAAGCAAGTTATTTTTTCTGACTGGTTGCATGCATTGTGATTTGTGAAATAGTACTTGTGAATTGAGTTTTCGACATTTTCTTTCTGTCCCTGAATTTTCTGAACTTATTTTTATTCTGGCATTGTGGAAATTAATCTGTGACAAACATTTCCTTTGCTTTCCCAATCGTTTACAAGCTATTTCCATATGATGAACAAGACATTTGATGTCAAGTTGATACCAGAGTTTGATGGTTCAGTGACTGGACAAGCAGTTACTGAATGGATTGAGAAGGCAGAACTTGTTTGTGACCTGTGTGAAATTAAAAAGGTTGAATGTGTTCTTCCTCTGAGGTTGACAGGCAGAGCATTTGCTGTTTACCAACAGTTAAACTCAGAGCAAAAATCAGATGTTGAGCAGATAAAACAAGCCCTGCAGATTGCCTTTGCACCAGATCATTTCTTGGCTTACGAGCAATTTGCAGAACGCCAACTGTGCCTGGACAAATCCATCGATGTGTTTTTAGCCAACTAGCAGGTCTATTTGGTGGGATATCCAAGCAAGGACTAGCATGTGGGTTCATAGCAGGGTTACCAGTGCACGTCAAGCAACTACTGCGCCCATCTTCCAGGATGGAAGACATGAATACAAACCAACTGGTGAACTGAGCTCGGGCCATAATGAAAGATCAAATTGCAACTGAGGAAATGGTTGTGGCTACCATTTCACCAGGTGGAGCTGATAAACATCCAAATGTTAAACATCGGGAGGGTATGCGATGCTATAGATGCTCTGGGTGGAATCATCTTTCCAGGGACTGTCCGGTTTGATGAGAAGATGACCGTCAGCCATGCACAACAATGCATTGCTTCCGGTGTCAAGAAGTAGACCACATTGCTTCATTGTGTCCAGGGAAAAGAAGAAGGGGTCATGATGTCAGCGCATCTGGTCCCTCTTCCGGATGAAGCAACACATAAATATTTACGCGAATGAAGTTAAGAGAGCCGTCTTGTGGACACTGGCTTCACAGACACTCAGCGTAAGTCAGCCTGTCAATTAAGATGGAGGGCATTCACTGTAAACAGGAAATACTCTCAAATGTTGCAGAGTTGGAAGTATTAAACGATATGGAAAATGCAAAGCACCTCAAAATCGAAGTCTTGGTGAATGGAGAGCTATTGGGTTTTAACTTGTTGCACCGTTTGACACCATTAAAACGAAATACACTCAAATAACAGAGTGTGGTGATGGAAGTTTCCTAAGCATGGGATAGTCTGACGCTATTAAAATAGAAGAACCTGATTTCTGTGCCAAATTCAACCCAAACCGGAAGATATGGGTCGCATCATGGAAGTGGTCTGATGGTCGATCACTGGAGAGTTTGCGAAATCGGATGCCCGAGTACCCAATACCAATGGGAGTCCAGGAGGAATATGACCGTGAACTGCAGACCTGTCTTGATAACAGTTGGTTGCAGCCTTATCCTGAAAAGAAACTTGGTCCCCCAAAAGTTTTAATTCTGTTGATGGTGGTGGTGCAGAAAAACAAAGTGCAGCCAGTATTAGACTATTGAGAGCTGAATGAATGTCTCGACGCACATGCAGCCAATGCTAACAGGTGCACACAGAAACTGAGGGAGTGGCATAAAAAAGGACCAGATGTCACTATCCTTGACCTATGGCAGTCAAGTACATATCCATAAGTCACTTTGGCCCTTTCAAACTGTAATCTTCATGGGGCAAAGATATTGCTTGACCCAAATGGGTTTTGGGTTGAATGTTGCACCAGACATAATGAAGGTCATTGTGGATGCCGCATTGTTGAAAGACAAGTCAGTTCGACGGGCAACCTCATCATATATTGATGATATTTATGCTGACAAGAGTATGATTTCAGCAGCTCGCATGAAGAACACTTGCGCTTTGGTTTGACCTGCAAGGATCCTGGAGGATGCAGGACAGCACACATGTGCTGTGTTTGCTTGTCAAGCAAGATAACAACACGCTTAAGTGGAAACATGGAAATGGCATTCCATCAGTTCCTGAGGTCCTGACACGACATAACGTCTTCTCATGGTGTGGAAAACTGGTGGGTCACGTTCCTGTGTGTGGGTGGCTTTGTGTTGTAAAACACAGGACAGTATCGATCACGTCTAGTTAGGATGATGAAGTGACTGATGCTCCCCTTAAGAACATGATTGAGGACATAGCGGAAAGAATACGCCAGAATGACCCTGCTCACAGAAAGTGGTGCACAAGCGGACACGCTTATGAGGCATGGGTCGATGCAAGTTCTCTCACCACAGGGGTTTCGTTGGAGGTTGACGAAAGTGTTGTAGAAAATTTACAGAGCATTGCCATTAACAATAAAATTTTTAAAAGAACCCTAGACAACATGCATTTAACGGATGTGATAATTCGTTGAAAAATACACCCCTAAACATAACCCCTTGTCTGAATGATTGGATCTCTGTGTAACCTTAGAAACAGTGAATTATGAATTTTCTGTCTTTAAAACTCAGTAAATTTAAAAAATAAGTTACTCCAAAATTTGCTTGAGTATGAAATGGAACTAATGTTTTTAATTTAATTACAAAATTAAATTTGAAGCTTTTAGCTTCCATTTTTGAAACAAGGTTATTACTGTGTAGCGAAAAAAAACATATTTTAAATCAGTTATTTTATATATATATATATATATATATATATATAAAAAATGTATATTTGGGCATCAACCTTTGTTTTAAACATTTTTCATTAAATATGGCAGACAAGGAACATTTAATCAATTTTTTATTTAGTTTTTTTCAGCATCCTTAGATTTTCTGTTCAGTAGGAGTAAGGAAGTACAAAAATTTTCCATAATTTTCATTGTCCCAAGTGCTTTCAGCCACATCTTTAGCCATTTTTAAGGGGGTTTTGTTTTTGGTGGTATTAGTTTTTCTTCATGTTTTGACTGTTGAAATATTTTTGTGTTGTTTTGAATATAAATTAGTGCTGATTTTTTAGTCACCGCTGTGTTTGTGTGTGTGTGCATATATATATATATATATATATATACACACACCTTTTTTTACGAGGCTAATGTAAATTTTTCCAGTATTTTGGGGAAGAAAATCAGTCTTTTACTCATAAATTCTTAGTGTCAGTTTTTAGTCAAAATTATCTGAACCCTTTCCAACATTATGTAACCTTTCAAGTAAGAAATTATTTGAATCTGGTTTGGTTTTCAGAAATTTTTTGATAAAAACACTGACTAGACAAGAACATACTCTGACTGAGCTGTAACAACTCAATAGGTAAAAACTAGCTGGGTATATTCAAAACCAAACTTGTAAGGTTCTATCATAACCAAGCATCCCCCAAATTTATGTCTATCACTATAAATGGGTGTTCACTCAAGGGAATCCCTTGCCTTGAACACCTTAAGCTCACCCCAGACCTTGTAGAAATTATATACAATCACACATTAAAGATGCTGGAAAAATGGTTGCTTTCCTGTACCAAACCACAAAATACCTGATTCTTCTTGTTATGCCCTTCCAGATAAGGACAAAAATGGAGTACTGCTGTTATATCTCTGCAGGTGCTGCCAACCCTTCACTTTTTAGTCTTGATAGAATCCAAAAGTAACTACATGGCCTTGAAGGTGATGAGCTGTTTTCCACCTGACAAGCCCTTTTGCAGACAAAACATTGCAATCCTTTTACTACTTTATTGCTACATCAATGGAAAATGTTGAGAGGAGCTACATTCCTTAGTCCTTCCAACTCTAACCCTCACAAACAATGCCTGCCATATCACATACATTTAATTGAACCACTTTCATTCCTTTCGTATTCATTAAGGGGCAAGTTCTACCTCCTTTCCAAGAACTGTTGCTTTGTGAAATAGAATCCCAGGAGGATAATTTTCCTCTGAACTCTTCAAGTTTAGGATTAATTTATTTTTCCCCACATAAACTGTGCCCCTTACTCTTACTGCAGACAACAACCACCTTCATTGGGCCTTGTATTGCGTCAATAGTAGTGTAAAAAAAAAAAAAAAAACCTGTTGAAGTCTGAAGATGTCAAGTCTGGTAAATACATCAAATGTGGAAGAAATTCCCACCCTAGCCTTATAATAGTTTGCTCCATCATATTTGCAACATGATAATGGGTGTTCTCATGCAGCAAAATCACTTGTCTTCATAAAATTATGGGAAATCTATTTCAGAATTGCAGAAATTTTCCTAAGGTTTGTAAATGACATGCAACAAATGAATGTAAGCATAAAGAGTGAAGTAGACCCTTGAAGATTTCTCTATCTTTGAGCCAATGCTGATGCTGGGAAATCTTGCAGCAATCAACTTTTACAAATATATACACATATATACAGAATGGATATAAAATAGTCAATGATTCTTTTTAGTAGATATTGAATGCCTGACAAGCAAATAGTAATTTGTAGTAGATAATATCTTCTATAAGTTGCATTATTTACAAACTGTTCATCAGTACAGCAAAAAAAAATTCAAAATGGAAGAAAAGAGGTTTTTGTTATTTTTTTTTTCAAATCTTTTCTTTTATTGCCATAGTAACAGAAGTAACTGTTGGAGAAAGCAGTAGCACGCAAAACAAAAGTGCATAACCATCACCTTCATTCAGGTGTAGAGGAAATAGGTATGTAATGATGAAGGTGGGGCTATTAGTAATGAGTACCCCACCCTCCCATAAAGATAGGCGAGGCCAGTAATGCACTCAATGAGTTTGGACGCATTGGAATGGCCTGTGTTCCAGAATAGCTACAGTAGTGTAACCCTAGCAGACAACTACCAATATTTTCAAGAGAAAGAATCCACATGCCAATACATGTGGATTCCTTACCCTTTCTCTGACTGGTTGGTCTCCCCTCCCTGACTGTTCACATAAAACCAGAGCCATCCATTACAGATTACATACAGCTGTTTAGACAACTACTTTAAACTCTTAAACAATCTCATCCTCAAACTTTTTGTTATTGTCAAGAGACAGGTTAGAGCAAACAATTATTTTATTTTCTACTCTTTTCGACTGTTTCTAGCATTTAATTTTTTTTTTTTTACAATATAATCTAACTAAAGAAAATCATTTTTCTGCTTACTTATTCTGAGTAAAATATGAAACTGAAAAATTGAGTTCAAATTATATAAAGTTATAAAGTTTACAAAAAAAGGGAAGAAAATGTTCATTATCTTATTTTTCTAAGAAACAAGAATGGCTCTTAAAACAATGCACTGCTAAAAATACATTTAATTTTCTTTCCTTCTCATCACTTTTTCACGCTCCTAAGGAGTTGAAAGTTTGGACATAACAAATTTTTACATCTACAACACTAATATTTTGCCAAAAATAATTTGCATTTTAGAGGGGAAAAAAAAGAAAGAAAAAACAGTAAATTTAATAAACATAAAACATCCTTTTTAATAAGACTTGTTTGGATAAACAATTGCGGTCAAAATATACTTTCATTCACATATATATATATATATATATATATATATAGTGATATGTGTGTGTGTGTGTGTGTGCATACATAATAATCTCAACATTTTCTGATTGTGTGTGTGTAAAGGTGAAAACATTTTGATTGAGGTAAGGGGTGAAAAACAAAATCTTGAACGACAAAAATAATAAATAATTTTTAAAAATTACAATTACTTCTTCAAATCAAAAACTGGTTACTCTTTTATGCAAATTATTTTTAATGATAAAATTAGAAGTACTGTTCATATTTTTGCAGACATTCACCTATCATGATGCAAATAACTCATTTCATTGACTTGTCCAATAAGTTAATTCTGTTTTCCTTGTTAGATGATATTAGAAGTGTTTAGTTTTTAATTAAATTAATTCAAAATGTGCTTTTCAGTGCATTCTGATAAGTTACATCAGTTTGTGCTTGTTAACATTTTCACTGTTGCATTCTTATATCATTGTTGCTTGGCTGTACTGGCCAGTTTTTGGAATAATAGAAAATTGCCATTTACTAGAAGTAAATAACTATAATTTTTTACTTATACAGACTAAGCTGACTGATACTTCGATCACACAATAAAAACGTAAAAAAAAAAAATAAAAAAAAAATAAATGGTTGTATTAGATGCTACAATATGTCAATACTAGTTTAGAAATTGCACAAAGGGTTAGTTTATCACACAAATACTATAGAATGATTATATATATATATATATATATATATATATATATATATGAAAACGAAGACTTTAAAAGATCATGGTGATATTTATTCCATTAGAATCAAAATTACAATTTCAACTCATCAAACCAAACATTACACAAATAAATGGATAAAGACTTAACCAAACAAATAATCTGAACAGAAATTATGTTTAAATATGCAGATTCAAAATTGGGGGAGAGGAGAGAACGAAAGGGTATGTATTCAGATAGAGAGAAGGTAATGGAGAGAAGTGAGGGAGAAGAGACAGTCAAAGCTTAGAAGGAGAAGAAAGAGAGATATATCTAAGTCTGTTTAAAAAATATACTGAGGCTGTAGACATGCTGACTTAATTTTTGGGATGCACACAGTGAAGTACAAAGAGATCCTCAGAAGGTAATAGAAGAAAGAGACAGAGAAGAGGAAAGAAATGAAAGAAAAAGAAAGGGAACTCGAGAGATGGCTTCAGAACCAGCAATTTTCTGTATACATTCGAATAGGTCTCCTGCCTGATGCATGTAGCCGTATTTTTGTAAATAATAATAATGCTACAAAAAATTTTTGAAAACATATACTATTTTCATCAAAAAATTTCTTTTTTATATAAACATAGGATATTATTCAAAAAAACATCAAAAAAAAAAAACAGGGAGTCAACTCAAACATGGTTCTCCACTAAAAATAACATTGATAGTAATAAAGTCAAATTAATAAAATCCTTCCGTTCCTTATGAACAATTATTTTATATATTACATATATAATAAAATGTGTATATATATATATAAGCAAGTGTAAATGGATATAAATCCGACAGAATGAAGAAATTTTGAAAAAACAAACAAAAATCCTTAAATGTAGTTAAAATGAAAGAAATGTCGACGTCTGACGTTTCGGTTTAATAAACCTTTTTCAAGACAATTTTTTATATATATTATTTATATATTATATATGCATGGTACTTATTGGAAAGTTCTTAATATCAGTGATAGAGCTAACATATTTAGTTGGATTGATGTGAGTTTGTGACCCTGGGTTTCACGCTATTTGCGATTGTCATATAAAGATATAAATCATTGTCATATAAAGATATCAATCATTGAGTTGAGTGCTGGTGTTAAGAAAATAGTGCTCAATGTAATATAACAGAGCTATTAAGTATATATTAATAAATATACATTTTTTTTATGCAATAGGAATTATGATTATAAATAGGTGATGATCATTATCACCTTGTAAATTGAGACAATTTACAAGGATTTTCAACTAATTGAAGGATGATAGATTATTTTAAAATTTAAATAAAATATATATATATATATATATATATATATATATATATATATATATATATATATATATATATATATATATATATATATATATTACTCACAGGTTTTCATACTTTGCCAGTTTGTAGTTAATATTTAATATTTTCTTCAAAAGGAACCATTAATTCAATAACATGAATTTTTGGAATGAACTGACCAGATCACAAGTACAGGATGCTGTGTAGTTAATGTGATCTCGGCTGGAAAGACGAGACATTATTCCAAACTTACTGCAACACTCCAGTCTGTGCAACCATCAATATATATATATATATATCGCATATATATATATATTGCATATATATCATCTAATCTAATATAGGTAATAATATGATATTCTATCTGAAGCTCATTATTTATTCTATGTTCATTGAAAGAACATTGGCATCGAAATGATGTGAAAGAATGAGTCAGTTTGTAATTTGAAACGTATTTCACTTCAGAAAAAGTGAACGTAACAATATACAGTGGTAAATGACACCGTATGCTCAATGTTCATTAGGAAGTCTGTAAATTTTGATTTTGTTTGAAATAAGTGCTTCATAAAGATGACCTTGTATCAAGCTTGTTTTCACCAGGTAAATAACTATTGATAAGATATATATATATATATATATATATATATATATATAATAAACCTTTTTATTATATCCTTACTCTGTCCTGGACATTGAGTTCTACCTGGATTCTATCCTCTTGAATCTTTTTTTTTTTTACAAATATATATGTACGTGTATGTATATATATTTATATATTTTGCATATGTATGTGTATATTTACCACTAATATATATATATATATATATATATATATATATATATATATATATATAAACCTTTTATTATATATCCTTACTCTGTCCTGGACATTGAGTTCTACCTGGATTCTATCCTCTTGGAATCTTTTTTTTTTTACAAATATATATGTACGTGTATGTATATATATTTATATATTTTGCATATGTATGTGTATATTTACCACTAATATTATATATATATATATATATATATATATATATGTGTGTGTGTGTGTGTGTGGTTAGAATGTTCACTTTTCTGACCATGGACCCAGGTTCAAATCTCACCATGGTTTATTTGCCAGGAAGGAGAATTCCTGATGTTATCAATCTGGAGGGGGCGATCAGTGTGTTCCACCTTTGGAAAGTGCCCCAAACTATGCCACAGGTTGACCCAAGCCTTGTGAGTGAAATTGAGTAGATGGAACACTTCAATAGCTGTGCAAGCACAAAGTCACAAGTCATCATGCCCAAGGGTTTAAGTGTACTGGCCTTGTTCAAATTGTTGATCATGCTAGATAAACACGTTCTTTCCCAGAAACTTTAACTAAGGTCTACTCAGCATAGTTGCAGTATAAACCACAGGTTGGCTCTGTGGGTGTTGAACAAACACAAATGTGCCTGAACGAGTGTTGTGTTCATTATGTGGTTAAGTTTTTTATTTGATTTTTCTTGTGTTCTTTTCTGAACAAAAATTATGTAGAAATTGTCCAAATATTCTGTATGTCCAAGCACATTTGGCTATGCTTTTAGCCATTATCAAAGATTATTTTATTTTTTACTTTTAACTGAATGTATGGATTTTTTTTTTTTTTATGTATATATTTAGAGTTATAGGAATGTTTTATTTTCCAAACATGGTCAGCACATTGTGGCCATGTTTATAGTTGATATTATTGAGTATTGGCTTTTTCTTTTTTATTAATAATGTTTCCATTATCTTTAGCCTTTAAAAGGCATTCTTGAACCAGGGCTGTTTTGCTGTTTTTATGGAATATTTAATAGGAAATTCAGTATTTGTTTTCAATATATATTCAACCCACATATATAAAAAAACACTTGTATGTTATATTCTATTATGATGGTTTTTTTAAGCATAGCTTAGATGTGACACAAAGTCAAAAGTATGGGGCACTCAGTGAGGATCAAACTCACTACTCAATTGTAATTGATCTAGTGAGACAAGTTTGCTAACCATTACCCCATGTCAAAGTGGCCAATTCCAACTATTATGCATGTGAAAAATAATAAACATGCAGAATAAATTATAACAACATTATTAAATAAATTAAAATATACATAACAGAACATATATTTATATAATTCCCTACACTACATTATAACTTATTTTATAAACAAATATCTTGGATGTTTGGCAACTACTTGATAGGTGAAAACACTATATGAGTCTATTATTATAAAACATAATCTATATGACTGGAAAATTGTTTCGCATAACTTGGTGGTAAATAAACAGATGTACACTGGTTTGCTGCCATTTTTAAATAAATGTGAGGAAGAAACATGCATAATAAAAGATATAATTATTATTAATTTATTATTATGTTTGAACTAAGTAATATTGTATGATGTAAGTAATAATCATAATAACTTGTATTGCAAATACAAATTAAAATATGTGTAAGTAGTAATAAAATTGATAACATTCTTACCTCATCATTTTTGTATCATGAACTATTTTTTTAAAAGATCCCAACATGTTTATAGGTGGTCGAGTGTAATATTTGTTATTCTGAAATTATAAAAGTATAAATTAGAAAATTATTTACTTAATTATAATACCTTTGGTTGATTTTATATAATTATAATTTCCTTTTGGCTTACAATGAAAGTACTTATTCTCATCTGTTAGTCAAAATTCAGCAGTGCCATATTTTATCAGTGCTAAGGTGGATGACCAATGAAAAACAAGGACACTGCATGCAACATGTGGCCTTGTGCCAGCTTACCCAAAAGATAGTAAATTAGAGAAGACATGTTAATTCAGAATTGATTCATGTGCTTCAGTGTGCTATAAGCCGTTTTGTCATCTTGGCAAGACAGACTCCTTATAAATTTTTGATCAGCTTGCAGGAGGCTACTGGAGAATATTCCATTCATTTGCTGCTTTTATTAGATTTGTTTGTTAAATTAATGTCGAGGGACACACTTAAATCAACACCAAAAAAGTCAAAGTGAAAGAATGTACTAATAATTTTTTATTAAGTTTACTTTTTACTTCTGCATAATTTGTTTACAAGTTAAAACAGTGGGTACTGTCAGGTACCTTAATTTCTGCCTAAAGGTAGAAATTAAATAAAACCATTGTTAACAGCTTCAGGCAGAAATTAAGCAAATTAATTCATTCACTAAATTATTGGCTATCTCATTCATTGTACATTTTTAGCAGCTTCAGGCAGAAATTAAGCAAATTAATTCATTGACTAAATTATTAGCAAATTTTAACCATTGTATATACTTGGCCACTTCAGACAGCAATTAAGCAAATTAATTCATTGACTAAATTATTAGCAAATTTTAACCATTGTATATACTTGGCTACTTCAGACAAAAAAGCAAATTAATTCATTCACTAAATTATTGGCTATCTCATTCATTGTACATTTTAGCAGCTTCAGGCAGAAATTAAGCCAAAAAAATAAAAAAAGCATCAGTTTAAATTGATAGCAGGAGGATATTGGTTAATAAATCCCAATCCAGGGCCTACTCATTCCTATTGGAGGAACCCCTCTCTCATTGACTATGTCTTCAGGGTTGTAGCTATAGTCACCACACTTGGCCAATTGCTGGTTGGTGAGGTTGTTTAACCCATAGTGGCGTTGAATGGCCATTGACTCTGAGGAGTTCATCTACATTTTAAGAGCTCTTGTTTTTCATGCTACTGGGTTTCCAATTATTTTCTCACCAGACCAATTTCTTAAATGAATCCAATAAAACACCTACTGAAAAATGAAATTATAACAAAAGCTAGATGATGTAGGGTAGTGTATGACCCATGTTCTTTGTACATACATATGAAACTTTATTATTTAGGTTATATATATTTAAAATAAATTAATTAATAAATAAAGTTTACTAAATCTGAGAAATGACTTAGCTAGTTTTGTAGTAAGTGCCATAAATATTACTTAAATAATATTTAATTATAAAAAAAAAAAAATCGTAATTTACATATACTTTGATATGGAAAAATAATTTTACTTACTATGAGTAATTTTCCTTCTGTTATAAAAGTAATATAGTATATTAAAACTAACAATGAAAATATTTTAAAATTTTAAAGTTGTAATTTTAAAATTGTAATTAAAATTGTAGTTAAATAAAATGAATTCTAACCTAAACTTCTTTTAATTAATACTACACGCAAAAAGAATCCAAAAAAAACACCTATAGTAAAATAAAATTAATATGAAATGCCATAAGATGTAAGCTTTTGAATGACCCATGTCCTTTGTACTTACATGAGAAACAATATATTACTAGGTTTATATATAAAATAAAAGTTTACTAAATCAGTGAAATTAAGTAACCATTTTTGCCATCATAGTCATAAATTTTTCATAAAAAAAAAAAATGTAACCTCATATACATACTTAAACTTGATGTTAAAATAATCCTACATAATATAATGGATTCTAATACATTTAACTGTTCTTAAAAAAATATAGTTTAATAAAAATTAAAATGAGAATATTTCAAATCGTAGTTAAATAAAAAATTATTGAACAACCCGAAAATCTTTAAATTTATAAATGGAAAAAATGCCGTTGAAAATTTTTTACCGTTATGACGTCGGTTTTCAGTGTAAAATACATCCCTCACCCCATACCAAATTGTAGCTAATAACTGATACAATGATACTGTCATAAGGAAAATCTAGACACCCCTTGTTCAATTTGAGTAGAATATTCTGTAACCATGGAAACGTGATTTTAGCTGTGTCTTTGAAACCCGGTAAATTTTAAAAGTTACTCCAAAAATTCGCTTGAAGATGAAAATGGAACTAATGCTTTTTAATTATTTGCAAAAATAAAATTAGGGGTTTTTAGCTTCTATTTTTTGAAACATGGTTGAACTGTGTAGTGAAATAACCATATTTTAAATCAATTAATTTATAATATATATATATATATATATATACATATGTATGTGTGTGTGTGTGTGTGTGTGTATGAATTGGGATCAAATATATTCAGAATCTGGACAAAAAATATAGCAAACATTTATAAAACTAGTATGTTTCATCATTATTAGAGCTTTATCAGAGAATGAGATATGTAGGAAAAGGAAAGAGAAAAAACTTCTGTTTGTATTTTATTGGTTAAGCACTCTTACATGCATTTGTCATGTCAAGCAGCATTTGTGTGTAAATTTATACTTGTAAGTGTATCATGATTCTAGTATGTCTATACTTAAATTCAGATGATAATGTATATTCATTTATGTGTGAGAACGTGTGTCTAGTAAGCATTTTTATTTATGTATGGTGGTTGTCTACATGCTGGTTTGGGGACATTTTTACATAACACTGTAGTGGTAACAGTAGATAGATAGAAATATCTTAGATTTTTTAAGTATGCATTTTATAAAAGTTGGTGATACAATATAGTGTTTTGACAAGTGTTTATAGATGGTAAAATATTTATCAGAGTACCCTTGAAGTATTTCCTATGTAAAGAATTAGGTTCTTTTTTAGTTAGGTTTTTAAACTTTTTAATTAATTTTAATTAAACTTTGTATGCTCATTTTCTAGTGTTGAGGATGAAATGATATGGGTAGTGCAGAAGTCTAAATGTTTCTTTTCAATGTATTTCTCCTTTTCAGGTAGGTATTCTGGGCTAAGGACTCTGGTAAAATCCTATAATTTATCCTGATTTTATTTTTAGCTGTAGTGGAATAGAAATGAATTGTTTTTTGTGACTGAGTTTGAAGTAAATTCCAAAAATCTAATTTGTTATTGTTATATATTAGTAAAGATGTCAAGGAAAGTTAGAGATTTGTCTATTTCAAGTTCATGTATGAATTTAAGGGTGGGGTTCTCTGTTTAAACATTATTTTTAGTGGTATTCATTCTATATATATATATATATATATATATATATAATGAAGGAATATAGTTTTAAGGTATGCTATATTTCTCTGGGATAAAGTGTGTTCAATATCAGAGGAGGCATGTGTAAATATAAAGTGAATAGCAAGTCAACACTCAAAGGGAGACAGACTGTTTCATGCTAAAATGCAATCATCAGGCTACATAAATGTGTTTTTCTTGACTATTTATACAGGCTGGTCAGTGGTGCATTGTGAGTAGTCTACCCTAATGGTTATTTTGGTGGAGATGATTTGATAATTTGTTTATTATTTACTTTTATTTATTTATTTGGATTAGTTTATTTTACTTGTTTTTGTTTATTTATATTTATTCTTTTCAGTTTTTGAGTAACATAATAAACATTTATTTTCATGCCTGTATTTTTGAGGTGAGTTTATTTAGTTTTTTTTTTTGGTTTGGGAAAGTAATTATAGCTATTTTTTCCTCCAAGCAGTTTTTGGATTGGATGCTGTAGAATGATGTTTTTTTCCTTATTTTCCATGATATTTTTGGTGTGATTTGCTTTTTTGTTTTTAATTTCCCAGATATTCTTGGAAAGCATTGTGCTGTTCATGTATTTACTAATATTTAATTGTAAACCACTGTATATACACACATACAAAATGTTTCAAAGACTCTTCACACAACTAAGGAACACTTGAAGACCTTCAGTAATGTCATTAAATCATTAACGCTTTTGGTTAAACCAAATACCATAGTGAAAACAATAATATAGGATTTGAATGTCTAAATGAAAAGGTCATTTATTTTAGAAATTTAATTTCAATTTATAGACTTATACAATATTGTCCAAAGTCTTTTAAAAGATTAAATTATGAAAAGATATCAAATAAATTAGTCATTGTCTAAAATTTCTATTTTTTTCTATAATTACAGAGCTGTGAATAATTATGAAAAGGAAAACAAATGTGAGATAGCCATATTTACACTGTACAGATAGAGAGAATATAAATTGTTATATACCAGAACAATGTTAGGCAAATGAATGACAAAGTGGAAAAGAATTGTGTGTAACCCATTTCATCCTCTAGAAGAACTTCATTGGACTAAAGATTCTCAACTTTACACATGAGATCTGTTCCAGGGAATGTATCTATAGAACAGGATACAAAAGTCAAAAAGTTAATTATAACATAGGTGTTGTCATGACAGCTACTTGCCTAACATGCCATAAGACATGCAAGTCTGTAAGTGGTCTTAAATAGCATGTGAGAGTGCATAGTAACAATCAGGCCCATAGCATACTCATTAGGAGCCTTGAGCACACATAAGTGGTGTGTCATAAAGTGTGTAAGTCATTAGCCAATCTGAAAAGTCATATACAAACCCATGCTTAACCCTTAAGTAAATTCAATAATTAGTACTAGAGTCACATAAATCTAAATGGTTGTCATTATTTATCAAGTGGACTATATATATATATATATATATATATGTGTGTGTGTGTGTGTGTGTGTGTGTGTGTGTGAGAGAGAGAGAGAAAAGATTTTTCTCACTGAGGTCAAAAGTTGATGATAAAAAGGATAAATAAATTCAATACTGATCTATAATCAAAAACAGTAATGTGTGACTGATATGAAAGACATAACAAAAATAAAAGAATTATCAATGATCATCTTAAAGTCACATACTGAAAAAATGCTATATTTACTGGAATTTCTAAAATGTAACATAAAAAAATTTATTTATGGTCAGTGTTGAGAATATAAGTTTGTGCAACAGTGTGTTCTAAGTGATAGTCATCTATTATTTATGTCAAAGCTTCCATACCTTTTATACAATTCTAAAAATACTACTTATTAACTGTGAAAAACATTATCTGAATATCCAGTTTTTTTAATTTTGTTTTAACATAGGGAAATAAATGACATTTAAATATGATAAAAAATATTTTATAACTTTTTAATAATTATGGTAACACTTGAGTGATGCAGAATATACTTTGTGTTACTATAACAGATTTTCTTATTATGCTTTTAATTTTACAAAATCTGAAACTGTGCTTATGTCATGTCATTTTTCTCAATTCATATTACATAGTTATCAATGCTGTAAGCACAATTTCAAATTTGACATTTGTAAATAAATCAATGTACACATAACTCTTTAAGAAGTCAGGGATCGATTTAGCACTGTATTTATATTATGAACAGGACCCTCATTTCTAGAATGATAAAAGAATTTATATATTTCGATTCTGATAAATATCATGCATGGAAGTTTGAATGAATGCTAATCTACAAAAATTATATTTTTAGAAGTTTTTCCCTATTTTTTATGAGCAGAGCAGTTAACCTTAATAGTGCCTTTCAAAATCTTTACAGATAAAATTATCTTAAAATTTTGGATCATTCTAGATTTTATTCTAGTATTTGACTAGCCAGATGTATTTTTTGTTAAAAAAAAAAAAAAAATGTAGATGACAATTCTGCCCTCAAGGTTTATGCTTAGTAATAGGGAATATAAATGATTCAGAAAAGTTACTGTTTTTAATACCTTAATTTACTTCATTATTTATTATGATTTGTATTTTTTTCATTTTAATTTCAGCTGCAACTTTCAAACAGTCTGATGAGAAGCTTATTCTTATCTTTGCTTACAAATAACTAGAATTAAAATAAAAATGCAATTGACAGAAATACAAGATGAAAGAAATACAAGAAAAATTAATTACAATTAACAAGTATTCATTTAAGAAGTACAGAAAAATTCTTAATATACATTATTCTTTGTATAAAAAGTAAAACTTTGAAAATGTGTATTTTTTATTCAAATTTACAATAAAAGGAAAGAAAATATTGATTAGTTATTACACACACAATATTTGAGGTGGATAAAAAAGAAAAAGAAAAAGGAATAACATACCAAATCCCTGCTTTCAATATTTGGAATTTTCGGCTGCATGCTTTTCTTTTTTAGAACCTTGCCCTTAAGTTTTTTCCTGGAAGAGCACAAAACAAAAATAAAATTAGTTGATAGAAATATACAATGGCAACAAAATTTTTTTGAATGCTACCTAAATGAACTTGGCTTAAGTTTTTTGCCCTCAAATACCAAAATGAACATATTTCAATACACACCTCAAAGAAAGACAAGTGGCTGAGGACCATGGCATCCAAATTATGGACTGGCCTGGTAACAGCCCAGACTTAAACTCTATTCAGAACATGTGGGTCATTACGAAGTAGAGAGTTGCCAAGCAACACTGCAGTAACATCAAAGAGCTAAAGTCTAATTAATGTTTGGTTCCCAAAGTGTATTTGGAATTTAGACTTCAATGTCTCAGAAAATTGTAAAAGTGTTCAAGAAAAAAATGGCAACATTACTAAATATTGAATAATTTCAGTGAACTTGTAAATTGTTGAGCTTTATGTTCAATGAATATTCTAGTTTAGGATTTTAATCATTCTCCTTATAGTGATTTCAAGAACCTTTTGCTGAAACTGTAATTAAAAACACAAATCAACAGATAACTCAGTGTAAAAATATAATATCCTTCATTTTCCATTATGTCATTATGAAGTCTGATCAAAAAGTATCAGGACTGTTGCTATGATAACTGAGCTAAAGTATGCAGAGTAAAGCCACTTGGCACAGATTGATCTTAAACTGTTGTGCATATACACTAAGTTATAACATTCTCATTCACTCCTGTTGTTTATAAGCAGTGCTTGGAAGGAAAGTGTGTAGAGTGTGGTCATCTCACTACATCAGATATTCCATCAGTGACCATAGCTAAGCACAACATTCACCATGTTCAACAATGACCATATTCCCTTGCAACTTTTTCCTCTTCAAAAATCAAATCCCACTAGAAAGGAACAAGATTTCAAGATGTCAAGGAAATCAAAGAGAATGTGGCAAGACAGCTGCTCACTATCACAAAAAAAGGAATTTCAGGAATACTTCTATCAATCTAAAATGATGCTGGATAAAGTGTGTGGCTTCAAAAGGGGATTACTTTGAATGAAATTAAATGCTGAATTGATGTGTATTGTAGTTTTCTTTTTTGTAGTACCAGTCCTGATACTTTTTGATTAGACCTCGTAATAAGTTTTATATGAAACCTGATGTCCTACATAAACTTTCCATGAAAACAATAATGGAACCAAATATCTTTTATTGAGAATCTATTTTAAAGAACAATGTTTATAAAATGTTAATATTTTATAAAATGCCTAAAAAATATGTAAAACAAAAGGAAAAAAATAAGCATATAAAACAAATCAATTTTTATTTACAAGTGTCACTAAAGAAGTTTTTTCTTGTTTAATTCAGTTCTATTATTGCTGATTTTTGCCAGAATAATCAAGATTAATACACCCTTCATTATTAGTATTATTAGTTCTGCTACAATCATATTATTGTTGCTTTTTACCCTAACACTGGGTTAATACACTCTTCGTTAGTGCCACTATTTTATTCCTAGTTATATTCCTCATACTGGCTTAACTCTCAGTCACTAAAACAAACAACATGGAATCAAAAAAAAAATAGCCTCAAATGAAACTTGAACACTCATGGAATCTATCCTTCATTATTCTGCCATTCCTTACTCTCCAATTCTTGTCTTCATTTCTGTTTTACTTTCTCGTAATAAAAGGTATTTTTTAATTTTTTTTTTTAAGCATTTACATGATTAGCATCATCAAATATTCATTTTACACATGCATTTCTTTCATTTTTAACCAATGTTTAACTTTTGTGCCTGTAAAAAAAATGAGGTTTCAAAAGACGGTTTTTCTGTTTTACTATTACTGAATATTATTAGTGAGACTCACTTGACAATGTTTACTTACAAAATTATAAAAATATGTCAACTATATACAATGCAATATTTATTTTTTACCATTTTATAAATTCTAAAAGAAAATGTATAAATTCACTTTTATATGTTTGGGTTTTATTAAAATTCTAATCCTCAGTTTTTAAAACAATAAGTATTGCTGAGGGAGTGAAGGTAATTAAAATAATAGTAGTGTCAAGAGAAAAGCATCCTTTTATCTCAGGCTGTTATTCCCTGATCCATAAATGACATGCATCAGAAATACTGGTCAAGAATTAATAACTGACAATACTTCCTCTAAGAAAGATTTAGGTCAATACACCTTCACCTTAAATTGATTAATAACCATCTTTCATTACAGTGTTTCTCAATGTGGACATTGACCTCTCATGATGGGGTCACAGTTGTCCAGGAATACAGTGAACTCTTAACAGAACAGTAGATTCTTTGACCTCTTTATTACATGTGCAAAACATCTTTGAATTGTATAGAAAATGCTGTAGCTTGTTTCAGATTTATTTTTTGATGGAATGAAAACTTGCAAGCTCAAACCACACATTTTGGATGATTCACTTGTAAGTGTCAAATGTATAGAATAAAGTGCAAGAATGGTAAAGTGGTAGTGATTAGTAATCCGTTCCTTTCACTATGGTAAATAGAATAGAAAGATACTGCTGCTGGATTTCTAACCTAACCATCATATTTTTAGAATTTTCTAATTTTTAATAAACTCTAAGCTCAACAAAAAATTTTATATTATGTGTTGTTTTCCTCCTGCCCTCTATCTGTTCATGAGTACCAGATTTTCCAAGCCCTCCTTCCTCATTATATGCCCTAGAAACCTCAACTGTCTCTTTGTGACATTAACTATTAGTGTCCTTTTTGTTTTTATTTTCTCCAAAACTTTGCTGCTATTCACATGCTTGGTACACGGTATCATCAGCATCCTTCTGTAGAACAACATTTCTGTTGCTTCAAGTTTCCTTTTCATCCAGCACTTGCTGTAATACAGGAAGACAGATATCACATAGCAGTTTAGTACTCTTTTCCTTGTTGCTAGTGAAATTTTCCTATTTCTATGCTTCACTTTTGGAATGCTTCCTTGGTTATCCCAATATGCCTTCAGATCTCAGTGTAGTTCTGTCTTCTATTAAAAAACTTCTCAGATATATAAATTTCCACACTTGTTTGATTTTGGTACCTCTGATTTGCAATTCACACTTTGGGCTCATATTTTTGCTAACAACCATGCATTCTGTTTTCCTGCAGTTAATGTTTAATCCTTCCTTCTATGTGAAAAAACTTTCAAGAATGAAGGAATGAAACCTACATGAATAATTATGATTGTTCACAAAGCAAAGAATGATGTAAGCTATTCTAGTTAGTTAAAAAAAAAAAACAAAAAAAAACCCCAAAAAAACAAAAAACAATTAAGCTTGAAAAGGAACTTATTGAGTCTTATTACCACAAGCAGAAAGATACATATTGAAACTTTCATCCTTCTGGCTATTATACATTATGTGACAACAAAACTTTGTTATTAGCTTATGTATGTTATTCAAACATCAGGAAATGATTGAAGAATGCCTGATTTGAATCTCAGGCAGGTTATTGTGAAAGGGTGGGGAAGATGGTTGCCTGTCAACTTTAAAATGCCATAGAGCCCCAAATAATGGTTCAAATTGTTTGAAACTGCAGGATTATTCTTTTCTTTTACTTTAAATTTTCATTGGGTCAGGAACTAATAACAGCTTAAAAGTTAAATAATCCAAATTGCTCCATGCATAGAATTCTTGCTGAATGTACTTTGAAATGTTTATATAGTAAAATCAAAGTACCTGTATTGGAAGGCGAAGACTATGTCATTTTTTAAAAATGAAAAAAATCTTCATGTCAGCAAAAATTTATTGACATCAACAATTATGAAACAAAAGAAGTGTTCACTATAGTCACAATTACATAGAGAATAATTCAAAATTTTTATATCTGGATTCTTGAATCAATACCTTAGCCACAAAAAGAGAAGTATCAATTAAGTTTATGTTCACAAAAAATTCACCACCCTCCTTGGGGCCTGAGAGAAAATTAAAACTAGTAATTCTTCAATTTACAAAATAATTGAAAAAAGAAAAAAAGTATTAATGATAAAAGTATTGCCATTACAAGTATCATTGCATGTTAAACTCATGTGATTTCAATGATGGAGTGCCATTACAAATTTTTAGCACATTTAAAAGAGAAAAATAATTACAAAAATTTTCAGCATCTACTTAATTATTAATCAATTACATTTGGTTACAAAATTTATCAACGAGAGATTACATGAAGTTTAAAAGTTTTTATCAAAGCATTGAATAAAATAATAAAACACTATTTATTGAATCCATGCTTACTTCAGTAGTTTTGCCATGAAAAAGAAGATTTTAAGTGATTATTATTTTATGAAGTTAGATGGTTTTTGGTATTTATCCACTTCATCAAAATCATTGGCTGTAACAAGCTTGGTTTAACATGGGAGGGGAAGGCTATACCTATACATCTAAACTAAAAACAAAAAATTGTCAACCCTTCTTCTTTAGCACAATGAGGAAGGCACTGCCACAAGGTTGGAATCCCAGAGAACAGGCTTTCCTCATTTTTAAAGAGGAGGAAAAGAACAGCTACGACATGTTGATTCCAGTTCTATGACTAGGGAAAGAAGCACAATGGAAACTGCAATGTTTATATAACTTCTATGATTCTGTTCTCAGATTTTTCAAATCAGTTGATGAAATGCATATTCTGTCAGAAATCAAAACAGTTGATATTCCTAATCTTTCTGATATCATTAATGAATTAAACAAGTTCAACATTAAATGCTAAGGATGACAAAACACACTGATTTACAGTGTAATTTCAAATTGAAACAGTTCTGGTGAGTAGATTATTATTTTCATTTATATTATCAAAATTCCAAAGTTGAAGAAAGAAAAATGCAATTAAATATGAAATAATTACATCTATTTTGAAACATTTTCTATTTATGTTAATTAAAGTAGCTGTTTCTTTAAAAAAAAAAATATATATATATATATTTTTAAACTTATTTAGAAATGGAGAAGGGACAAATATACCCATATTAACTAGAGAGTGAGGAGGAAATATATATCTAAATTAACTATATATATATATATATATATATATATATACACACGCACACACAAGGAGAATTTTGTGCTAATTTTTTTTTTTTTTTAATGTACAAAAACCTGTTTACAACTATTTCTCAACCTATTGTATTTCAGATTCATTCACTCTTTCAGAATTTATTAGAAATTGCTCTATAAATTCCAGTGATAAAATATTAGTTTCCTTTGATATTATGAGTCTTTACACAAATGGCCCCCTTCAAGAAGCTACACAGATATGTGCAAAGGGTCTCTGTAAAGGTTGCAGGGGTCCTGTCTCCATTCCAGAACCTTTATTTTTTGAATTCATGAAATTAGCAACAGAAGGGGTAGAATTCAGCTTTGAGGATATCTTGTATGCCCAGATCAACAGGGTATCTATGGGTAGCTCCTTGGGTCCCTCTTTAGCCAACATTTTTGTTGGATATTATGGAAAATCTTATGTATATCTATGTTACATTGATGACACTTTTGCTATGTTCAATAGCATACATGAAACAATTCTTTTTCGCCAACATTTAAATTCTTTACACTCTTCCTTGGTTTTTACAATGGAGGAAGAAGAAAATAATTCTCTTTCCTTTTTAGATGTTTTGGTTGAGTGAAAAGATAATAAATTTATTACCAGTGTGTTCTGTAAACCAACATTCACTGGTTTATATAATAATTGTGACTCTTTTGTCCCTTGTTCCAGAAAAGTCAACTTAATCACAACTTTAGTCTATCGTGCCCTAATGATTGAACAAATCATTAGGGCACGATGGACTAAAGTTGCACTCTTCAGCAAGAGTTAGTAAGAAGGATGTAATGTATCCCTGTCTAACAGTTATCCTGCCAACATTAAGTGGACAATGGAGCACATGATTGAAAAAGTTTAGTAAATCTCCTGCATTTGGTCCTATCTGAGTCCACTCTACTTAAAGTTGCCTTGGCTTAGTAGAAAGTGTCAAATTTTAATTGATAAAGTTTCTGATTCTGTCTCTTGTACCTATATTTCTGCCAAATTGCATGTTGTTTTTGGAAACCATCCACTGTTTCCTTCCTTTTCCAAAGACCAGTTTTCTTATCTTAGTAAAAGTTCCCTAATTTACAAGTTCAAATGTCAGCTTGAAGCTGAGTATATAGGATGCATATAGTCTTAGGTTGGAGACAAGGCTGGACCAACATGTACCAAAATTTGTTTGATTAAGTAATCACACCCATGTATCACAAGCTGTACATGATTCAGCAATCGGACAGCACCTATTAGAGAATGAATGGTGCACTTCATGTTTCATGACCAACTCATTATCTATTTTGCATATGAATAGGTCTAAGCATCATTTGCAAGTGTTAGAAGCTGTTTGTCTTATATTGGAGCAGCCATTTCTTTGTAAGAAAAAAAGAATATCTTGTAGTCCTTACACTTACTTGGAGGTCAGTGAGGGATTATCTTTTCTTGTTTTATACTCACTTTGAAGTATTTACTCAGTTCTTAAATTTATATTTTATCGTGAATTTATTTTTAGACGTGCTCCAAATTTTCCTCCAATTTCCACACACGTACTAACCAATTTTGTTAAATCAATTCTGCCAACGATTGGTCCCTGAAGAAGTGTTGGCTGTAAGGTACCTAGGTCCATTTAAAAAAAAAAGAGCACAAAATTGTGTCTCCTCAATCCATTTATTTATTCTGTGGTACCAAGTCATTCAGATATACACATACACACATCTCGGTGGGCAACTTTAGGTCATCAATGCTTGTCAGGCTCATTACAATCTTTAATAAAATATATTATTGGTATACTTTAGATGCTAAAATGATTCCTTTACTGTAACTAAAATATATTGAATTATTTTAAAAAATGTCTGTGCATGAAATTAAAAAAAAAAAAAAAACACACATTTTGGTATTTTAATATTAATTGTAATCATTCTATAAAAAGTTGATTTTCGCCAAATTTAAGTTGTGTTAAATTCAATTTGCCCTTTCTCAAAAGATACATTCCACTAAAAAACCTTATACTGTATGGAATAAATTATTTAAAATAGACATTTGAAAACAATAAGTTGAAATAAAAATGTGTCCTATGAAAACAGGGCATACAATGAGCGGAGTCAAAATTACAAATAGCATAATTAAAAATTTTGCTATGTTGGGTTTTCAAAAGTACCTAGTCTGGCAACACTTTTCCCTAGCTGCCTCTTATTTTTAGCCTTGTGCCACACTTAGCTAGGCTTATTAAATAAATGTTTGTACAACTTAAAAACCAAATAAAAAGCAATTGTATTAATTAACAGACAGGAAAATTCACATTCTAAAATACAAAATTTTAAAAAGTTAAAAGAAAAAGAACACACACACATAAAACTAAATAAAAATATTTTGAGAGACATTACAAAAGGAAAAGTATCTTTTAAGTATCTTACATGTTAACAGGAAAAAAAACTTGGGTTTTTATTACAAAGCAAGTCAGAAAAAAAAATGAAGTACTGTAACTTACTACAGTGGATAGGCATGATAGCATAGATCTTGTTTAACAGTACAAGAGTAGAAACCAGACACCTATACAACAAAACTAGCTTCTGAGAACACAACAAAATCATTCAACAAGTCTTGAATCAGCAGCAAAAACTTTTACTGGAGAAAAAAAATATACGGGTAGAATAATAAAAAAAAAAAAATTCAGTTTATATCATATTTTGATGACATAACCCCCAGCCAACACTCCTCCAAAATATGTGCAAAGAAAATCTCCTGGGTCTATATGTAAAATTGATAGACTTATGTTTATCCAGACACTATAGACTACCAGTACTTAAATGTAAATAAGGAGATGGAGCCATTTAATACATATATACATTAATTACAAAAAATAATAGAAATATATCACCTAGCCCTGAATAAATGCATTTATCTCTCTCTCTCTCTCTCTATATATATATATATATATATATATACACACACATACATACACACGTGTGTGTTAACTCAGCTTGTTTTTACCTTGAACTTCAAGAGACCCAATTGTAAAATTGGATTTATTTTCAGTAAATATATTTTCCTAAAAAGAGGTTATTTATTTAGGATTAAGTTATTCAGTTGTAATTTCTAAGTTACATTTTAGATATTTTTTAATACAATTTATATATAAGGAACTGCTTTTCCTATCATTATCAAATGTACTTTTGAAAAAAAAAGTATTTTAATAAAATGTGCTTATCATTCTATAAGAATTGTTAAAAATTGCTAAAATTTTATTAGATTCTCACTATTGAAATGAAAAAATAAAAAAAAATACTATTTGTATTAATTATGAATCAGTGGTAGAGCACAAAGTAAAAGGATTTAAGTTTCATTTCAAATTATTTAAGATTTGTTACATCAAATTTACTACAACAAATTTCAAGCCAACACTATTTTTTCTTTGATTGTCTGAGATCAAATTGGTCACTTGTGGTTTCACAATTTCCAGACATTCTAGAACAGTAGTTTTCTACTGCCTTCTGCTTGATTTGCACAAGAATTTTTCCGTTCTATGTATCTTCATATGCAACTGTAAAAAGTGCAGATATGAAGACAAATAACATTGAAGAAGTTGCAAAGTACTAACTTGACACAAAGTGATTTTCAGTGAGAGCCTTATCCTTTTCATTATTTGTATGCATTAATTTTTATCTTTGTAAAATCTATAATATGCACACAACGTAAATATTAACATTAACTGCTGTAACTTAAAATCTGTACAATAAAAATTTACATTTTGATAAACTATTATAATTTTCCAAAAAAGAAAAAAAAAAAAAAAAGGTAAAGAAATTTTGCATTTTTTTTCTTTTTACATTTAAGCATAACAGGTATTTTCCCAAAGACTTACTTCCATAATTTGTGTTTATGAAAAGAAATTCAATTGAATACAATAATTACTTTAAATAAACTCCCAAAACAAAATTTTGATGTAAACAGATGCATTTGGTATAAAACAAAGATGCACACAATGTTACTTTAATCAGATAAAAAATTTAACTATGCTTTGTCTAAAAACACACATAGAAAAATAGGGGGGAGAGGGCAAGAAAATGAATGTATTTGTGTGCCGTGTGTAAAGTATTCATCTTACCAGAGGCTCATGCTGATGCCATCCCAACATGCAGGGAAGATATCACAGACTGCGTTTAGGGTAAGGCTAGGTTCCCTGTCTTATCCAGAATCCCCACTGTCAGCCAGGAAAGAGGTGCCAGTTATTTATAGGAATCACTGGAGTTGCATGAAAATATGTATAACATGTGTGCCTGGGTCTGTGGCCTCCCATACATTTATATTCAAAGGGGCTGAAGCCAGATTGAAAATCATAATAATTAAGAGATGGTGGGGATGGGGAGAGAAAAGAGAAAAAGTATGTCTTCAATGACATCTGTGTCCAAACAGATACACCCTTTCTCTGCTGTGTTCACCTTCTCCATCATAAACATCCATCTCACACAGACAAAAAAAAAGTAATGATACAAAATCTAAATTGTATATTCAGCACTATATTGCTATTTAGTGTTTACACAGTATTTAAAAGATAATAATATATCTATTGATGTATTTTTTAATATAAAGCAATAACAAATTCTCAATTATTTAACAGTATTTTTTTTATTATATATAAAAAGATGTATGCACAAATTACCAACACTTTTTTGCAAAATAGAGAAAGAATTCAGAGTAGAAAGATTATCCTTTAAATAAAGACAAAAACAATATATATACATAAAGGTTGATTTCAGAATTTGCATAAATGTGTGATTACATCCTGTTCTGCAATTACAAAACACCTTATAAATAATCATCAGTGTGCTATGTCCTACCATGAGGGTATGTTTTGTGTCTTAATTCAATCACAGTTGCTTTCATTTAAAAAGTATTAGATAACATATTTATTAAGTCTCTACAACCTTCTTTGTATAAACAGAAGGAATAGCTGTTAGGTCTTTTAATGTGTTCTGTTTGTGATTATATATTATTCCTCACAAGTAGTACAACTCTGAGTTTCATGCACAATGCAATCTTCAGCTGTTAAGTAGAGACTGATCATTACATGAATTAAATTTTAGATTAAAGTTTAAATTATATAATGGTCAGTTTTACTCAGCACCTGAAGATTGCATTATGCATGAAACTGAGTCACTCTACTGGTGAGGAATAATATGTATATTTATTAATATATATTTATATTTGCATTGAGCCCTATTTTATTAACACCAAGTATATTATTGATATCTATGCATATGTTAACCTCTTAGTATATTTCTCCCATTTTAGTCATCTGTACATTTGTTTTAATTCTTTGAGGAAACTTTATTTTGCCTTTTGTTTTTGAAATGCGGTTAAGAAAAATTGTAATATTTTTCTCCTCTTTCTTTCATTAAGTAAGTCTGTTTTAATAGCAATAATATTTTGTACTGCAAAGAACAACTTTAAATAAAACAATGACCTTTGGAATTAGCACCCCACCCTTAACATTTTGATATATTGCAATCTTTATTTTAATCTTATATTACATATTTTATAAAAATAAATAAGACATGTTTAATTTGGCCCAAAGAAATACACATTGTTAATAATATTCTGAGTACAAAAAAATAATTTCCTTTTGCTATTAAATTTCATTAAAAGTTATTAGTCATTCAATGTTTTTTTCTTTTTTAATTTATATAAATAACAGCAGATACAAAATAGATAAAATTGTAGTAGCTTCAATCAAATTAAATATTGATAAACTGTTAAAATAAAAATATTAAAGATCTTTGTTCTTTTTAGAATATTCTATCTCTTCAACAAAATACATTAAATGTGTATAAGATCCTCAAGTATTCATGATTGATTGATTTGTTTTTATGGCTTACCTACATTTATATACATCACAAATTAAACTAAGCACAACAGACTATTAAGGGATGAAAAATTTTCACAGATTTTGACAGCATTTTGGGGTTCTTTTTTTTTTTTGGCCAAATTTGTTTTGCTTATGATCAGTCTAAAAAAAAAAAAAAAAAAAAAAAAACACTATATAAAATGAACTATTTTTTATCCATAATATTGAATGCATTAAAATTTAACTTTTTAACAAGAAAAATCTCAAGTTGATGTTAAAAATTGCTGCAAAAACAATGATTTATTACATGTATCGAATTTGTATTTAGATACATTGTATTTATTTTCAAGTTTTCAATTGAATTGTTCACCTATATTGCATATGATCCATTATTGTACATAATTAGGTTACAATAAAATTCTTTGTATTTTATATGAATACTAATCTTATGAAAATTGAGATGTAGTAGAGTGGGGGGTGGGCATGAGACCCTTGCACTGGTTCTGAGGAGGGAATTAAAACCTTATAATTAAAATGTGAAAAAAAACTGGTGCTTTTCACATAAATCTATTTTGTAGGTCTCAAGTTGGGAGACCATTTCAGACTTTATAATAAGGCAATTTATGAAACTTACTGTCATATTACCAAAAGTCATATAACCCAAAAAGGAAGTATCACCACTTAAAGTTCCACTCATATGATTTGGAATAATTAGGAAAAATTCTTTGAGCAATAAGTAGCATTGGGCTTAATTTAAATTTGATTACCATAACAACTAATTATCATGTTTAAGTTGTTTGAAGAATTTCTGTGGAAGAACAACTTTAAGAGGTCCCATTCAATTTGGTAAGTTATTCTATAATAAGGAAATATTTCCTCTCCACTTATAATGGGAAGAAATACTTACAAAAGAAGAAGAAAAATATGATAAACAAAGAAAAATGTTTTTGTAAATTTGTGTAAGCTGCAAATACAAAGTCTTCAAGACAAATACTGTAAAACATTCTCCACTCAATAACAATAATGTTTATTAGAGTAAAATATTTATAAAGTAAAATTTAATCATCAGAAAAAAAAAAGAATCTTTGCCTATTTCTTGGGATTACGGTCATATCACACTGAAATAACAGTCCTTGTACAATCACTTAAGTTAAGCAACATTGAACCTGGTCAGTACTTAGATGATTGGCCACTTGAGAGTACCAAGTGCTGTAAACTTGGATGCACAAGTGGTGTAATGTTTAACAGCTCAGAATTGGAAAACAGAAAGCAGAGTTCCAATTCCAGTTGGATTCATAAAATTTACTTATGTTCAAATACCTTTGGGAAAGGCATGAATCCATTTATTCTTCCTCCAGCTATGAGTTAATTAGTAGGAATTGTTTGTGTCAGTAAATCATTATCTCAAAAAAAAAAAAAAAAAAAAAAAAAGAAAATAAAAAATAAATAAAAAAATAAGATTTTTTTATAATCTAAAAATATTTTCTGGCTTCAAATAACCTACAGAAGGTTGATAAACTATAAAAAAAACAAATCGAGTGTCTTAATTCTATCCACTTAACATAAAAATTGCTTGAAAGGCTAAAAATCAATAGCATTTTAAACAAAGTAAGAAATACTTTTTTATCACAAAAATGTCTATTTCACTGAAACTGTTGATGATGTTCGGTGTGATATTTAAAATAAATTGATATATTAACTTTTGTGGTAAAGAATATCTTAGTATGATAAAGAATATGTAAGAGGTGACATATCAAGGAAGGTTTCAAAGTATAATTATTTATCACAATATTAAAATGAACAAAACTGCAAAGAAAGCAACTAATCAATATTTAACAGATAAAATGAAAGATCAGTTACAACTAAAATGTACCATATTTCTTGGTGTCAAAACAATGTCTCCCCACACCCACACACACAAAAGGTTTTGAAAATTTACTGTCCTCCAGGCTGAAGATAAAGCTACATTTTTTTCAAAATTTTCACTGGACAGAAATGAGATGCTTTTATAAGGCTTGAACATCCTTGAAAGGTATGGTAAATATAAAATACATTATAGTTTTTTTTTTATTATCTAAACAAAATAAGTCTAAGGCAATTTGTCCATATAGAGTACATGTTTCTAATTACAGCCAGAGTGTAATACTTTTATATTTGCTAAGAAATAGAAATACAACTCAATTCTTGATTTAATCCATGGTTAGTGGGATTATTTTTATAATTTAAAAAAAGAGTCACAAATCTCCCAGTCAAATATATGATAGACTCTCCTATCAAATTTGATGTACGAGGGACCAACAGTTCAGTTAATAACTATACTATAAGATTATTCACATAATGATTTGGTTATGATGATGAATGCTTTCATAGAAGCAGCCACATTTTTAAGAAGAACTGATAACAGAAAATGGTGTACAGTGTGCCACAATGTCTACAAACAGACCTCATGGTTTATCAAAGCCTGAGGACAATTGAAACCTGATCCTCCTTGGATAGTCAAGAGCTGATTTCATAGTTTTCCTTTACTTAGACTAGCTACCACCTAAGGCAAAAGAGCCTAATATTTAGCCCATAGCTGGAGGAAGAGGGATTCATGTTTTTTTTTCTGAGAGCATTAGTGCAAAGCAAAGAAAAGAGAATAGATCAGAATTTGGACTCTGCTCAAAGATTTCACTTTCCACACTCATTACCATTATGCTATGCATATATCAAACATATTTTTTAAGTGTTTGTGCAATTTTAGTTTTTAAGAATTCTTTAGTAAATATTTAAAGTTAATAGCTAACACTTATTGTAAGATGTATTCATTCCTAAAGATAAAACAATAAGACATTAAAAATGAACAAATGCAGTTATACAAAAAAAAGAAAAGAGAAATTAACATATTTCTTTTCCAAAAAGTACAACAGCTGCAAAGAATCTAGTTTTCTTCACTCAATGTTTTTCATGAGATCATTAGAAAAATTTGCAAATGCTTTTCAGATGGAAATAAATAATATGACTTTAAAAAAAAAAAAAAAAATAATGGATTTTTAATGTCTTGTCCCTTTAAAATGCACACAATCATAGTTCTCCACAACGTCCTGTCTTTTATATCTGTGAATTCCCATTACATCTTGGGGAAAGAAAGAATACTTTCTTATTGCCTTTTCCATGGTTTTGAATTCAGGATTTAGTTTCTTAGCCTGGCTGTCACTCAAGGCTTGAGAGCCTTTTCTACCCTGTTATTTAACCCATAGCTGAGGAGAGAAAAGATGGATTCATACCATTCCCAAATTTGTGCAAAAATGAATGCAACAACAACCCTTATGCTACCTACACATCAAAAGTGTAATCATTTTATTACCAATTAAGTTATTTTTAATGCTATTGTTTACCAAATACAAGGTCCTAGCTGTAAAGGTCTGAACTGATGAAACTAAGGAATGTAGCTTGTTTAAACATTTACATATACAAAATGATGTTCACCCAATACAAGGCCCAAAATCCTTTAAAGAGATATAGAGGGTTAGAGAGTGACAATGCAAGTTGATAACACCACCAAGACGCATGGGGCAAGTAGAAGTAGAAGTGGAAGAGAAGGGAAAACCTTTAGAAGAAACTGGAAACGTCAATGTTAAACAGGAAACAAAAGATAAACCTCTATTCCTGTTCAAAATATCTGGGAGGAGTGTGAACTAGATGATAGACAAACATATCTACTTCCCATGAAAATAGCAACAAAGTAGCGAGAGGCTTACAATGTTCCATTTGTCAGAAAGGGGTTGTAGGATTGAAAATAATTCCACAGGACAATGTAGACTCAAGACTGAAAAGAGAGGATTAGGCAACTCCAGATGAGATGTAGCAGCAATACTCCATTTTTGTATAGGTAGAGTATGGTAGAAGGAATCAAGCACTTTCTGGGGCAATATAAGAAACCAACTATTTTTCCAGCATTGTTAGCAATAATGAAGTCCTAAATGATGATACACATCATCCTTTTTTACCACTTTGTCCTTATATATATATATATATATATATATATATATATATATATATATATATATATAATAAAAAGGCTTAAACACTAATATTCCATGGTCATAATTTATTCCATTGGAATCATAAATACGATCCAATTCATCAGACCTTTGTTAAAAATGACTGACCAGGTATTACGGTTAAGTTTTTTTATTTAATTTTTCTTGTGCTCTTATAATTCTTTTCTTTTATGGACATAAAGTATGTAGAAACTGTCAGTCATTTTTAACAAATCTTGTATAAAATAAGGATTATTGCCCAAATACACACACACACTATATATATATATATATATATATATATATATATATATATATCATCCACAGACAGACTGTTTTGCTATATTACAACTCATCAGTGTGGGTAGACATGTGATTGCTTCAAGTGGGGATCAAACATGACCGATTTGACATCAGTCAAAGACTCTCACCCTTGGGCCATCAGCACATGCAGTGGAAAAGGAAATTTTTTATGACATTCTACACGTGTGTGCACACAATGAAAGAAGAAGAGAAAAAAAAAAATCAACCTTGCACCAATGAAAAGTGTATAAATTGTTTATTTAACAATATGTAAAAATATGAGAAAATACACAGTCAACTGCTGATATCACCTGATGAGTTGATGGAATGATTGCTGGAGGATCTATCTACCAAATTCAAGATATTGAAAGTAAGATCATTCAGCTAATTGACAAATTTTATATATATATATATATATATATATTTATTCCACTTGAGGTCTGCAGGGAAATGAGTCCCAATAGACATTCAAAGCAAGAAGCCTCTTTAAGAGGGAAAATTTAAGGTAATGATTAAAAGTTACTAGTGTGTATTTTGAGATATTGAAAGTTACAGGTCAGTTTTCCTCCATTGGATGGTTAGCGGTAGGTCAGAGGAGGTATCAACTGCCAGGTTCTGGTCATCTAGATTTTTGGAGGTGTGCCCATACAATGTGATATCATCAATGTGCCAATATGGAATAAAATTTATTCCTCATCATTGTCATTGCTTGATTTGACCAAATGAAGATTCAGGACTGCAGATGATTGACAGTGATGAGGAAATGATTGAGTCTATGCAGGACAGGTAAGTTCTGAGACAGCAGTAATTTTACAGATTTGACAATTCTCTACACAGCTCATTGCCTTCATATTTCTTTAATACAGACTAACTTCCATTTGGAAACCTTCTTCCCAAGAATCTATTGTCCCTTTTGAAAGATAAACTCCAAGTTTAGATGATTGCAATATATGTATTTGTTAAAATCGCATAAGAATGAACAATAGTGACACCACAGAAATAACAATAATTGCATTGCATTTATAGAGTGACATGAAGCATCTACAGGTCATGCTATTTATTGTAGCAGTTTAACTTTTGAACCAGCCTGGTATTCAAAATTTGAAGATACCAACATGCCTATTTGAACATATGTAAATAGGTAAGTAGGTATCTAGATACTAAATCTTCAATTCATGAGGGTGTTTCTCTTGAGAAAGGTATAATTAACTCATAGCAAGAGAATCTAGTACAGATGTCCTTTAACATAATAAAAACTGTGGAGAGTCATAAGTTTTCTTCATTATCCCAAAGGCAAAAATGAAATCAGCAGTAGAAGGAATCTTTTAAGATCTGACTCATATGCGACCCCGACAGAAGAAAAAAAATACCCAGGAGACACAACAAATATATAAGCTACACCCAACACTTACCAAAAACTTAAGATGCACACAAAATAATGTTCACATAAGAAAAGTAGATAATAGCTGTTTGTTGTGGGGAAGGGCAGATAATTATCAATTTATCATATGTATGCCTGGAAAATCTGCAAAAGTGTAAAGAATTTGGGAATTAATGAAATCAAAAGAAATTTTTAAAAATAAAGGGTAAGAAAAAAAAACTCAAGCTTAATTTTTCCTGAGTTAAGATTAAAAATAGATCAAAATATTTCATACTCAAATTTATGCTTCATCATTAAATAGTTGCTAAACATGTTACTTTCACCATTAAAAATACCTAAACTATATTATAAACAAATCAAACATTTACATGAAAAAAAATAAATGGATCTTTTACAAAAATCCATATATTAATACAACTATAACATAAAATCCTGTTGATAGACAACATAGAAAGTAAACTACAAGAACTCCTACAGAAGGTAGTGAAGGAAAGCAAGAAGAAAGGACTAAACATCAATTGCAAGAAGGAAGAATTCATGATTGTTAGCAAAAGGAACATCCCAACATACAAATCACAAATTGGAGATACCAAAATCAAACAAGTACAACAATTTAAATATCTGCAAAGTGTTTTAACAGAAAGTACAACACTGAAATCCAAAGGCACAATGAGACAGCAAAAGATGCCTTCCAAAAGTAAGCAAAGCATTAAAAAACAGAAAGATTTCATTAAAAACAAAGAAAAAAGAACTGAAGCGAGACAATTTTCTCACAGATTAAGAAACTTGGAGCAATAGAAATATGGTTCTACAGAAATATGGTTCTACAGAAGGATGCTGAGTATACCATGGACCAAACAGGTGAGCAAGGACAAAGATTTAAAGAAAATGGAAATAAAAAAAGACACTTATACTTAACATCAGGAAGTGCAAGTTGAAATCTCCAGGGCACATCATGATACTCACATGACAGATTGATGGCAAGAAGGACAGAGAAAAATAACAGATTCTACCTAGCAAGCCAGAGTCAATGGATGGCGGAGAAAGGTTTAGGAGAAATAACAAAAAGACAAAATTTATTAAAAGCTATAAAGGACAGGAAATTGTGGAGTACCATGATTGCTTACATTCTGAATGAATATGGCACATAGAAAATGTGTTAATACACTTGTCACACTTGGCTAAGAGGCTAACAGAAAAAAAAGGGATATAGTAAAACAGAAAGAGAGATGGATATAGAAAGACAAAAAGATAGTGCAAATCATGTTTCATAACCTACCAATCTGTTGAGGACAAATTCACCTCTGAACTACAAATGACTTTTCAAAATCAAAATCTTTCTTTAATAATTACAAACTTTTTGTAATATAATAAAAATAGATGATGATGTTCTAATCAAAAATTCTATTAAACCCAGACTGTGTTGAGCATTCAAGAGGGAAATAGAGAGAGGAACGTAGAAAGACTAAAAAAGAGTGTGACACAGAGAGGGATTGGAGGGGGGGGCTTGTTATCTTAAATAAAGGCAGTAAGATTTGTAGTGAGGGGTTAAACCATGTTTCGTGACTTAATTTGTTGAGAATATTTCAGTATTTTTAAGAGAGACTACATCACTTTTCTTATAACTATTTGGGAATGGTCATGGGTTGAAAATTACAGAGTGCAGCATTAAAAAAATTAGTAAATCTGTGTAATTTTCACAATTTATAAAATAATCCAATTAATGAACAAAATTGAAGTGAATAAGTAAACCAATCCACATTTAAAATACTACAATGCTGTTAGATGTTTAAAACAAAAGACAGCTTTTAACAAATATGTAAGTAAAGAGAGTATAAAAGCCATTGTATTTTATCTCTAAATAAAGCAAAGCAAGAGACTAAATCAGTTGTTCTTACAATCCCAGTCAAATTCTTTCCTTTTCAATTCCCAAGTTTTCAGTCCAAGATAATGTCTCTAATTTTGAATCACTGTCTTGTTAGTTTTCAACATTATATTTATGACTTATGCACGTAACTAAAATTTCTCACTTGTGAGGCATAACTGTCCATCCCACAAAATGTTTAATATCCCAAAAAAATAAACTAATTGAGTTTCTTTTTTCTAGGTTTTCAGATGTTTTGTTATCTTGACACCATTTGTCATAAGAATCATTGAAAAACCACTTGAGTTATTCAGCTAATAAGAGAATAGGCTAAAATCGGTTTCTGTTTTCCCAAATGAGCAATGGTGAGAGGAAAAAGATCATTCAGGCCTTCAGTAATGGTACCAACATTCATACTCTGGTTTCCATCTTCAAAGTCCATTCATGAACAATCAAGAGAACAGTGAAGGAACAATATATATATTAAAATATAATATATAATATATATATATATATATATATACACACACACAGAGTGAGTTATATCCATCCTTGGGAAAGGTATGAATCCATCTCTTCTCTCTCCAGCTACAGGTCAATAGCAAGACAAATTGGGACCACTACTTTTGTAAATAGTTTAGAAACATAAAAAATAAGTTCATTTAATCTATTCTTAATGTATTTCATGAGGTTTTTATTGCAATCTATTTTTATATTCTTGCTTCAGATTTAATGTTATTTTGTTGATTAAATCTCAGTGCTTTTGAAGTAGTGGTGACAAATTATATATTAACATTGGACGAATTCTTTTCAAATATACTTGTAAGTTGGTAGGTAGTATTATATACCTAGTCTTATTAAGGTCATTAATATTATCTTTTCTTCCTTCACTTCTTCTATATATATATGATCGATTTTATTGCTTGTCTGAAAGATTTCCTTATTGAAATGAAACAGGTCACTATTAAGTTTTTTATCTTGTCTTTTATAGTGGACCGAACAATTAAAACAAAAGTTCATCTACAAAACTCTGGAGTAAAGGTGCTGAATATAATATCGATCAGTTAAGTGACAAGTTTTATTTATTTGTATTAATCCTATACATGTTTAAGTGATTTATCTCTTAATAAACTCTAAAGTTTTGCATAACATAACTGATGAGTGATGTTAAGAGGTAAGTCATTTGAATATTTATTAATTTATTGACTATTGTCATTTTAGTTACCTAAAAAGCACTTTGAGAAAAAATTCTGCTACTTTTAAAATGTGTTAAATTCTAGTAATTTTTGTGTAATTTGATAGGTGTTATTAATTTGTATTGGGTGTAGGTGTGTGTATTAATTATATCTGATGAGAATCAGAGGTAGTCATTAAAAACGGGTAATAATTTCAAAGAATTTCTTAGATATGAAAGGTTAATTCAGTATTTGCTAGAACAAAAGTATACAGCATTTCTCATGTTAGTCTGCTGAAGTAGCCTAAGGGAGATAACTGATCAGAAACAGTTTAAAAAAATAAAATAAAATAAAAAATTATGATTACTTCTGAATCTTAATATTTCACTTATTTTGAAATTTACAATTTCAAATCCAGTTTTTAAGAAATGCCCACATCTCTCATGTGGTTCATAAATCCTAAGAAGTTCTAATGTATTTTTAACTTAAATTTAGCATTAGCAAGATAAACAAGATGCATTCAAATGACTAGAGGCTTTGGCATCTGGCTTTGAAAAGTTTTGTTTATTTTGTAAAAATTTCCCAGAAGCCAGATTGAACTTTATACAGTGCAAAGAATTATCTGTGACACTCATTTTAAAATGATTACCAAAGAAAGAAATCATTTCTTCACATTAGAGGTGAGCTAAAAAGCAAAACAATATATATATATATATATATATATATATATTACAAACTTTGTAGTCATCCCTGGAGATTAGCCAGGTATTTGTTGAGTATGGCTTAGTGGTTGAGAAATTATGGTAAAATATATATATATATATATATATACACACACACACACACACACACACAGAGAGGGTGCAATGAGTAAATTGTTGGCATTTTATATTTTTAATTTCACGAATGTGCATTGTTTGTTTTTCTTGACTGGACAGTATAGTAGAGTCACTTAGGCACCGTATGTGAGAGAAAGAGCACCAGGACACAATTCACTCCGCCAGAAATTTGGAAACGGCATGTACTGCTTGGCATTCCCACCAGAAGCTCCAATATGAACATTTCAGAGTGTTTGGGTGTCAATCTGAGGGCAGTGCAGAGGATTTGTTAAAAGTTGAATGAGTCTAAGGATGATTACGAAGGTACAGTAGCTCAGAAAACTTTCTCATCATTCTGATAAGAAAAGAACTCCAGAATTTGTTGTTGAGGGCCCCAGACTCCACATAGAGGCCTACATCAAGTGCAAAGCCTACATCAAGTACCTTGAGGAGATAATGCTGTTCTGAGTAAAGAGGATGGCTGCTGGAAGACCCTATGTCTAGCACCATGCCACACAAGTAGGAGAATCCAGTGGTGGCTGTCAGACAATTTCTGTGACCATATCAACTCTTACATCTGGCCACCTAACTCTCAGACTGCAACTCCCTTGATTATTAAAATGTGGGGCGCAGCTGAATGAAAGACCAACAAAACCCCTCACAATACCAAAGATGAACTGAAGGCAAAGATTATAGCAGCATTCAACTTAAACAAGGAGACTACCCAGAATAGTTGCAGAAGATTCTGAAGTCATCTGGAGGCAGTGGTTGAAGCCATTGGCAATTTTATTGAATAAATGTACTCTTCAGTTTTTCATGATATTTTTGTAATTTTGGTAAATTCATGGGGTATAGCACATAGATTAGTACTTTTCAAGGATTTTAGTTGTGCCATTGTAAATGTTGTTTAAGTCTAAATGTTGTTGAAAGGTAGACATGTTTTTAATTCCCAAATACATCAAGTATATTGTGTCCATGTTCATAGCTGATGTTTTTAAGGGTTGATATGGTGACCTTTATGCCCGCAAAAAATGGAGTGTCAAAAGGACAGTTTTCCCCTTGACACCACTATTATTTTAACTACCTTTACCCCTCAGCAATGTTTACTGTTTTAAAAAGAGATGATTAGAATTGTAATAAAACCTAAACACATGATGAAAGTGAATTTATACATTTTTTTGTGTTTTAGTATTTACAACAAAAATATTAAAACACTATCAGATTGTTTATTTACAAGAATAATTTTATATTTACAACATTTTAAAAACTAATGCAATTGTATTAAAATTAATGCAATGCAATATTACCATTTAATAATTTATAAAGAAATACATATGAAAACAATTTTTTATTCATAAATTTATAAACATGTACTAAATTATTAAAATATTTAAACCAACTATAAGGAAATCTTTACTAAACTGTAACAAAATTTTGACTTTTTTTTTGTCTTTGGTCAATAAATGTTATTTTCTAATTGCTTCTTTCTAGAAAGCAAAGGAAATGACTATTATTCCCTTCAAACTTTGCTTTTGTAACCTGGAAATTGATGATTTGAAATTAAGCTATTTTCCATTAAATTCCAGATTAATTGGGGTCCAAAGTTAAAACTTTACATATCCAGCACACAATTTTCAGAAATTTCAAAAATCAAAAATGTAAGAATTTTTCAATAACACTGGGTGAAACATATTTATATTTTTATACTCATTTTTATTTTGCTCTTTTGCAGGTGTATACAGAGGAGAAAATAGAGCCAGGAAATGATCAATCCCATGAATAATGTGGAGAGAACCAACTGACCACTAAAGCAATTGCTTCTCCTGCATGGTGGATCCTTCCAACTGTCAAGCTGGCAAAAATGTGCCTGCTACATATATCCAAATCCTTCATCACCCCAGTGCCACACTGCCCTAAGTTCCCTTTACCAACTTCCTCAAAGAGAGAGTAGCCATCTTTAGAAGAGAACAGAAATACAGAAGAGGATGAAGTCAATGATCCCGATTACAGAGATGCAATTGAAGAGAAAAAACCATACTACTCTAACCAGAAAACCTCAACAACTTGATCACTGATCTTGGTCTCACAAAGTCCAATGCCATGCTTTTGATGTTGAAACTAAAGTAGTGGAATTTGTTAGATGTGCAAGTTGCAGGTCAGTGAAAGCATCACTAGTGTTTTTCAAGCTTTTTCATTTTTCAAGATAGGCTTTCTTCTACCACAATGTGACCGGTCTGTTCAAAGCAATTGGAATTGTCTGTAATCCCAGTGAGTAACAGCTCATCCAAAAACCTCAAAGCTGTGTGGCTTCATAATGGGAACATTTATCCATCTCTTCCCTTGGCTCTATCAGTGCAGCTCAAAAAGGAATATAGCAGTTGCTATTCTCAAAAAGGAATATAGCAGTTGCTATCTTTCTAGATGCTTTGAAATATGAACAAGTTATCGGAGACTTCAAAATGGTGGCCTCCAAAGCAGATTTACCAAGCTTGCATGTTCCTTTGGAACAGCAGGGACACCATAGCACACTACCAAAGGCAGGACTGGCTACAGCAGACTGAGTTCAGTGTAGGAAGGAACAATGTCAATTGGGAGCCACTGTTGGACCTTCGAAAAGTATTGTTTCCTCCACTGCATTTAAAATTAAGCTTTATGAAATAATTTGTCAGAGCTCTAGATAAGGAGTCTGCAACCTTCAAGTACAATGAAAACATGAATGGAGACTATATTCAGGGGCTGATTCATGAAAGTAATAAGTATAAATTGTATAAGCATAAATTGTGAAAAACTACTCATTTCTAAATTTTTTGTGGTCTCTTGTGTAATCCTAGAATAAATAAATGCTACTTTTGAATCATATATCATTTTGTTCTTACTTTGCATGAACAAGTATATTTACATTCATCAATTTTTTCAATGGTAAAAGGTAAATTTCAGAAATATTATCCTGTTATATTTGAAGGAAATATTAGTAATTTTTCATACTTTCTAGACATAAACAAATAATAGTTGCTACCCAAAGATAAAAATCATGTTCCACAGTGTTATTTACTATTTTATAAAGTTGGAATCAATTGGCAATTAGCCAATGTTTTTACTAACCATTCCAATAAACAATTTAATAGTGTAAATAAACAATCTAACACAAAACAAAAAAAAACAAAAAAATATATAAATTCATTTTCATATGTTTAGGTTTTATTAAAATTCTAATCATCACTTTTTAAAACAATAAACATTGCTGAGGAGTGAAGGTAGTTGAAATAATAGCATTGTCAGAAGGGAAACCATCCTTTTCACACAGTTTTATTGTGAGCACAAAAGTTAAAGTTGCTGTTGGTTTTTTAAATTTTTATCATGATAAAGTCTTTCATTTAATTTTAGATGCTTTCTGCAGTTAGAGATATACATATCACATTTGTGTTCTCAAGTATGCTTTGCATTGAGGTTGGTACATTTCCATGCTGGTTTCAATACATATGAGTAATTGAATGACAAAATGAAAAAAATTACCACTGTAATACATACATTTTTTTATATGCATTGAAGAATGCTCTGTATTCTACAATCAATATAAAAAATGTCATCCCACATGATGATGCAGGATATTGTGACATGCAGTGGATAAGACATACTGTTTGGGATTTATTCAATCCTATTTAAAATAGGACACTTTAAATGTACCACATATGTTTTTCTTCACCTTATTTTACTTAATTGTGCTTAATGTTTATAACAGTCATCAATTCACTACTTCCACACCTCTGATGATGATGATTCATGTGATTCAAAGACACAGCAATTGACTTTGGAAACTTCATACACCTGCAGCACCCAGTTTTGCAAAAGATCAATTACAATTTAGAAAAAATGATTTTCAATAAAACATTTAATTAAACTAATAATTACTGCATAATTACACTAAATGACTGTGTTCAGAAATGTAACTTTAAAGCCAGTTTTGCAGTTTCAAGTCTAATGTTCAATAATGAGGTCATTTATCACTCCTGATTTTATAAGCGACTTACTGCAATATTCTGAAGAGTAATGAAGAGAAACTGTCTTGAACACTCTTGAAGATAGAGTAAGAAAAATTGTTTACTTCTTCAACTTATTTCATGCATAGATGGTACCAAGAATGAGATTATATATATATTTTATCTCCCAAAATCTTATGCTGTCAAGAGTAAATAGCACAAAGAACATATTTGTAAGGTTAAGGCAAGAAATTTTGTAACAATCATAAATCAAACTGGGATGTTGACATTTTTTTTTAAACATTTCATCCAAAGCAAGGCAGTAATTTCACTAGTATACAGGAGGTTACAGGGAGTAAAAGAGAAAGAGAGGACTGAGAATAGGGAGGATTGAGGAAAGGACAAAACAAATGAACAGGACAGAAGATGACAATTGAAGTTCATATTATAGACAAATAATATTTTAGCAATCTTGCCTACTGGTATCAATTTTCTCAGTATGAACTGACTCCTCTTACAAACAGTTAACCTAGATATATATGATTACTTTTGCTTGACAAGAATGATTTACATAGTTATTCCATGGTCAGTCAATTTTATTTTATCCACATTTTACCAAAGTGACCAATATTGCTTATATTGGATTCTAAAATCCTCTTATTAAAACAATACATCTTTTTTATTGTTATATCACTTCAGGATATAGCAAATAATGGCTCTTCAGATTCCTTTTCTTTTTATTAGTGAAATGCTATGGCTTTTACAGAAAGATAGTGAAGTAGTCTCCCACCCCATTGCCTTCTTCATGGCTTTTGAATTTAGAATAGTCCTCCTCCTAGACTGGCTGCTACACAAGGTAAGATAACTCTTTTATTTAAGCCATAGGTGGGTGAAGATAATACATTACAGAAACTAAAAACTGATTATCATGAGATTTTTCATGCGTAGTCAAGTAGAAATAGAATTATACACAAAAAATAATATAACCCTGTTTTGTTTTCTCATGAAAATAAGCTTACCCACAAGAATTGGATATGAATAAATACAAAATGGCTAACAGAATCCACCCATCTTTCCTCAGGCAAATGCCTGTTGGTATCAACAACATCCAATGGGATTATCCATAGTTGTTGAAATTTATCATGTTTTTGTATTACAGACATTGTATTTGTACCCCATGTTCTACCATCTTTGTACACCTTCAAGTGACTGGCTTTTTGGATTTTTAATCATTTCACTCCAAGCAAAGCAATAAAACCACTGAATGTTAGAGAATATGATAAAAACTCCTATAAAGGAGAGAAGACAATAAAAGAATAGATAGACAGAAGATAACTATTAACATTGCATTTAAATGTTAAAGATGAAAGTTGACTGGGGAGCAAGAAGCCAGAAGAGAGTTCCACAAGTGAGAAGTGTGATAGAAGAAATTGTTAGCATAGAACTTACAGTTACATCTAGCGGCCATTTCAACTCTAAAATGATGAGACTTTGCTGCCAATCTAGTACTGCACTTAAATTTCTAAAAACTAGGTACTGTAAAGGAAAGTTCATCAGAACAATTAGCATGAAAGTATTTATAGAAAAGGCACAGGGAAGTTATGTTATGGCAATGGGAAAGGGACTGAAGCTGAGATGGCATGTCAGGACCAATAACATTGCAGATTTTTCTTTGAATTTTATCAAGAATCTCTAAATATATACCAAGAGCACCAGGCCAGGTGTGGCAGCAATATTCAAAGCAAGGATGAACAGTAAACTTATATGTAAGTTAGATTTTGGTAAGAAAAATTGTCTAGTACAACATAGTGAACCAACTTTCTTAGCTGCAGATTTAGCAATTAAATTCAGAATTCTTCTTCAAAAATAGAATACAGAATAACAGAATATTTCAACAAACATAAAAGATTTCTCAATTAAGAGATCCTGTCAGTCCTGTAATTGCAGGAAAGTGACAGAAACAACATTATGAATCTTTATAAAGAACTAAAAAATTAAACAAATAAAAACTTTAAAAAGTAAAAAAAAAAAAACTTCAAAAGAAACTGCATAGGTAAAATGTATCACAATCCCTCCCTCCAAAATGAAGAAATTTTTTTTTTTTTTCCGCTAAGCAGTCAGTTGGTTTATTTTTTAGCTACAATACTTACTAACTGTAATATATGATTCATAACATTGCAAAGAACACTAAACAGGCTAAGAATTTGAAAGTTCCATCCTTGGCAACAAACATACATTAAACACATGCCTGCTTAATTTCAAATTTGACTGAAAGTCATTCTTTAAAGCGGTCAGTTCTGTATTTGTTAAATTCATAACTGATATTCTGTTATATTATTATGAAATAAATATAAACAAATCATAACAAAAAAGATTACTTTCATACACAACTAATAGCATTTAATCATTTATTTTTAAAAACTTTTTTTATATATTGCAATCAATTAATTCAAGATAATAAATTTCAAAATTTATTTTTTTTTTTATCTCAAGAAATCATGTGGTACGAGCCTATTTTTTGATTCTACAATGAATTTATATAGCAAACTGAACTCCCATTAACTTTTATAAAAATTAATAAAAATAAATTTTTTGACATTCATGACCTGAGGTGATTAAGTTATAGTAATTTGAAAATATTATTTCTGGTCATATTACTGATTCTAAAACTCTGGAGCAAAGATGGGAATAAACACCAAGACAGTCAAACATCAAATGACAAAAAAAAAATGGTTTCTGAATCAGAAGATTTACTCATTCTTCTGGTTAATATATTAATCCTTTGAAAATAAATATTTAATATTTTTCAATCAACGGGTCACATTTCTGACAACAATAAAAAAAAAAAAATGTTTTGTGACTGCTTTGAAGAGTATATAAGCAAAATAACAAGCCAGTAAGGAAATACATACAACAACAGTTCATGATGGCAACTTAAAAGAGATTCCTTTACTCATTCGCCTGTCTTCCTCACCATGCTACACAACACTTACACTTTCCTCCCATATTCATACGAAGAAATCCCATTTCATCTTAACAAACAACTACAAACACAATGACTAAGAAAACTCATACATACTATGAAAAATTTAATTGTTAACAAAAAAAACACAAAAATAAAAATATTTTATATTTAAAAACTTATCTTGCAGGTGTTTTTTGTTGACATAGCAGGATATGATAACAACTATGAAATTCAAACACCTATTGTTCAGGGATCAGAGTCACCTTTGGTGTTAGGATAAACTTTTTGCACAGCAAATGAAGTCATATACAGAGTGATAAAGGTCAAAACCACCATAGACATTAACTAGTTTAAAAAAAAAAAAAAAAATTGATTATGCTTAATGCCTAACACCCCTGTTTGATAAACTTGTATCCTCAATGACACAGAATAAATTACATATGATTAAAAATAATTAAATTGTGCTGACAAATCAAAATAATGTCAAAAAAAAAAAAAAAAAAAAAAAAAAAAAAAAAAAAATGTAATACAGTTTTAGTTTTGTCCTAAATATTCCTTGACAAATTATGTTTTATGCTAGTGCATCCTATGGTAGGAAAAACTATATATATATATGAAAATATATATGTATATATAAATAAAAAAAAAAAGAACAGTAAGATATATAATCTGGTGTTCTTATTGATATTTTTTATTTTTACAAAACAGTGCTCAATGTAAATTTACAGAGCATAAATATTATAAATTAACTGATTGAAAATATGTTTTTTTTTTTCACTACACAGTAATAACCACGTTTCCAAAATGGAAGCTAAAAACTTTAAATTTAATTATATAATTAAATTAAAAGCATTAGTTCTGTTTCATCTTCAAGCGAATATTGGAATAACTAATTTTTAAATTTACTGAGTTTTAAATGCACATATAAATTCATAATTTACTGTTTCCAAGGATATAGAGAAATCCAGTCATTCAGACAGGGGCTGTAGCATGTTCATTTTTATTAACTATTGTTGTATCAATTATGAGTTACATTTGAAAAAGAGGTTAAGTTTAGGGAGGAACTATTTTGAGACAACTTGATTCAATGTGCATGTTTAGATAATGAAAATGTAAATAAAATATCAACAGTATGATTTACTAATTTGTTTGGACAACTGAACTCATTAATTACTTTTATTGTTATCATAACAGAAGATATCAATTGTCAATGTTCAAATTCACCTTTTAATATGGACCAATTTACAGGAAATTATGAAGGAAGGATTTATTAACTGCTTATAAAACTATGAGCAAGTGAAAGTTGGCATCACAGCACTCATCTAGCAAGAAATCACAAATATGCAAACAATTATACGAAATTAATTATCAATTCAGTTTCCCAAATAATTCTTCACATCATAAATTCTAAAAGTAATTTGTTAATTTCAAATATGTTAATGCCATTCATCAACTCTTACTAAAAAGCAAGATCAGTCTTATGAATTAGACTAAGAAATGAGAAGAGAAAAAGTTTGGAGTTTCATTCTAATCACCAGGCTGGTAAGACTCATTATATCAAAAGTTCACAAAAATATAATTAAAAAATATACAAACTAAACCCTTTGTCATTATGGCCAGTCTAATCACCAGTATTATCCTTTTGTTTGTATTTTTTTTTCTGAAATGAAGCATTATCAAAATTATTAATTTTTGATCCACACTGTCTACTTGCTATCATAGATCAATAGTTTGAATATATAGTCCGACCTCCTTAATGCTGCACTTTTTAGTATGTTGAGCTACTACAAGGGCAATGCCACAGGTTGTTTACAAATTTCTGCAGCAGTCAACAGCAGTAGAGTGTTTTGGTAATATGGTCTTGCTTATTTCTTATATATAGCTGCATATTTACCCAGGCAGGATAGCAAATATATATTATATTTTGGTTTTAGGCTTTTTTTAGCCTTTGCATTGGATAAAATAATAGAAATTTTGTTTGGAAGCATTAATGATTGCTTTATTTCTTGTTTTAAGCTTTGTTCTACCTTTGATAATCCAGCAATATGGTATAAGCTGGCAAGACTGTTTACATGGAGGTCTTTTTAGGGGGTGATTTCTGTCATCTGGCAGTTTTTGTTTCTCAGACAGGCATTTTGAGAATTTAGAAAACCAAACTCAATGTCTGATAAGAGCATTGATAAAATCTGTTCAATAAATTTTTGTTAATTTTCTTATTTTCATGCAAAAAAAAAAAAAAAAAAAAAACTTGAAATTATCATAGTAACCAATTTATTACTAAACTTATAAGCATGCCAAATAAGGTTTAGGAGGAGGAAGATGTTAATGATACTTGCCCATGTTGAAATTCAACAGTCCCATTGCCCAATTTTAAACACTAAAGCAATCATTGTTTGGCAAATGGTTGCATTTTTCAATCAGAAGATACCCATACAAATACCTCTACATTAATGCAGTTTCAGGTGCCAGTGACAGAAAAACTTTATGCCATACAAAAATTGATGCATTTTTTCATTAAAAATAAACTGAACAAAACTGTTAAAAATAGTTATTTGTTGATGCAGGGCATGGCAGAAATACCTCCCACATAATGGTAAGACATTAGCTAGATGAAAACACCATTGCCACTAATGTCTGTGGAAGGTATTTCTGTTACACCCTGTATAAATGTTAAATTTCACAAAATGACTTTTTTCTTCAATCACTTAGGTATTCAATTATCTAGGATTTTGAATTATCTGAACATATTTTTACAACCCATATCTCATGATGTCCTAATAATTTAAGAAGTACTGTATTTATATTATTTACAGTTGAACTAATGTCCTGATCTTTATTAGAATCTTATCTAGCTTTAAAGCTTCAATTTCTACCTTTGGGATTGTCTCACAAAACAATGGCCTTGAGGATTAAAGCATTGGTTAGTGAATTTTTTTATTTATCTATTTTTTTTTTCTAAATCAAAATTATCCCAAGTAAGGCAGTAAAGCCAGTAAGACACAAGGAGTTATTGGGTGTGAAAAAATTAGAAAACAGAAACATTATTAGGGAACAAGAACCATCTAAGAGTAATCAGGCAGACAGTTAATAATGTGATGGCATAATTGAGAGTTCAATCCCTAATCTATGTAGTGAAAACAAGACTAGATATAAACAGAAAAATGGAAACAATCTACCCATGAAGTATGACATACACCTGAAGAAGTTTGCAAGGCATGGCAATTAGAATGTTGTGATTGTAACTCTAAATCAAACAATAAGAAACTCAACTTCCCCCCAAAATTCAGAGAAAACATATTAAACTTGAGATGAAATGTGTTCTTACAGACAAATAGAGAATATAAGTATTTGCTTTAATGACACCACCTAAGAAATTCCACTGAATATCTTTCAAAAGAGAGAAGCAGTTTTTATTAGATGTGTGAAAAGTTTCCAGAAAAATAAAATGCAGTTGTTTTTAACTGTGTATTTAGTCTTATTATTATTATTATATGCTCAATGAATTTTATTTCAGTTTAAATATTTATTTTTGTCAGTCTGAGGTCATTCTGACCAAAGAATAAATTTATACAAGTAACAAAATGGCTGATTTATGTCTTCTTGATTGCATTTACTTCTTTTTTAATAAAAATCTTGGTAAATATATATATATATATATATATATTACCCATCCCCACTTTCTTTTATGAAATTTCAAGAAATTAAATTTCCACCGCCTTAATATTTATATTAGTTAAAAGCAGAACTACTTGGAGAAATTAAATCAATTTTTTTGATAAAACAGAAACACAATTTATTGAAAATCTGATCTGAATCACAAAATAAAAAATGCAAAAAACTAAGACATTATTTAATTCAAAAAGCTTTTAATTGCTTTCATAAATAAGATATATTAAGAATATTATTGTTTTTAGAAAATTTTCTTTTTATTTTGGTGAATAATGAATTTTTAAAAGATTTGTTTTCATTTTTTCAAATTTTAGTTTGAATAATTTATTAAGTGTGAAATCTTTTAAAATTCTGTATTAATGATATTATTAAGTGAAAAATATATATTTACTCATCATAAATTGAAAAGCTTAGTATAATTCATCAAACACCAATATTTTTAAAAGAATTGATTTTTTTGTATGTGTATAAATGTGCTGATTTTTGTAAATACGAATGTTAATCAGATTTTTTAGCACAAAAAAAAAAAAAAAAAACAAAAAACCCCGAAACAAAAACTCCTTCCAATCAATTTAAATTAGTTTTGAAATAGGGCAAAGTATTTTCCTTATTGGAATATTAAATTTAATCTATTTAAATTAAAGGTAAAATAAAAGCTTCAAGAAAGATTTTTCATTGTTTAAATTCATTTTAAACCTTAGGTATCACAAATCTGTGGAACTAGCTAATTTTAATGCTCTTATAAAAAGAAAAAAAAAGATTTTTTATTTATCCAGCAGATTATTAAATTTCTTTTTATTATTTTAGACGTATTTTAATTTTGAAACAGTCACCCTCACAAAATTTTACTTTGGAAAACTAATGACTTTTCTACACTTTACAAAGGTCAAAAGCAGAAGTACTTCAAAAGACATACCAAGAACAAGGTCAAGTAAGCCTCCCTAAGGAGCAGATGTTTTGTTAGGCAATTTCTGTTAGGTTGCTGAAACTGAGAGAAACACCATGAAATAAGGATTTTAATATGGCAAAAAAAAAATTCCAATCAATTTATTATGCTTTTATTATTTTATTTGGATAAAAATGGTTGAATATACTGGTTATTTATTGCAAGAGTATGGTATTAATATATTAATATAATTAACTGCCCCACCCTATAAAAATAATGAAATAAAATAAAAAATATAAAATGTACTAACAATTATTCAATTCCTCACCCCATCTCTCTTTCATATATAAATATCAAGATAACAAAAATGTTTAACTTAAATCAAAACTGAAGTTTAACTGACAGAAGTTATTCCAAATTTAGCATGCCCCGCTTAAGAGAACTTAAAAACTAAAATAAATATATAGATTATTTACACTATATTTTGGACTATTGCTCTCATCTTTGTTGTTATCACTACATTTTGACAGTCATGCACTCTGGCCTTCCAAAAGCATATATTGATCTGAATAACCTACAAGGAATTCTCAATTGGATCCATTATTTAATCAACAAGTGTAGACTGTTTTGTTCAACTGGCTATGTCTATGGATATAGTCTAGTTCTTATTTATAGTGCTACTCAGTTATTGCTCACTCGTTTCCACTGAGTTCAAGTACATACTGCCTGACAACTCTCAGTCACTATGTCACCAAATTCACAGACCAACATTTTAATCCACTAAGCCATTGTCCTGTATAGATAATTAAAATAGTACAAGAGTAAGAAAATATAATTAAACTATTTTTTAATATTAATTAGACAACAGGAATTTTATAAATCTACTTTATTCAAATTTGTATCTATTTGTTTAAACAAATGGCATATCATTAAATTCTCTATTTCATCATTTTGGGTCCCAAGCATGGCAAAAGGGATGGGGGTATATAACAGCAATAACAGCAGCAGCAACAATAACTAACCCTCTTGTTTGCTACCATGTTTCTTTACAAAGTTGGATCCCAAGTGCAAAAGTGATTGACTGTAATAATAAATTTTTTTTTGTCTATCTGGCTTCAAAGCAAAAGAGAGAGCTGACTGTTTGTTCTGATATTAATAAAGCAATGTTTTCAAAAGTATCTATTTGGCAAATCTATAAATATCAAGAAAGACAAAAAGTCAACTTCCAATTTAAAATGTTCAATTTCAACATAGGTTTTGTTATCAAAGAGTAATTGTTTTCATTAGTTTTAATATTTAGTTTGCAAATATATGCACTCATTCTTCCACAATTGCTTTTACAATGAACAAATTGTGAACTGTATAATTTCCCACTTCAGCAGCTTTAATGCAAATATCTAACATTTTATTAGAAAGAGCCTAAGTGACTGCACAATGGATTTGCAAGCCACTGAAAGGGATTTCAATCCAAACTACTGGTTTTTCAGTTAGACTAAACTATATTAACACATGTATTTTTTATCTAATAATTTATGTTAGTATTTTTACAATCTGGTTACTCTTGTGATGCTCATCCATGATTAGCAAAAGGCATATGAAAAAAAAAATTTACTTCTATCTAAAGATGACCTGTCAAAGAGGAACATAAATTGTACCCTTTCAAGCAGTACCCATCAAACCTACATCATTTCCATTCATTATAAAAAAAAAAAAAAATGGATAAAATATTGGTAGAAGAAAAAAAGAAGCATAACATCTTGAGCAAATCCTCAAGTTGCATTAAAAATAAATTGGTGTATGGATCAGTTACAACAAATTCAGTTTTTTATGACTTAAACATTATTTTTAGTGGATACTCATCTTTGAATAGACGTTCACTTTATTTATTAAACAGTATATTTATTTTTGTCTACTGGCCGGAATATTTGATAAAAATATGTGCTCTCCAGGATTTGAACTTGCATTTCCCTAGAGGGAACTGTCATTAGATCCAACATACATTCGACCTCTTGGCTACAAAGTGCATCAATGATGAAACAAAATTGAATAGTGCCTTTAAACACAGATATTTCTCTGTCAAAATAGACATCTCTGCTTAGTTTCATATCCTAATCTAAACAAAGCAATTTCTAAAGAAAGGGATGGCTTTTTTATTTATTAATCTGACAGATTTTTATAGGAAATAAGGAAATTGAATATAGGCTCCATTCAGGGTAGTTTCACCCAATAACACAAATAGCCATAAAATCAAAATATTAACCTAAAACCTATAGGCATGTTCTTAAACAGTCTTGTTAGATTAAGACTTTCATATAGATATCATGCAGGCTGCCAAACTCATTCAATAATATTCGAATTGTTAGCTGTATACAGCTGCTTTCTCAGATCAATGTTTAAAAATGGCTTTGAACTAATGAAGACTCTAGCTCATAGTGAGGACCATTTTTCTTCAAACTTTGTAGATTGGTGCTACAGAATCACAAACAAAAAAGAACTATATCAGATAACCACATAACTTGAGGACTTTCAGCAATAGCAACAACTAATATGGATAGCACATGTAACTCAAAGAGAAAATAATGACAATCAAGATGTTGACATTTCACACTACTATAAACAAAAGGTTAAGAATAAAGTCTACATCAATACTGGAGAGAACAATAACAGTGGACATGAGAAACTTTCCTGAAAAATTGTTTTAAGAGAATGATTTTATAAATTTCAACTGATGGTAGCACTAGATGCTTGGTCAATGACATTACATAATATAAAACTTTTAAAAATAAAATTCAGATAAACTCACTAAGTAGCTATATAAATCTCCCTCCCCTGTTATGGGATAATGGTCAAAATTTTACTGGTCATCTAAACATGCTCAGTACAGATTCTATCTCACAGAAAATAGTTATTTATTTTGTTTATCTTAGTCAGACACAAGACCATAATTTTTAGAACCTCATGAAGTTCATTTCACTCCAGTAGTTATGGTTCACAGCAACTGACTAATCATAACCTACCAACAAGACATCCAAGAAAGTAACTCACAAACTGATGATAGTAATTCTTATAAGTACTTATAAAGCTTAGTTCAAACTGGCAAAGGGTTTCAGGTGAGTGCACTTGAAGAAAACTGAATTCATTAGTTAGTTGGAGGTACTAATAGAAAGTATGGTAAAATAATGGATAGCGGCTCAGATTGAGGAATCAGACAGCCAAGTTCAAATTCAAGTCAAGTTAGTTAAATTCACTTATATTTTTGGGAAAGGTATGAATCTATTTCTTCTCCCTCTAGCTATAGGTAAATAGCAGGACAGACTAGGTCCGATATACTTGGGTGGCTATAGGACCCAGTCTAGAAAAAGAACAACTCTGAATTCAAAATCTCCAACTATGGATCAAATAGCCTCACAAACTTGCAATTGGCCAAGTGTGTTGAGTATGGCTACACCCCTGAAGATATGCTCAATCAGGGAGAGGTTGCTCCAACAGGAGCAAGAAGGCCCTGAATTTGGAGTTAGTTGGAATGACCCCTGAGATATAAATGATTAAAACATCATCCTATAGTATAAGATATGCAAAACAGTAGCTTATGAAGAGATGACTGGAAACCAAACTGAATTTACACTATGTTAGATTTTATTAACTAAGTCAATATTTTCCCCAATGAATATACTTATAATAAATATACCATGTAAATTAGATATTATAATATCTGTTTTTATATGAAATATTTACAATAATTCATTTAGTGATGTGAAATATGGGTTGTTAATCATATTGAAAACAGGCATAACATTATGCAACTCAAGGGTTGTTAATTATTTTGGAAATAAATATATAATTGTATACTGTTTACATTTGGACAACTGCCCTCATCTTTGCTGTTGTTGTTATCACATGGTTTCAGCTGTTGTATCATCCAGCCTTCATCAGGTGTATATCAATCTGGGTAACCTACAGGCAAACAACATGACAAACAGCACTACTCATCAGCAGGCAGGCAGGCAGGCTAAGTTTAAGGCTCCAAGTTCTACACAGAGAATTGTCCTATGGGACAAAAGCCTAGTGGATTAAATCACTGACATAGTATCTATGAGTTCAATCACTGGGCTGGGCAGTGTGTACTTGGACATAGTAGAAACAGTACTAAAAATAAGAACTAGACAAGACATAGATTAAATAAAGAGTTCAGTTCAATATACACCTGATACCTGTCATACCAGAAATTCAGATATATTGTATAGTTACTGATATCTGATCATTTCAAATATATAATAAATATATAAAGACTGTCATGAGTTTTAATAAATATATAAATGTAGAAACAAGATATTGGAAATAGTGTTGAACAAAGAACAATGAAAGAAAGAAGGTGAAAATATTAATTTATTCAAGTACATGTGATACTATTAAAGTACATGCTAATCAAATGTTTCTTTAGTCTGTATGTTTTGGAGTTATTTATAAATTACATTGAATTTTATTTGCATAATAAAATCTGATACCACAAAACAAATTATCACTATAAGGATACCTATTATACCCAGAGGGAAAGAGGGACAGAGGAAAGCAGCACATAACATTCTTAATGAGCTTGTACAAATGGATGGTAGAGCAGGGTTTGGGAGAAATAACAAAAAGACAAAACTTATTTAGAGCTACAAGAGACAGGAAGATGTGAAGGGCTATGCTCACCTATGTCATGAAGGGACAGCAAATAAAAGATTATAAACTGAAAGTCATGAGATATATATTTCTCACAAGTATATGACAAATTTATCAACATCAGTTGATTAATACCAATTTTATTGTTAAAACATTAACTCACACAATAAAATCTGATAATTTAGTCAGACACAGGGCCACAAGTTTGAGAGGTTCAATTAAGCTCAAACTCACCTCAGTAGTAATTGCTTGCTAGTGCAGCTTACAAGGCATTACTCAATTTTCACCTGGAAATATTTCAAACTTAGACAAGGAATAAATCATGAAAGATTAGTTAAAAAGAATATCAAGAAACTAAAGGAATTAACATACAGCTTCTTATACAAAAAGTTGTGTTTTTCTCATTACATCTAATTCAATATAGATTTTGATTTTGAAACTGAGTACTTAACACCTGTGTTGTAAATAATAAACATAAATCATATTAGATATGTTTCTAAAAATCACAGCCATTTCTGATCTATTTATAGAAACAGTATTTGCAGGAACCAGTCAGCTACAATACAAACAAGAGATAAGAGCAACAATGTAATATTTTTATAGGTGGAGTGAGTTACAGGCTAAATTATTTTTCAAAAAACAAAAATATTTGGAAAAAAAATCAAGTCTAACAGGGAAAAAAAAATAATCTCATCTTATAGAGTGAAACAAAAAATATCTAACTAAAATGAAAGTCACTATTTAAGAAAAAAAAATAGCACTCTCTCTCACACACACACAAATATAAATGTAAAAGCTAAGGAGACCTTACGGTCAAAACCCAGGTTGTGGGGTTGGTTGGCATTTTAGCAAATATATATATATATATATATATATATTCAATATATATATATATTTATAGACATATTATGTCTATTTATTTTTATAGTAATCCTTTCTAGTTCTCTAATTAGCTTCTTAAGTTGAAATTTATTAAGAAAGGCACTGTAGTTTTTGTTAACCAAAGTAATTTAGATCTCCTCCAAGATCATCCTCACGGATGAATTGTGAAGACAACTTTAATGTAATTGGGTGATTCTTTTTTGAATGCATTCAGTTACATGAGTTAACAAAAACTACACCACCTTCCTTGATGAATTTCAACTTAACAAAGAAGCTAACTAGAGAACTAGAAAGGATTATTATAAAAATAAATAGACATAATTTGTCTATATTATTTAATGAAACATACTTCAATGAAGACATGCTGCCTATATATATATATATATATATATAAACATAAAGTTTAACTCTTACAAAAACAGTTTGTTGTATTTTAATTTTTATAGTCCTGATTTCATAAAATCTTCAAAAAGCATTATTTAAATCTTAGTTTTTAAATAAAATTAGATTTTTTAAGAGTTGTAAAAAGATTTTCTAATACCAACTTGTATTATTAATGTGTGTGTGTATATATATATATATATATATATATATATATATATATATATATATATATATATATATATATATATATATTTTATATTATATTGTGTATTTAATTAGCAAATGTTCTTTAAGGAAATTATTAGACAACAGATATTTTGTGCTGATTAATTTTAATGATCACCTATCAAACCTGAGTGCCATCAGACAATACATTAATAAGCAGCATAAGGATCATAACAACACTACACAACTAGAAGCAATACTAATACAGCTAAAACAACCATCAATAAATAAAAACAGTTATAACTTAGGAGATCGCATCTGCAAATGTATTAAAAAAAAATAAATAAATAAAAATCATGTCACACCTCACTTATATCACAACACTCACACACCAATTGTCTCTTCCTACCCTGATAATGACTTAAGTTGAAAACTTAGACCATATTTATTGTACTTTCCTTTTGAAATGAACTTTAAAATGATTTAGATGATTAAAATTAATCCAAACCAAATATTTTGTCTTTAATATTTGCCTTGAAATTTTTTTTCTAAAGAAGTAATGGATTTTTTATTACTATTATTATTATAATATCTTATTAAAATTATTCTAATATATCAAAATTAATGTTTTTTTTTAATTTTTTATTTCAAGTTTATATGAAATAGAAGATCAACAAGATATGACTCCAGAAAACATTTGTTTTTTCTAGAATAATTTATTTATTTGATCAAATTGATATAAAGAAACAGAAACTAATATACTTTCATTATATAATTATTATTCCATTAGTAAAATAAACAAATAAGAATTATATTTTACCTTTTCAAAGTTCACAAATAAAAAAAAATTTTCTCGTTTTATTAAAAAGAATGGAAAAACTTTGTTTTTCAATTTTAGCCATTTTCTTTAATATAACCTTCTCTCTCTCCATTTTTTTTCTTCTTTTCCATTGACTTTTACATAAAAACAGACAATATATTCCACTGCTGGATATTAAATAGTTATACTTACAGCTGCAAACTCCGAAACACCTCAACCACCCGCCTCCCTTCCATGTTTGGATGATTTTCAAAGGCTCTGAGCAAATGTTGTCATTCTTTTTTTTTTTAAAAGTTTCTCTGCATCATTTTAACAACAGACTTTACAAACAACTGCCCCACTGTTCACCAAGTATAAAAACCTTGACATAACATTGGAAAGGAGGTGCAAAGAAGCTTTTGCTTATAGTGATAAGGCTCTGTTCATTTTTACTTGGTGGTGTAATGAAGTAATCCATCAAATGAAAGCAGGTAAATGTATGCACCAAGAAAACTTTTTTTTTCTCCCTACCTTCAAAAGTTTACTGGAAGAATGTTGTTAATATTAAGAATAACAAATTACAGTTGTAAAAGTATAAGAGATTATTTCCTTTATCCAGTATTGTAAAGAAGTTCATGTCTGAGTCAGAATAATTGGTAGAAATAACGGATTCTTCAATTTAAAAAAAAAAAAAAAAAAAAAAAAAAGAAAAAGAAAATGGAAAAATCCTTGACAGCAGACAACTTCAACAGAACTATTCTTGGATGATGCAAGTCTCCTTTAACGTAAGGCAACAGCAAAGAGCCAAGCAATCAGTAGGTAAATGCAGATGGGTAAAAAAAAAAAAAAAAGTAAAGAAAAAGCAAAACAAAAGCATATAAAGATATGAATATTTGCAGCTACGTACAAGAGTGAGAGTAACAAACATCAGGAGGAGTCTTAAGGAGAAACAAACTATCCAAACATAAGTGTTAAGAAGGAATTCTAGAGGGTAAGTGAGAAAGGATAGTATTAAAGAGAGAGTGAGTGAGTAAGAAAAGGTAAAGGCTTAAGGGGGGGGGGCAAAGGCTTAAAGAGATGGAGAGGCAAAGACTTAGAGAGAGAAAGAGAGGGGGGCAAAGTATTACAGAAAGAGAGAGAGAGAGACAAAGGATTAAGGAGGAAAGAGAGAGAGAGAGAGACAAAGGATTAAGGAGGAAAGAGAGAGAGACAAAGGATTAAGGGAGAGAGAGAGAGAGAGACAAAGGATTAAGGAGAAAGAGAGAGAGAGACAAAGGATTAAGGAGAAAGAGAGAGAGAGACAAAGGATTAAGGAGAAAGAGAGAGAGAGAAAGATTGAAGAGAGAAAGACAAAGAGAAGAGAGAGAAAAGGATTGAAGAGAGAGAGAGAGAGACAAAGATTGAGGAGAGAGAGAGACAAAGATTGAGAAGAAAGAGAGAGAGAGACAAAGGATTAAGGAGAGAGAGAGACAAAGATTGAGAAGAAAGAGAGAGAGAGAGACAAAGATTGAGGAGAAAGAGAGAGGGAGAGACAAAGATTGAAAAGAGAGAGAGAGACAAAGATTGAAGAGAGAGAGAGAGAGACAAAGATTGAAGAGAGAGAGAGAGAGACAAAGATTGAAGAGAGAGAGAGACAAAGATTGAGGAGAGAGAGAGACAAAGATTGAGGAGAGAGAGAGAGAGAAAGATTGAGGAGAGAGAGAGACAAAGATTGAGGAGAGAGAGAGACAAAGATTGAGGAGAGAGAGAGAGAGACAAAGATTGAGGAGAGAGAGAGAGAGACGAAGATTGAGGAGAAAGAGAGACAAAGATTGAGGAGAAAGAGAGAGAGAGACAAAGATTGAGGAGAAAGAGAGAGAGAGACAAAGATTGAGGAGAAAGAGAGAGAGAGACAAAGATTGAGGAGAAAGAGAGAGAGAGAGACAAAGGTTTAAGGAGAGAGAGAGAGAGAGACAAAGGTTTAAGGAGAGAGAGAGAGAGACAAAGGTTTAAGGAGAGAGAGAGAGAGACAAAGGTTTAAGGAGAGAGAGAGAGACAAAGGTTTAAGGAGAGAGAGAGAGACAAAGGTTTAAGGAGAGAGAGAGAGACAAAGGTTTAAGGAGAGAGAGAGAGAGAGACAAAGGTTTATGGAGAGAGAGAGACAAAGGTTTAAGGAGAGAGAGAGAGAGACAAACGTTTAAGGAGAGAGAGAGAGAGACAAACGTTTAAGGAGAGAGAGACAAACGTTTAAGGAGAGAGAGAGAGAGACAAACGTTTAAGGAGAGAGAGAGAGAGACAAACGTTTAAGGAGAGAGAGAGAGAGACAAACGTTTAAGGAGAGAGAGAGACAAACGTTTAAGGAGAGAGAGACAAACGTTTAAGGAGAGAGAGAGACAAAGGTTTAAGAGAGAAACGAGAGAGAGAGACAAAGGTTTAAGGAGAGAGAGACAAAGGTTTAAGGAGAGAGAGACAAAGGTTTAAGGAGAGAGAGAGAGAGAGACAAAGGTTTAAGGAGAGAGAGAGACAAAAGGTTTAAGAAGAGAGAGAGACAAAGGTTTAAGGAGAGAGAGAGAGACAAAGGTTTAAGAGAGAGAGAGAGAAAGGTTTAAAGAGAGAGAGACAAAGGTTTAAGGAGAGAGAGAGACAAAGGTTTAAGGAGAGAGAAGAGAAAGGATTAAGTAGAGAGAGAGAGAGACAAAGGTTTAAGTAAGAGAGAGAGAGAGACAAAGATTTAAGTATAGAGAGAGAGAGACAAAGGATTAAGTATAGAGAGAGAGAGACAAAGTTTAAGGAGAGAGAGAGAGAACAAAGATTTAAGGAGAGAGAGAGAGACAAAGGTTTAGGAGAGAGAGAGACAAAGGTTTAAGGAGAGAGAGAGAGACAAAGGTTTAAGGAGAGAGAGAGACAAAAGGTTTAAGGAGAGAGAGAGAGACAAAGGTTTAAGAAGAGAGAGAGACAAAGGTTTAAGGAGAGAGAGAGACAAAGGTTTAAGGAGAGAGAAAGAGAGACAGATTAAGTATAGAGAGAGAGAGAGACAAAGATTAAGTATAGAGAGAGAGAGAGAGACAAAGATTAAGGAGAGAGAGAGAGAGACAAAGATTAAGTATATAGAGAGAGAGAGACAAAGATTAAGTATAGAGAGAGAGACAAACGTTTAAGGATAGAGAGAGAGAGAGAAAACGTTTAAGGATAGAGAGAGAGAGAAAAGATTAGAGAGAGAGAGAGAGAAAAGAGAGAGAAAGGTTTATGGATTAAGAGAGAGAGACAAAGGTTTAAAGGAGAGAGAGAAAAGGTTTAAGGAGAGAGAGAGACAAAGGTTTTAAGAGAGAGAGAGACAAAGGTTTAAGGAGAGAGAGAGAGAGACAAAGGTTTAAGGAGAGAGAGAGAGACAAGGTTTAATGAGAGAGATAGAGACAAAGGTTTAATGAGAGAGAGAGAGAGACAAGGTTTAATGAGAGAGAGAGAGACAAAGGTTTAATGAGAGAGAGAGAGACAAAGGTTTAATGAGAGAGAGAGAGAGACAAAGGTTTAATGAGAGATAGAGACAAAGGTTTAAGGAGAGAGAGATATAAAGGTTTAAGGAGAGAGAGAGATAAAGGTTTAAGGAGAGAGAGAGAGAAGGTTTGAGAGAGAGAGAGAGACAAGGTTTAAGGAGAGAGAGAGAGACAAAGGTTTAAGGAGAGAGAGAGACAAGGTTTAAGGAGAGAGAGAGAAAAGGTTTAAAAAGATAGAGAGGAAAAGGTTTAAAAAGATAGAGAGACAAAGGTTTAAAAAGATAGAGAGACAAAGGTTTAAAAAGATAGAGAGACAAAGGTTTAAAAAGATAGAGATACGACAATGGATTAAGGTGATAGAGAGCGACAATGAATTAATGAGAGAGATAGGGAGCCAACGAATTAATGAGAGAGATAGGGAGCCAACGAATTAATGAGAGAGATAGGGAGCCAACGAATTAATGAGAGAGATAGGGAGCCAACGAATTAATGAGAGAGATAGGGAGCCAACAATTAATGAGAGAGAGAGGAGCCAATGGATAATGAGAGAGAGAGGGAGCCAAATCAATTAATGAGAGAGATAGAGAATACAATTAATGAGAGAGATAGGGAGCCAACGAATTAATGAGAGAGATAGGGAGCCAACGAATTAATGAGAGAGATAGGGAGCCAACGAATTAATGAGAGAGAGAGAAAGCCAACAGATTAATGAGAGAGAGAGAAAGCCAACAGATTAATGAGAGAGAGAGAGAGCCAACAGATTAATGAGAGAGAGAGAGAGCCAACAGATTAATGAGAGAGAGAGAGAGCCAACAGATTAATGAGAGTGAGAGAGAACAACAGATTAATGAGAGAGAGAGCCAACAGATTAATGAGAGAGAGAGAGAGAGCCAATGGATAAATGAGAGAGAGAGAGCCAACGGATTAATGAATGAGAAAGCCAAAGCATTAATGAGAGAGAAACAAGGCTTTAATGATAGAGTGGGAGAAAGAGCCAAAGGATTAACTGGTGAGAGCCAGAAAGAGACAAAGGATTAACAGGAGAGAGCGAGAAAGAGACAAAGGATTAACAGGAGAGAGCGAGAAAGAGACAAAGGATTAACAGGAGAGAGCGAGAAAGAGACAAAGGATTAACAGGAGAGAGCGAGAAAGAGACAAAGGATTAACAGGAGAGAGCCAGAAAGAGACAAAGGATTAACAGGAGAGAGCGAGAAAGAGACAAAGGATTAACAGGAGAGAGCAAGAAAGAGACAAAGCATTAATAGGAGAGAGTGAGAAAGAAACAAAGGAATCAAATTGGGCTAGAAAGAAAGAAAGGTATGGGAGAGATGGTCTTGGGAATTTGTTAGAGAGAGGAGACAAGGAATTAGAGAGAGGCAAGGAACTAGATAGGTAAAAATATTAATGTAAAGAAAGACACCAAACTAAAGTGGATGAGAAAGAAACACAGCACAGGAGGAAGAGGGAGAGAGACAAATTAAGAGATGAAAGATGATGTACTTGACATCTCTCTCTTTTTTGACATTATTCTGCAGGAGAAACAAAGTGGGTAGAAAGTACAACTATCTACTTTTTTTCTCTTGTAGTTACTGAGAGCAGTTGAGTAAGGGTGAATAAAGAAAAGGGTTTTGTAACAAGACAGGAAAAGCCTCATTCATTGAGTGAGTCATTCCTCTCTCTTTGAATGAAGTGCGTGTATGTGGATGCACACACACACACACTATATATATATATATATATATATATATATATATATATATATATATGTGTGTGTGTGTGTGTACACACACACAAAATATTTCAACAATATTATGCCCAGATTAGATAATTATATATATATATATATATATATATAAAAATAAATCATACTATAGGGATTTTGGTGTCCTCTTCACATTTTGCTGAAACTGAGGACTAAACACAAGTCAAAATTTGGCCTCATTCTCTGACAATACTATTGAACTGTATCATTTTTTTTAAAAACATTACTACCATTAATTCTCAAAACAAATCAGAAAGCTTATTTTCTGTTTTCACCCCATTCAAAACACAATGTTCAAAAACTATTATAAGTTTCATAGAAAAAGTCTATAGGTCTCCATTTGAAAAAGTACATATGAAAAGCAAAAACTATTAAAAAAAAAAAAAAAAAAAAAAGATAATGTCTAAAAAAATATTAGTGAATATAAACATTTATTTATTTTTATTGATTTGAATAAAAGTAAATAATTGTTCCTATTATCAGATAAAATATATATATATATATATATATATATATAGAATCAGGAATCTTTAAAAGTTTAAATTTGATTTAGCCTCTTCACCGAGCCCTGATTTTTAAAATTTGATTTAGCCTCCACTTCCTATTTATTATTTAGTGGTACCCTGCTTCTATAATATGCTCACTCCCACCAGAAATGCACTGCATCCTCTATTTGACCATATATAATTTTCAGCTTTTCCGCTAACACAAGATCTTTCGGTAAATTCGCACTTCGTCCACAATGACTGATGATGCATTTTGTTGAAACTATGTTCTCGTGAAATTAGTAAGAAAACCAAAACAATGAGATATAAAATAATAAAATAAAATATATAATCTAATACCAATGGGCAGAAAATTTTTTTTATCTCATTTTGCTTAAATTCTTTCATCTTTAAATTTATTTGCATTTTATATTATTACAAATTTTTTTGAGTTTTCTCATTTATTTCTTAAAAAACTGAAGGGAATGATTGTAATTATTAGTTAATATATTCAGAGTTATCACCCTTAAATAGATCCCCTACCCTGTATCAATATTTGATGAAAAATTACTCTATATGTAATTACTTTGTTGGAGATTTTCGTGGTATTGTGCTAACAAGTATTGTTTTTTTTTATTCTACCAAAACTGCTCATTTGAAGAAAAAAGGTACAGGAGAAAGCAGTAGGCCACCTACCTGACAAGTTTGTGTGAATAGGTGGCTTAACAGAAGGGAGGGTTTCAAAGAGACATATCATCCCCTCCCATTATACATTCATTCACACAAGCTTATCAAGTAGGTGGCCTACTGCTTTCTCCTGTCACTTCAGTTTCTTAAGAAAATAATCACAATTTTTTACTTGTTCACTCTCTTCTCATTTATGGTCACATCACAGTGAAACACCAGTTCCTGTATGATCACTGAAGTTAAGCAATGTTGATCCTGGTCAATACCTAGATGGGTCACCACTTGAGAATACCAGATGCTGTATGCTTGGATGTTCAGGTGGCTTGGAATTGGAAATTGGAGAGCCGAATTCCAATTCATTGGGTTCATTATAAATAAATACCCTTGGGAAAGATATAAATCCACTCCTCCTGCCAACTATGGGTTAATTAGTATGACTTGTACTACTAAATCATTATTATCTCAAAAAAAATAAAAAATAAAAAAATCTAACAATCTAAAAATATCTAATGGCTTAAAATAACTTGCAATGGGTTGATAAACAAGAGAAAATGAATGAATCAAAAAACTTTTCTCCATCAAACTTACTCGTATTTATGTATGATACTGGAATAATAATTGATAATTAACCTTAATGAAAATTAGTATTCTGTAAATAGGAAATGACATTGAGCAGAGACTGCCAAGGGTACCATTTAACCAGGATAAACATTCAAAATATCTTCAAACACAACTTCTTCCCAAGAACTGCTACTTTGTGAAACAGACTCCTAAGAGGATTCTTCCTCAATCACTACAATCTTAACCTCTTCAAGCCTAGAATCAGCCATTCTTTCCTACATATCCTTTTAATCTGTACTTCTTACCACCTCCTCCTTCTAGGTTAATACAACAATTTCATTCAGCAATCCTCTACCTTGAGTGGCTCTTGGGGTTTGTATTAAGTGAATAACTAGTTAAAAAAAAACAAAACAAATAAACTAAGTAAATAATATCTCCAAGTTAATATGAAAGAAAAAGTAATTATTTACATTATTCGGACTATTGTCCTCATCTTTGTCGCCATATTTATTACAACGTTTTGGCCATTGTACCTCTGGCCTTCTTCACTGGTTGGAATATTGTACTGAACCCTTTATTTTGCTCACTGGGGTTTTTAGTTCTAGTTCCAGGTGCCATGTTTAATGGATATCAGTTATCAGTTATCTCATGTTAATTTTTCCCGATTAAAGTTCTCCACTGCCTTAACCATCCTGAACTCACACTTTTTTGGGTTCTGTCACTGGATCTAACCAATGCCTTTATCCACTGTGCCAGGAATATCCTTGGGAAAATACAAAAATCTTTTATTGTTCTCAATAAAGGGCTCAATTCGACATTCTTAATCCTTTACACGGAGCATAATGGCAAACTTTGTAATAAATATGGTTAAAAAAAAAAAAATCAAATCATTGTTTGAAAAATTGAATAAGACAAATAATCAAAACAAAAATATAACAGATACTAATAATAATTAGTAATATTTGTTTAAAAAGAGACTTATTATATGAAATGTAAATTTACAACTACGCTAAGTATCACATGGTATTTTACAGATCAGCAATTTCTGTTTTCATATATATCTTGAATTCACCTTGAATAGAAAATTTCAACAACATTTTGGTCTTGATTCTGAAAATTACCTGTCAAATGAAGTATTCAGAATAAAATTCCTAAAAGGAATACGGGCCAAGTTTAGTAGCATGACAAAAATTCTCCAAGTTTAGATAGCACAATTGTTGAATTTAAAATGAAAGCCAAAAGATAACAAATTTAGACAAAAAGAACAACAAAACTCAAATTAAAAAAATATATTTTAGCAAAAATCTGCATTGAAAAGTCTGCGTCTATTTTCATTGTTCAAAAATGCATGAAGAGCCATATTTCTTAGATATCAAACATTTCAAAGTTCTGCATGTAATTACAGGTTTTTATCAATAGTTTTATTTCTTAAATTGTGAGCAATAGATCACTAGTGCTATCTCTGTTCAATCACTGTCAATAAGGCTCATTTTCTTCCTAAACCTTTCTTTCTTACCTTCCTGAATTCAAAAGTTGGGAGGGAAAATTTGAAAAAATTTCCATTTCATTGCACCAACAAAGAAAAAATAAATATTTTTCTGAGGCTGCCACAAAATTCAAAAACGAATAGTTTCTGCCTTGATGACATCCATAATAGCATCAAAAATGGACGTACTGTTTGCATTTAATAGTTATATAAAAAAAAACAAAAAAAAAAACTTGTTTACTTGTTACTAAAATAACTGAAAATGAAAGTCTTGAGGCTAATTTAAGAAAAAAAAAAAAATAGGTATGTTTTAAGGCAAGGAACTTAATGAAACCACATTTACAAAAGAATACATAATGGTTTTGATTTGAATGAAAATAAACTCTTAGACTTCAATTCAAATCATTTTAAAATATACTGAACAAAAAATACTTTTTTAAAATTATGCCTTACTAAATTTCTTGAAGATTAAGATTTAAATCAGGCTGAGATTTTGCCATTCACCACCATACAATGAAAGAAAAAGACTGAGAATATCCTCCTCTCTACTAAAATTTTATTTAAACACCTTTCAAAAGATGGCAATTGATGTTGCATTTAAATTTTGAATTACAGCACTGATTAATTTATAGTCAAATATGAACAGCTGATTTGTGTTGTCAAGGCATTATGCTATTATTGATTCAAAAGCAATGAAGATACATATTTAGTAGATAAACAAATTCAGAGCCTGTTGAACAGGAAAATGTATAACTAATTTGTTATGATTATGTGAGCAAGGTTTTGAAGAGAATATAAAAAAAAAACTACATATATATATATTAACACACTAACTATTATACACACACAAATATATATACACATATATATACATATACATATATAAATACATATATATACTACAAATATATATACATATAAAGACATATATATATAACATATATACACATATATATATATACAAACTATATAATTTATATATACATATATATACATATATCCCACCCTTTCATTGTATATACATATATAATGTATATATCTATTCTACTCCAACAGCATCCACTACATATCCCCTATATAACTCTATATATATCACTTGATTCCTGATATATATATATTCAAATATTCAAATGTAATGTCAATATACATCTTATACATACATACTTGACATACATCCCTGTCCTCCTCTTTATCCTTTTCCCAAACACTGCTCATACATACTCTATATACATATGTATACTAGTATGCATACATATGCTAGTTATACATACATATATATACATATATGGTACAACATATATATATATATATATATATACATACATACATAACATATATATATATATATATATTTTACATATACATACATATACATACTGTACATATATGTGTGTGTGTTGTGTGTGTATGTATACATACATATGTGTGTGTGTGTGTATGTGTGTGTGTGTGTGTATGTGTATGTGTGTTTGTGTGAGCAGCTGTGTGTGTGTGTGTGTGTGTGTATGTGTGTGTGTGTGTGTGTGTGTGTGTGTGTGTGTGTGTTTGTGTGTGTGTGTGTGTGTGTGTGAGCGGCGTGTGTGTGGCCCATATATACATGTGTGTGTGTGTGTGTGTGGGGTGCGTGTGTGTGGGGTGTGTGGGGTGTGTGGCATTGGGGGTGTGGGTTGTGTGTGTGTGTGTTTTGGTGGTGTGTGTTGGGGTTTTGTGTGGTGTGTGGGTGGTGTGTGTGTGTGTGTGGTGTGTGGTGTGTGTGTGTGTGTGTGTGTGTGCTTTTGGCTGTGTGTGTGTGTGTGTGTGTGTGTGTGTGTTTTGTGTGTGTGTGTGTGGGGTGTGTTGTGGTGTGTGTGTGTGTGTGTGTGTGTGTGGGGTGTGCGTGTGTGTGTGTGTGTGTGGTGTGGGGTGTGTGTGGGGGTGAAAATTGTTGGTGTGTGGTGTGTGCGTGTGTGTGTGCGTGTGTGGGGCGTGTGTGGTGTGTTGTGTGTGGCATTGTGGTGGGTGGCGTGGTGGTGCTTTGGTGGTGCGTGTGGTTGCGTGTGTGTGTGTGTGTGTGTGTGGGGTGGGTGTGGGGTGGTGTGTGTGGTGTGCGTGTGTGGGGTTTTGCGTGTGTACTATACATATATATATATATATATATATATATATATATATATATATATATATATATATATATATATACATATATATATATATATATATATATATATATATATATAGCTATATATATATATATATATATATATATATATATATATATATATATATATATATATATATATATATATACTTCTCCAGTTTTGCTATTTGGGAGAATGTTCCCTTCCTATGATTTCTCATTTTATAATTGTTCACATCAAAAAAAAGTGAATGGCAAAAGAGGATCTGGGAGAATCAACAAAAAGACAAAACTTAAGAGTGACAAGAGACATGATGAGGTGGGGGGGTCTTGATCGCCTATCCTCTGAAAGGACACAGTACATAAAAGAAATTATCAGGGAAGCAAGAACAAGATAAGGAAGTTCCATGGGTAGGAAGTGCAAGAAAAGAAACTGTTGAAATAGAAAAGGCAGTCGCATTTAGCTATTTCAACAGTAAAAAGGTGGAGCCTAAATGCCAATCTAGTAACACGCTTAAATTCCTGCATTCGGGGCACCAGGCAAAAAAATCTTATCAGAACAGCTGCCATAAAAAGCATTAAATTTGTAATTGCTTTTTTAAGTAGTTGTGATAAATTAGATATAAAATTTAGATTCATGCAGATGTCTAGACAAAGGAATGTGAGTTCAAGCCTTAGAGGAGGTTCATTCTTAATTTAAGATTCACATTGCTGACAATAATAACAAGGAGAGTGAAAAAAAAAGTAATAATAACTGACAATGCTTAATTTAATTTTTTTTTCAAAATAGCCACGAATATTACTAGTGTCTATAATTAAAACAAAATGGTAATGAATCAGATGGTTGGAGAAAATAAGGAAAGTCTATATGGTGATATCTGAATGACTGCAGTTGGAAGATCCCCATAGCCTAATTGATAAGGCAGTTGTTTCATTAAGCTTCTCAAAGAAAAAAAAGCAAGTTTAAATCTTACCAAAAGATTTTTTTTTTGTTTTTAATCATTTCACTCCAAGCAAGGCAATAAAGTCACTAAGATGTATGGCGACTGAGAAAGACTGATCAATTGATTTTTTTTTTTACCACCTAACAAAAAAATTCTTTTGTTGCTAGGTTATATGTTTAGTTTTATCAAGGTTATTTGTGCTATTTCATTTTGATATTTTTGTGGATTTTGTATGCTTTCCACTTTGTGTTAAATACGAAATAATTAGTATATTAGAAGAATTTAAAAATATTTTCAATGTATTTTTTCATCACATAAATATTTGGGACTACAAGTTCTAAGTACACCTATGTAGAAACCTATGATTAATTTGATGTTATTTTGCTGCTTTGAGTTTATGAAATCAATTTGGGGTTTGTTTGTTTTTTGATGAATGAATTATATAAATATATACTTTGAAAAAAGTTTATTTTTCCTATAATTTTCTACAACATATCTTCTGCTTTATGGCAATGAAACCAATACATAAACAGCAGTAGTAGTAATGAAATTACTAGCAGTAGTTGCATACCTCCAGCAAACAAACACAGGTGAATCCATTTTGCATCTGTTTTTACAATATTCCCTCACAGCAACAAAATTGAGACACCAGCAATAGTAAAATGAAATACAAAATGATTAAAAAATCAGTATGCCTCTGTCATGATAACCAAATGTCAAAACCATATGACACTGAACATAAAAGGCTTCAAAAACCCACCACTGATGTACTTTGGGATAGTGGCTTAATGGATAAAGGAATTTGTTATACTTGTATAACTGCCAAAAGTTCAATCCCTGGTTCAGATAGTAGGACATAGGTTCAGCAGGAACAAATAACAACTGATATTATAGGGAAAAATAACAAAATAATCAACAGATATCCCATAACAGTGAAACAAAGGATATGTAATGATGCCTAGAGGATTCTGGTCTACAATAACATATATAACAACCAAAATGAGAACAATAAAGTTTTAAATAATTAAGGTACATTAACAGTAGTAGTAGTGATATTACCAGCACTAGTTGTCTACCTCTAGTGAACACACTAACCCAGTAGAGCCCATTTATTCTGTGATTTGCAGTACCCACTTCTGTTTCCTTTTGCATGACAAAAACCCAACCAAACAAAAACATGATAATGGCTTTCAGATAATCCTTGGAACAGTCTAAAAAATATTACAGAAAATAAATAGAACAAACGATCAAGCAATATAGCAGATAGAAATACAAATATTAGTGCAATAAAAGCAGACATATTAAAATGCATTTCATCACTAAAAAGAAACAAAACATAACAAGAAAGAGGGATAACAAAAATATTACTTCAAAATGGTAATATTGAAATATAATAACAATACATACATACATATTTATATATATATACATACATACATACATACATATTTATATATACATACATACATACATACATATTTATATATACATACATATTTATATACATATATAAATTCAGTTTGTGTGTCTCTGTAAAAGGACTATGAATAAAGACAAAATTAAAACTTATCTTAGCTGATTGTATTTCATCCTGAGGGACTATTTTCTTACTCAACATTTGCATTGATAAAGTCCCTCAGAGAATAAAACATTGCCTTGATAAAGTCCCTAAGTGGAAAAATTTATATATATATATATATATATATATATATATATATATATATATATAATAAAAATCAAACATAATAATATCGTCAGCAGCCTGAGAAAAATTATAAATACAGTTTGCTTTCTTTTATGTGTTTATATCTAGTACAAGTATGCATGAAAGAATACAGTTATATTCAAATAATCAACTCATTTTTGCTATTTTTCTTGTTTTTAAATACAGTTTCAATCAGTAATCACAGATCCTCTTCAAATAAGTTATAGTAATTTTGACTGCAAGCAAAATAAAGATGAGTGAAACAAATGCAATCTTTCATGTTTATGTAAGAATATCATGTAGTCCATTGATCTTCTGGGCAAGTGAAATTACCAAAACCTTCAGAAAATAAGAGATTACCAAATGAGATAATAAAAGAAATAATAAAATGATAACAAAGGAAAAATTTTGTTTAGTTGTGCCCATTTGCTGATTATTACTTTTATCCACTTAGAGGATTAACACTGATGCATTAAGCATCATCTCCTTCAATTTATTTTCAAACTTATGTTAGTTGTAATATCAGGATTTCAAGATAACTGATGGCAAGACAACATATTGCTAAGTTTTAGGTTCATGCTTTTCCTTAAGAAAAGATTACTCACATGGGCAACAGTTAGGAAATGTTCAAAGGTATTGATTGTGCCAATTCCATTCTTTCCTTTCGGCCATTTATTTTTTCATACACTCACAAAAGCAAAAAACCCTTTAGCTTTGCTGTCACCTAATCTCATTGATTTCCTATTTGAAATGGTAGTCTCTGTTTCTATGTTCCCTGTCCTTTCAGGACATTGGTGATCATGGCTCTTCCTGTTCTTTATAACTCATAGTAAATTTTGTCTTTTCACTATCTTTTAAATCTATTTTACACAAGCTCATTGGGTATGTTATGTGCTGTTCTCCTCTGTCAATGTCCTATGTGTAAAATTTTTCAAGCCCCTTTTCCCCCATTATGTGTCTTAGACATTTCAGCTATGTGTCCTTTTGTTTCCATTTTCTCTAAATCTTTTTCATTGCTCATTGGTGGAAACTGTCCAGCATTCACTGTCTGTAAGTGTAAGCATTCTCAAAACAAATTTGTCGCAGATTACTCTCCCTACAAACGCCGTAGCTAAAAATGCCCGAATTTTCCTTCCACCGAATCGAGAACACCAACTGCTTTTATCGGCAGAACCTATTTTTTCCTTCGTCGACAGCTGGGATAGGATGCTTCGTAATTTGCATATCAATATCCTCTTATAGCGACTCCTGCGATGGATTTGTTTCTTTTTCCGTCTGAGAATACATGCGACAGCGCTGTCGCTTGGGTTGACGAGTAAATCGCCGTTTTCTTCGCTATAAGATTTTTTGCTGACTACTTTTTGGTAATCCTTCTTGGCAGATCGCTTTTAAAACACAAACTTTTTCGAGGTACCTGATTATCTCTTTCACTACACTCCCCCTGTCACATAAGTGACACTCATGGGTGGGCCTCTTTTATTCTTAAGCTTCTCCGGGCCAGGGCGACTGTTGGAGGAGATTGTGTGTTATGTTCTGAGGTTTCTTCTGATCTTCCTCATGCGCAGAATCTTCATCATCTGAAGAATGTTCTGAAGATTCTTCTTCTGAGGATTCTTCTGGTCTGACAACCTCACGCACAGAGTCTTCACCATCTGAAGAGGTGCTAGCCCTACTTCCAATGGTAATTATTTGTTCACTTTCTGAGCACTCACTGCTAGTGTCACTTGTTGACGTATCTGTACCTACATAGGGAGCGCCTCTTTCATGCTCGGTGCGGGGAAGAGACCGGCGCTGACGTCGCGTCCCCCATTCCATTTCCCGGACACTTAGAGGCAATATATACACTGTCACTACACTGTCATATAGGAGAACTGATATTATATAAAAGTTAAGTACTCTTTTCTTTGTTTCTAATGAGATATTTAGAGCTTAAGAATATCAAATCAAGTTGTAGTCTCTGTTTCTTACCTTCATTCATTATGGGTGATAATTATTAGTAGGCTTGTTACAGCAAACAATTTGGCCTGTAAACTCTTAAAAAGATTTTTTAAGACTGAGATTTTGAATTTATCTTCAGCTGATTGTACTAAACTTTAACTTTGGGTTAGGTAATTATCCTGAGTTTTAATTAGGATTGAAATCAGTTTTCATGTAGCAGAGAAATCTTTTTTTCATAACTTAACATTTCCATTGGATGTGCAATTATTGTAATGGCTATTCGTGTAGAAAGTGAAAATGGCGAGTAGATTTCAAATTCCAGCCTAGTCTGTTGTGTTCACTTTTGCACAAATGCCATCGAGAAAGGCATGAATCCATCTCTTCCCTCTCCAGATATAGGTTAATAGTAGGGTAGCAACTAATCTAAAAGACAACCAAATTCAAAACCATAGAGAATGCAATAGACAATCATTCCATTATGTTCCCAGGAAATCATGGCAATTTAGAGATAATAAAAGCAAGAAGAATCTGTGGAGAGCTATGATTGCGTATATCTTGAAGGAAAATGGCATTAAAAGAAGAGAATGTAAGTATTTCAATCTATTACACACTAAATAAATTTCAATTTAGTATTATTTTTTAGCACCATTGCTAAGCTAAATTAGCAAATTGTTACAAACAGCTTTTACAGGATTAATTACTAATACCAAAAAATGACATATCTGATTTTCTAGCAGACATATTTACATGAGTATCTGATGCAGATGACTCTTTTCTGACTTATCCTAAAATAAAAATAAAAAAAGCCTGAAGTCACAAAATAAAATTTCAGTATAAAAAGTCTGAATCTATGAAAGAATTTACACTTAGGGAA
>CAHIKZ030000914.1:620000-920000 GCA_903632075.3 Acanthosepion pharaonis | reverse complement strand
CTAATTACAATTTTCTAAAAAGACTGTAACACAGATACACAAGACATAAAAGGACATACAAAAAAACTTCAAATATTACGAACATACCAACACATTAACATCTTCAAAAATATTCTGTACATATTATTTTTTCTGTATATAAATGCATTTATTGGTTTTGAATTGCATGCATGTTTTTGTCTTGTTTATATCGAAATTGTTTTATTGTTGTGGATGCAGAAAAAGTTCATGCAACTTGACATATAAAAATTCCTTCTGATTAATCTCAATGCTACAGCAAATTCCTTAGTTTATTCTGCACATCCCCAACACATTCTTGCATTACCTAACTTTCCTGTTAAAAAAAACTTATGTTAATAACTGCTAGATGGTATTGATAAATAGAATATAAGGAAAGGACACAAAATCTAAATAATTTTTTTTTTTTAGACAGTATATACAAGATGTAAGATGTTCCTCTTTGCAAGAGGCCCCTTACCCTCTGGTAAATCTTGTCACATTGCTGTGAATTGTATGTTATTACTTGCATCTTCCTTTTTACTCTCATTTAAGGAAACCTTTATGAGTTACCTCACTTGGCTTTACCAAAAATGCCTATTAGGGGGTGCTCATTAGGTCTATAAAATGTCAAACATTTCCTTCATCTTCCTTTCTTTTTGCCTTTAGATGTAGTTGAACATAGATAAAGAACACTGTTGTTAAGGGGTGTTCACTTCCTTTGTCCTCAGGTTGATTTTTGAATTCCTTCACACATGCTCATGTGTCTTTCACACACATACATTTTCATAGCTAGTTTCAATGTCTTCTTTTCATTTCAATTGTGTATACATGCAATTACTTTTGTTAATACATGCATATAATTGAAGTTTGTTTTAAATTCATTGTTTTATGTTTTTTTTTATTTTTACCCACATTCACAGGAATCTGAAAATATTGTTTACAGGACAAATGTTCCAGGAGCATTAAGTATTTACTATAAAACGTCCATACACAAACAAAAAGGTGATACCTGCAACACTTTAGAGTACACACTATCCTATCACTAAATATTCTTCAACACCATCTGTTTCATCTTGTACATTCCTAAGTGGAGTTTCTATGTGGCGTAATGGCTATCAACAAACCATACTTGAACCCAGGGTCATCTTCTTTTGAGAACTTTGTTAAAAGGCACCACTCTTGCTGCATCATCTTATATAAATCTATATTATGGCACATGTTCAATAATTCAAAGAAGTTTAGTTGAAAACCTATACTGTTGCAATGCATCCAAGCTCTGAAATGAGTTTGGATTTTTTTATTTTATTAGACATTATTTTTTTTTTTTTTGCAATATACTAATTTTGAACTGGAGTTCTCTTGTTTTTATTCTTCCCTTGTAGCTACAATTTCATTAAATATGAATTTATTGTTTTGTTTTTTTTCAATATCCTTTCTTGTTTGTTTTCAAATGTCTTCTTTTCAACATGCATTCAGTTCTTTTCTCTTTGTCATAACAACTTCCCTTGTATCCTGTCAGCATTGATCTTCAAAAATTTAAATGCAATGTCAAAAATTATGTTCTATCTTCTTGATTCCTGTTCTTTTATTGTCTTTTAGTGGCTCTATTGACTTACTTAAGGTGAAATAATTAAAAAAAGTTCTTTTTGTAAATGTTGAGATTGACATGCTTTTGCATGTTTGACTAGTATAGCTGTCAATTCTTGATTATGTTTCTTGAAATGACAAATATCAAAATTGTCACATTTTCAAGCTTTTATAAAAAGTCATTTTCTTATAAAGTTCTTTGCTCTTCTTAAAACAATGTTTTAGATTTATCAGTCTCAAACCATTGCAATTGTTCATCCTCAGATTGATCACCAGTTTGTTGATCATCTTCAGTCACTTGTTGGCTCATGAAGTGAAAGTATCTTTGAATAAGCTTTGACTGTGCATCTTTGCTAAGGTCCTGTTCAGTGTTTGTTATTTCTTCATTGACTTTATCAAAATCTTAGTTTTAATTTTACCCACTGTTTGAGCTGAAACATCATCTGATATTCTTTCAGGTCTATATTACTCTTGACATTCATTCAGACATATGTTGCACCCAACTGATAGACAAATCGTGCATTAGAGTGGCAGAATGAGGCCCAGTGGATAAAAGCATTGGTTGAATCTAGTAACTTGCCCCAAAGAGTTGTAAGTTCAATACATGGCTACAGCAGAGTTGAACAAAAAAAACTTGGAGAGTTGAGCTAAAGGCAGATAACTGATACTGAGACATTCAGAAGAAGCATAGCACATGGAACAGAACAATCTACCCCAGTAGATGAAATAAAGGTTTCAATTCAATATTTCAATCACCTGAAGACTACAGGAGCATACAACAGCTGAAACATCATGAATATGGCAACAAAGATGAGGACAACAGTTCAAACAATGCACTATTATGCTCTTGAACTATCTATTAATGTGTAAATTGTGCAGCAAAATATTTGAAAATATCAACCAATTACTTAAAATTAAAAAAAAAAAAAGAAAATTCAATTATAACACTGTATTTACATTTGGTATTTATTGCCAGCAATATGTACAGTACATATACACTGTAATTACTAAGAAAAACTTTTTTTTTTCATGAACATTTTAAATTGTACCCTTTTTCCCCCCAGATGTATTTTTTGACATTTTTATTTATTCATTATGAAAATTAAATGGTATTCATGCATTGATATTAAATAGTTATCAAGTAGTAAAGTTTGTATCAGATTCAGTAAACTTGTTTATCTATAAGACACTAACACAGTAACCAAGAGTTTTGCTATTTGCAGCCAGCCATGTTCACAGCATAATAGAAGGGACTTATTTCATCATAAGAATAAATAAAAAAAAAAAACAATCACAGCACAAACTTAACTTAAAGACACTGACAAGCTTCAAAATCAACATCATCATTGAATAATAAGCTAGCTCTGGAGTGAACTATCCAGATAAAGACACCAGTTGATTATTACTACAACCCTCTACTCCATTGACTGAGCTATTGACTATTCTGGGCCCATAAGCTGTTAGACTTTAGAAAAAAAATGTGAAACCAACAAAACAGCAGTAAAACTCAGGTAGACATTACAAAAATTAACACAAGTGGTATTGGGTGATCAGTATGATTTTTATATATATATATATATATATATATATATATATATATATATATATATATATATATACACATACATATACACAGGGTGTATCAAAAATACTTTTACAAACTTTGGAGAAAGGTTCCAGACACCAAAACAAGGTAAAATGCCCATATAAACATATGCCCAAAAGGCCATCATTGTACACAGCAACTCATTAAAAAAAAGTGTTAAAAATGTCCTCCGCTTGCTTTAGGTAGCCCCACAGATAAAAATCTAAAGGATTGAGATTGGAGGAATGTGCAGGCCATGGAATTGGACCTCCCCTACCTATCCATTTTTCATGGTAGATGTCAACCAGTGTATCATGAACAATGTGACTAAAATGTGCTGGAGCCCCATCATGCATGAACCACATAATGTCTACATATTAGCAGTACATCCTCTACCAGGTCTGAAAGTGTGTTCAAAACAAAGTCCCTGTAAACAGCTCCGGTAAGATGTACTGGGAGAATATATGGACCTACCGGACAGTCATCTACAATTCAAGCTCACACATTAATCGTAAATTGATGCTGGTCACTATGCTGTATTGTATCATATGGATTCCAATCCACCCACAAATGTTAGTTGTGTAAATTTGTTTATTCCATTTCTTCCAAATGTTGCCTCATCCATAAACAAAACTGAAGAGAGAAACAACAGATTGGCAGTTTGTGCAATAAACCATCAGCAAAAGTTCTCCTGTGGTGATTGATCAGCAGGCAAAAGACACTGTACATTTTGCAAATGATAAGAATACAGGAGTTGCTCTCCACGCGGTACTATGAAATGTATGACATGCTAGAAGCATTTGTTGACATGTGCTAATACCTTATCATCTCAAATAGCCTGTGAAATGTGTTATTTGCGGTCAGGCATACTTGGTCTTTCTCAATCTGTAGTTTTCGGTGCCTTGGATCCTGTCTCAGCAATGCGATGATAAACAGCAACAAAGGTCAGATAAGTCAGATGCCTTTGGTCTGGAAATGCAATCTGATACAGGTGTACAGCTTCACATCTATTACCATTCACACAGCCGTATGTAAAAATTTTATCTGCCAGCTCATGATATGAATATCCGTTATGAATATGAATGATATGAATATTGTTAAACAGAACACTTCTCAGTTAACTCACTACTACACACGTTAAAGACATACTAGCCACAAATGTACACAAATGACAAATGTAACCTAGTCTACATGGAAACACAGTGCCTTCTACTGTAAACTTTCTTTAAACTTAACTCAAAAACAAAGGATTTGCAGACATATGTTTATATGGACTTTGTCCTTGTTTTGTTGTGAGGGACCCACACCCAAAGTTTGTAAAAGTATTTTTGATACTCTTTGTATACATCTCAGTTTTACATACATTTTTGTTTACTGAAAATATATAATCACTGATCTTTAACAATTACAACAGTTTTCATAGTGTTCAGTGTTATTTTATTGAAAATAACTGTTTGCAATGTATTTACACTATTTACATTGTTGTCTTCATCTTTGTTATCATATTCATGACATTTCAGTTGTTGTACACTCTGGCCTTCTTCAGGTGATTGGAATTTGGGACCAAACCATTTATTTTGTCCACCAGAGTAGATTGTTCTAGTTTCATGTGCCAAGCCTCTTCTGGATATCTCAGTTGTCAGTTATTTCCCTTAGTAACTAAAGTCTCCAAGTTTTGTTCACCTCTGCTGTGGCCAGATATTGAACTCACAATTCTTTAGATCAAGCTAATGGATTACTTCAACCAATGCTTTTATCCACTGGGTTATGTGTCCTTGGGGAAGAAGGCTGGGGTGTACAATGGATGAAACATCGTGATAAGGACAACAGTCTGAACAATGTAAATAGTGTACATTGTCAGAATACCTCATCTCAGAAATATAGACAGATGGTGGCAATGAGTTTTTTTTTTTTTAAGTTATTTACAATCATTGTCATAGCAAAGCTGATTCTTCTGGAAAATTAACTTTGAAGATTTCTACAGTCTGTCTTTTTTGAATTTCTAATCATGCTAAGTTGCATTCCAGATTTTCACCTTAAGAAACTTAATAGGAATAAGTGCTTTTTTGAAAAAAAAAAAAGAAAAAAAAAGCTACTTCTAAATGATGCAATTTATTGAATCACAAAAGACATGATTATATTGATCTGTATGCTCATGTGAGAAATCAACAATAGTAGTATTCAATTTTTAATGAGCTAGCAGCACAAATAACAAAGGCCTGATGATACATTAGAATGCCTCTCTGGTATATTGTTTAAATCTAGGTCACTTAAAAGACAAATCAATTGCATAAGATTGACTTTCCATCTGATTAACTGCAAGTAATATTGTTTTCACTATAATTTTTTTAACCCTTTCATCTGTCTTTTGTCAAAAGCAATTTGTTCTTGTCAGTAGGATTTTACATAAATGAGATTCTCTTTAGAGGGTTTTTTTTTTAGGATAAAGTTTTCTTTTTCTTTTGAAAGAGTAGGACAAAAATATCCCAGAAGTATTTTGTAACAAACAATTATAATTCATTTACAGAAAGTAACAGATGGTATTATTGATACATTTTGGTATAGATATATCCCATTAGGATCCTCAAGCATTAATACTGTCACACAAATCCCTACTGTGAACTTATACATATTGTTAAAGCTCCCCAGCTCATGAAAGAGCTCTCCAGCTTGTGATAATAGAGTGAACAAAACCAAATGTATATGTATAATTTCCAAAGGTTTCCAAGGAAAATTAGAAGGAAAATCAAGAATTGATTCTTGAAGTGATTAAGAAACAGTTTCAGAGATAAAACTGAGTGGAACTTCCTCCTTACCATAAGAATATGGAGAAAATAAGGGTGATTTGATACTGTGGACCTAGTTGTAAACTGGTAGAACTAAAGAATGGAGCTCATCTAAACATTTTAGATGGAAATAACAACAGAGTAGTGATGGGCTTGAGACCTTGTGTCTGTGGGGAAAAAGGCTGTAGAGTGGAAAATAAATCATCTTGCACAAGACCTAATGAATGATTTAAAATAAAAAATTAAAAAAAAAAAATATTTTCATGATGATGCATTAAGCTGACTGATTCCAGAAACAATGATTTTTTTCAATATAGCTATAAAGGACTTAGGAAAAATGTTCATCCACATGGAAATTACTTTGATTAAAGACATTTTCTATTATTCTAACAACCTCATGAAATACCATTAATTTCTAGACAACCTCATATACAAAATTGATAAAGATCTAACTCTTGCATAATATCAAATGCATCTGTTGTGGGATATGAAGCCTTGTTCTTAGTTTTATTTTTATCTGGGATTATATCATCCATCAACAATATGTTAAATTAATATTTGTGCACAATATTACATTAAAACACAAAATAAAATATTTTTGGTGTGCCTGCAACAACATATAACATATTTATTAAATGATTGATTTTTGATTAAACATTACAATTACATGATGGATTCATTATTCATAGAGAACATATTATATATATATATATATATATATATATATATATATACACACACACACACACACACACACACACACACACACACACACACACACACACGACAGAGAGAGAGAGAGAGAGAGAGAGATTTGTATGTATTAATGCAAAGAAAGAAATGGTTTTAGGCTTATCTGTATGAAGAGACATCTTTCTTGTGAGCTCATTTAAGAAAACATGTAGTTTCTGTCCCAACAATTGGTGGTTAGAGAGAGAGTGAGAGACTTTGTATTTTCACACCAAAACTGATTTTCTAGGGCATTATGGGAATTCTACTTCAATTCCTTTTACAAATGTGTGAATAATGATAAGTAGTTATCACAGAAATTCTAACAAACTAAAATGTTCTTACACAAAACATTTACCAAGCAAAGGTACACTGTACTTTTGGAAGTGATACACAATTGGAAAAAAACAAAAAAAGGTTCAAACTCTTCTGTATCAAATGAGGATAGGGCAATAAATCTAGCCTAAGAGTTATAAATCAATATTGATAGGAAATTTTCATTGTATAATGTTCAATCTATGTAACTAATATTCAGGGATTGAGTGATTTATTTTTTTAAGGATTATCAACTTTTTGCAGGTTATTTAAAGCCGGAAAATATTTTTAGATTGTAATTTTGAGGGGAGATAATAATGATTTACTAATACAAGTTCTACAATTGGAATTGGAACTCACCTCTCTGATTTCCAATACTGAGCTATTATCCATTACACCCCCAGTACATCCAAACTTACAACACCTGGTATTCCCAAGCAGTCACCCATCTAAGTACTGACCAGGCTTGATGTTGCTTAACTTCAGTGATCATACAGAAACTGGTAATTCAACATGATATGGTTGTAAGCCAATTAATCGTTACCATTGAATTAAAAGCATTAACAAAGAAGGAGATGATATTGAAAAATAGATATCCTGCAAAACCATACTTTTTTTTTTTCTTACGGGTATATTTACATATATAATTAAAAGTAAATTCTTAGCATCTCTGAACTTCTGCAAGACTGAGAAGCAAATACAGTTAGCCTAAAATGTGTTTTATTGCTAGAAATATTAGTGCTTCTTAAACAAAGGATAAAACAAAGGATAAAAAAAAAGGCTGAAACGTTGTGGGAACAACATGTTAAAAAATGAACTTTTTTTCTTTTTTAAACATTTCTTGCAATGATTGCAGGCAGCATTTTGACTTATTTTTTATCCCTGGTTCAAAGTATTCAATTGAAATGAATGGCTAAATCATTTTTTTAATTTGAACTCAAAAACAAGCTTGATTGAAGGCCCCAAGCAGTGCTTTGTGAACCTTGCTATCTTATCAACTTTTCCTTTTTTTTTTTTTTTTTACTTACATTTATATACATTACAAATTAAACTAAGCACAACCAACTATTAAAAGATGAAAAATTTTCAGGTTTTTACATCATTCTGGGTTTTGATTTTTTTATTGTTTGTCTAAATCTGCGAATTTGTTTTGCAAAGTCTCGAAAAAACACCATACAAAATTCACTATTTTCATCCATAATGTTGAATGTGTTAAATTAATTCAACTTTTTAAAAAGAAATTCTCAAGTTAATGCTAAGAATTACTGCAAAACATTGATTTATTTCAGATGGAATGATCTATTATGACATATCCCTCATTTGTATTGAGGGATTCAGGGATAGGGCACAAGACCCTTGCACTGGCCATGTACATATGTATCCAACTGAAGAAATGTTTATACTGTCATATTTGAATTTATTAACCAGATTTCATTAATGTCTGAAACTTGCAAGACAAGTTACCTGAACAAGTTTTTCTCAAAGGTAATAATTTTAAATAGAGAACAAAAGTGTGTTCTGTGTTCCCACTCAAACTGTGACATCATCATTGGCTGAACCAGTTATTATAAATTCATCCTTGACCTTAAGGAAAGGTCAGAGTGCCATCCAATTCATTTGTAAAAGTTTAAACTATCAGCTATATACAACTGTTCTCAGATCAATGATAAAAATGACTTCAGGTGAATGAATCCTCTAGGTCTTAAAAAATAGAATCCTTCATGAGACCCTATAGACTGGTGGTACAAAATCACCAAGAACTTCACTAGATAACATAAACCACATCACTTGGTGACTTCCAAAAGCAGAGACAACTAAAATAGATGTAACTAGAAGGAAGGATGATGTCGACATTGCACACTACCTTAAATAAAAGGTTAGGAAGGAAAACCCCGTCAATATCAGAAAGGGCAATAACAATAGACTTGAGAAGCTAATTTTTCTGAAACACTGTTTTAAGAGAAAGATTTTATAAATTTCAACTGATGACAATGCTAATTGTTCAGTCAATGAAAGGCAAAAGTTTCTTGTATGGAAACAGATATTCTCACTATTACCATCATTTCTGGTATTTCAGTGAGCATTTACTCTGTTTATTAGTACAAGATTAATTGATAAAAGTTTCATAAAATCATCCCACAAAACAGATAATATCATAGCAGATCAATGATAAAACTATATTGCTAAAGGGTACGACAACAGGTACGGTTACATAAAATCTTTTCCAAGTAAAAATCAAATGGTCTGCCAGTCTGAATTATGACCATCCAGTCAATTATCATTATTTACTAAGATTAGTACAGCTCAAGTCTAAATGAAGGTAGGAAAATTATATTACACCAATCTTTCAAGTAGGGAGGGTATGCATGTTTACTTGTCTAGAAAAAATAAAATCAACACTCAAACCCAATCTATTATCTGGGATTGACTCCTGGTACTGGTGGGAGATACATTTTTAATAAGTTATTAAAATTACCTTATCTCCATGAAAAATGCAGTGAAACAGAAAAAGGAAATCCAGAAAAGGAGGAAAGGAAGAGAGAGAGAAGAATGTTCAATGGAGAAGAAGATTAAAAAAGGGAGAAATAAATGTGCAGGAGAGAAAAGAGAGTAAAAAAGAGAGTGGGAGTAAAAATGAGTGGTAGGTTAAGAGAAATGTGAAGCAGTGGGTGGAAAGGAAAAGGCAAAGGAAAACAAACAGAGAAGATAAGAGGAGAGTGATGTAAGAGAAAAAGATGGAGGAGTTAGCAGGAGGAGAATGACATAGGAGAAAAAAAAAAACATGGTGGAGAGGGAGTAGCATAAGAGAAAAACATGCAGAACTGTAAGGAAAAAAGTGTTGGTGAGAATAAAATGCAGAGAAATGAAGTGTATACAAAAAAGGCAATAAGGAAACAGACCAGCAAAATGGAAACATTGATGAGCAAAAGAAATTCATTAAGTAACAGGACTCAAAACATTAATTGCGATTGTTTTTTTTCTTCCAACAGCCTCCTATGCTGCTGAAATAGTTAAGTACTGTAGTAAGGCTCTGTGTTTTAGCCCAGGTAAAACAGTTATTTCAAATGCTGATTTTAAAATTGATAACCCCTGGCATGAAAGATGGGTCAACATTATTTTTCTACTCCCTTTAGCATTGTGTCACATCAAGAATCACCATATAATTATTTTTAAAATGTTAACACTTCTTATTCAAGTGAGAACGGTTTGAGTATTTTTAACTATATATAATGCTAATAAAACAACATTAAAACTTGTTAGAATAAAAATCAATATAATCCTCATATATAAAATGAAGAGTTCAAGTTTCAACTTTGTCTTGTGTTCACTTTCACATTTATGCTCTTAGAAAAGACATGAGCCCATCTCTTCTTGCCTTAAGTTATGTGTTAAATAGCAAGGTATACTAGTCTCTCTAGGCTTGAGTGGTAGTCAATCTAAAATAAGGAAAGATTCTGAATTCAAAACTGTGAAGACAAAAGAGAAAAGTACTTCACTATCTTCGCCAAGAATTCACAGATAAAGAAAAAAAAATGTATGGAGAACCATGGTCATCAAAATCATAAAGGGACATGAAAAAATTTTTAAAAAAATTAACACACCACATTTATATATATTTGTGTGTGCATATATATATATATATATATATATATATATATATATAAATATACATTCTTATCCACACTGATAACACGACTCGTACAACGCAATCTTCAGGTGCTGAATTGAGACTAACTTGAGAACCCAAAAAAAGCATTGTTAATGAAACTCCAAGTCATGCTAGTGGTAAAGAAAAGAATGTATATTTATTAATATATAACTTATAGCTCTGTTATATTGCTTTGAGCACTATTTTATTAACACTAGCACATAATGATTATATATATATATATATATATATATTTAAAGGACAAAGTAGAAAAATAGTTTGTGTGACATGTTTCATCATTTAGGACTTCATCAAAGTGATGTGATTATACATGTGCATGAAAGGGGTGGAAATTTTAATTTTTTTTTAACCAAACACATTTAAAAGGAAAAATTAAAATAAAAAAAAATATTTAGAAATTTCAATTTAAAATTTCATAATCCCTTCTCATTCATGCACGTGTAATCACATCAATATAAACATCACTCTAGTTCGATGAAGTCCTAAAAGATGAAGCATGTTACATGAAAAATCTTTTTCCGTTTTGTCAAATTTTCAAATTTTTCCTAAAATTATTCCTATATATATATATATATATATATATATATATAATATATATATATATATATATATCCAAATTCATTCCAACATTTAACATTTAAAAGAGGACTCAATATAGAGTAGAGCAATATTATTTATTTTAGAATATTACACTGAAAACACAAAAATAGCTACACAATTGCAGTTGTGTTTCAATGCATATCAATGCATCTTATCAGACGATTGTAAATTACTGGTGAGTGAATGATTTATTTAGATTTAAAAGCAAAATACAACCTCTTTTTATGAAAAAAATATAAAGATCTACATGTCTTTGCCGTTTTTAAAACTTTTCATTTCACCTTAGGAATCTTACCATCTTTTACACTCCAATAATATTTAGAAAGTGATGTATTATTCCTGCAAGTAGTATTGGAAAGGACAAGATATGTTGATACCACCCAGTCTTAAAAGAATTCTTAATATTACCAATATAGAATATATCAACCATCAGATTCTCTATTGTAAGATAAACAAGAGATTTTTTGTTTAGCAATGAGCATTGGTCAAAATTCCTACAATTACATTAGCCAATATCATTAATAACATTTATGTTGGAATGCCTATTATGATCCAGATTATTAAATTGGTTTAAAATTTTATTATTGTGTAACTTTATAATTTTCACGATTATTGGTGCAGTTATAACTTAGTTTTAATGTGTCTCTTAAATATTTTACTAAGAGGGTTACTTTTAGGAAAATGTTTATCAATCAAATGGAGGAATATCTGGCCTAACTTAGTATTGACTAATTGATTAAATGGGGGTGTGTATCAAATGATCTTCCTATTTCTATTTCTTTTCTTTGGACAACTATCATCATATTTCCTAAACTTGATTTCAGCGTACTTATAACCACTATTCTTTAAAACTTTAGTATATGCACTGCTATATTCATCAAACACATCTTTTTCTGATGAGTGGTTGCTAATCCTACATTCTACAGATGAAGATATATGTTCGATTACAAATGGAGGGTGGTTAGAATCGGGGTGAATATAAATTGGGTTGGCATTATTTTTCATATAAGGTTGAAATATATCATTAACAAGATCTAACATTGTTGGAATTTTTGGCTGGCTCACTAGTACAAAGCTACCCAAAAATTCCAACAAACTGCCCCCATTTTGTGTATATTATGGAATCTTCTTTCAAAATATTAGTAAAGTCAATATTCATATGGGACAAATACTTTAGTATTCATAAAATATATTTTTTTTTGTTTTGTAATTATTTTTTTTTTTTTTAGCATTCATAAAATAATATTTTATTTTTTTTTTTAGTATTCATAAAATAATTAATTTTTAAAAAAACAAAAAATTTTATGAATATTAAAGAAAATTAATATCCACAAAATGATATAACTAACTTTTGTGGATATTAATTTTCTTTTAAAGAAAGAAAAAAAAAAAAAAATTATTTTATGAATACTAAAAAAATAAAAATAAAATTATTTTTATGAATGCTAAAAAAAAAAAAAAAAAAAAAAAAAAAATTAATTACAAAACAAAAAAAAATCCACGGGTCATGACCCATTTATAAAAAATTATTTATAATTTTTTCTTCTTCTCTTAGTTTAAATCTTCTCTTTGTCTTCTCTTAAATTTAACATAGGTCATATTTGATTGGTTGAAAAGCCCACAAACCTTATACCTCTCTTTTTTTCTTTGTAAAAAGAGGTTGTATTTTGCTTTTAAATCTAAATAAATCATTCACTCGCCAGTAAATTACAATCACCTGATGAGATGCATTGAAACAGAACTGCAATTGCATAGTAATTTTTACATTTTTATGGGGTAATATACTAAAATCTCTCTAAAATTTTGTACACTTTTATAAAACAAGCTACTTACACAGACTTGAGAAAATTGCCCATCTGTATATACTAGACGCTTCAAATTATTTGGTAAAAAGAGAATTTAATGTTATCTTGATAAAAAGCAATTTTCCCATCGCTATGGCTTGAATTCTTCTGATGGCATGCAAATAGCATTTTCTGCTATTTTATTTTTAAATTATTTTTATTTTAAGGTTAAAAATTGAAGAGACGGAATGGCAATGTCTTTTATTCCTGTATATTTACACTAGAAATAAAAGTGTTAAAGGAACTCTTAAATTTTTATTGACTCTGTAGATAGATAAACTTTTAAGATAAGTTTAAATAGATGGATGTATTAGAAATTAATTTACTCTAATTGTTTTCATTTATAGTGAGTGTTCACCAGCATCTTTAGTTTATTTCACTTTAATGCAGTATTCAGGATATATTGAACATAAAGAAAAAGCAAAGTAACAAAGTTTTTTTTAAATTATATAAATGCAATTTTTTAATGCCATGGCTAATCTAGTATTTAATGATAATCAATTACAAAATAAACCTGAGCCTTTTAAAAGAAAAGCAGGGAAAAGTATTTATTTTACACTGCTATGAATAGTCATAATACTAAACTTGAAAAACCTTCAGAAAATTTCCTGCAATTAATTTTTTTTTTCAATCATTTCACTCTAAGCAAGGCAATAATGCCACAAAGATGCAAAGCTTTATTGAAAGTGAAACAAAGTGAAAAAATGTTAGTGAGAAGAAAGGACACTAAGAGAATTCAAGAGGCAATAAATGGCAATTGATATTGCATTAAAATATTTGAAGATTGCTGTTACAGGAAAGCAAAAAAAGCAAGAAAGCGAGAAAAGAAATTCTTAGAATAGAATTCACAGTTATATCTAGCTAGTTCAGCAGTAAAATGATGAGACCTACTTGCCAATCTCGTACTATGTTTAAAATCATGAAGTTGAGGTAACAAACACGAAAGCTCGTTAGAACTGCCAACCATGAAAAAAAGAAAGACAAGGATTTCAAGTTGCCAGGTCAGGACCAATAACGTTCAACTCTTCTTTGAGATTTTCTCAAAAATCTTGAGGTAAATAGCAGAACAAGACCAGATGTAGCCGCAATATTTACTACACAGTTGAATGACAGATTTATATACATGCAAAATGGATTCTGGTGAGAAAAATTATCCGGTACAACAGACTGAACAAGAATACTTAGGGCAAAATAGTAATCAATATTCCCTACTCACTATGTAACCTAATTGCTCCACATCCTGTTAAGCAGGAACAGTCACATGAACATTAGCTGAAATAGCTCTTAAAATAGTGATCATAGCTTCTAGCTGATGATGAAGGTAATCAGAATAACAATGTTCAGTGCTGCAGTTTGATATTTCTTTATCATATAAGTTTTTACATCAAGATAACTCCAGTTATCTGCTTACTGTTCACACTAAGCAGCTAGCACTCTTATTCTGTTTGAGGACTTTTGATGTATGGGAAGGCCCAGCAGAGCAAGATTGCTCCACATATGGATATAAAGAAAAAAATGAATAAATAAAAGAGAGAAAATATGTCAAAAAGAATTTTTTTTAATTAAGAAAAAAACAAAGATTTGACATTGCAGTTCAACAAAGACCAACTAAAAAATCTGAATAAGATACTGTTCAAAATTAATTGTTAGGATTGACATTACTTCATCTAATTAAAAAGTAAATTAAGGATATTACTGCTACTACAAAACAGTATAAAAACAAAAATAAATGTGGTGCTAAAGTTTATTTTATTAAATGTTAACCCGATACAGAACACAAGAGTCAATCAAAGTAAAAGGTTATTAAATGAAATTGTTTTATGGATGTAAGAGGAGGAAGTGTAGATTATGAGGATAAATAAGATAGATAACAAATTTTGTTTTTGTCAAGTTTGGCATCTTTTTCATCATGCTATGCTCTTTTTTTAGCGTTCTCATGGAGGTACCTATATATATATATATATATATATATATGTATGTATATTATACACGTGCGCACACATACAACTGGACATGATCTACTGTAAAGTCCATTTGGTTTCATAGAAGTTCGATCTCTGGGTCAGTTAGTGCAAAAATATTTTGTTTTTTTTTATAATGCAAATCTGCCTCTCCACTTAGCCTGATGAAGCACTTCAGCAGAGGGGCAGACTGGGATTAGAAGAAAGATTAACTGTTACAATTTCTGAAATTCTATAGGATGTGTGATAGGCATAAGAACAAAAAACAACATACCCTAGTATATCAAATACAAAGATCCTAACATTTCCAGGTTAACAAATGCAAAACACCTGAGGAAAGCCAAAAGGTAATGCTGTTGAAACATTGGGATAATGACAACGAAGATGAGAAAATGGGTCTGAAAATGAATATTATCCAATCATGTGTGTGCTACCAAAATAAGATAAGAACAGAATGTCATAGTTTATTTTATTTTATTTTTTTTTTGTCCAATAATTTAACAGAGCAGTGGCTCTGATGGAGTCATACTAGTGCATGAAAAGTGATTTGTGACTTAGGGCATTAAAAAACTTAATTCTGAGCAAAGGAGTAGAGATATTAGGAGAAAAATATGGGAGGTTCACTAACCGGATTAGGGTCTGATGCAAAAATGCCCGGTTTAAAAAACCCATAAAATACTTATAAGTGCTTAATATGATTCAGTATAACTGACACCCCCAGCTCAACTCTATAATTTCAAGAAAGTTGTGATGATATGACTAATGAGATTGTCAAAAGTTCAGTAACTTTAGCAACCTATTAGGCATATTCATGTTGATTTTAATGAAAATTTTGAAAACTTGGAAATCCACACCAAAATTGAAAAGCACTTCATAGTACAGTTATCTAGGTTATTTAACTAGGGGGTTCTTTGTTTGAGAAGCTAATTAATCATGCCTATTCATGGACCAAAGTATATAATTATAATTTATAAACATAGTATGCATGCACAGAAATCAGTTTGAGAGAGATACCCAGAGAATTTCAGAGCACGTGCCTCAAAGTCAAATACTTGTGAGAAAACCAGCCACCTCCAGCTATGTTCATTGTGCATTCGAGAAAATCTGCCAGAGAATCTATTCACTACAAAGATGTTAACACTACCTCATTTCTTAATAAACAGATGTCTCTCAGTGCTTCAAGGGTAGAAAAGAAGTAATGTGGCAAAACTGCCACATAGCTGTTGTAATATTTCAACTTTAATTAAATTGTTGATAATTTTTCAACAGTCTTCTTTTGACATGCTTACACCTTTTTCAGCAAGATCACCCAACATTAAGGAAACAGTACAATCAAAATCTCACCCAGATCTACTAGATGACACAAATTTCAGTGAAGGAAGCAAGCCAGCAAAATTGAATGCACTGAACACAAACCCTTTTCACTGATGTGTACCACTACCCAGTACAATATTCAAAACTTAGACAGCAATGTTTTATTTGGTGAACAGCACAGGTAATGTCTGATGGTTATAGGCAGTGGTCAGGTTATAGTATCATTAAAAAGTGATCTAACCTAGAGAATAAAGCAATTTCTAGTCCAAGTAAGATCGTGCATTTGCTAATTTTCAATTAAGAATAATAAATTGATAAAAAAAGAATAGAAAAAAGTAAAAGGAGATAACTTCAGATTTATTAACTGTTAATTACAAAGCTGTTTACTCAAATTTTCTAGAAAAAAAAAGTAGAATAAGCAGGGATGAATCCTTCACTTATTTGTACTCCTCTCCATTAGCAGTTGTGGCATACCAGTGACAATACTTTAATAATTTAAAACAAACATGCTTTGTGAAAATTAGTATATGCAAATAATTAAATAAATTTTATAAATAGAAAGTGACTTGATATTGAGAAGAAGTTTCTGAGGTTGGTATTTAAACAAGTAGTAATCAAATATCTTGGCCAGAGGAAATGTTTCAAAGAATGCCTCCTCCATATTTGCTTTGGTATATAGCGAAGAATTTCATTTCTTTAGCATTTTGATTTGGTCCATTTGTGCAAGCAGGCAGCTTATCAGCAAAATGTATCACCTGAATGTTTGTGGCAGTTGTCATTACCTCTGCTGCTGTCAAATGGAAAGTCACTCTTTATAGCAGAGTTGAGACAAAAATGAAAGAACAGAGTATGTACCATTATCCATCTACATATGTACGTATGCATTTCAGAAGTGGAAAGCAATTCAATATGATGATGTACAAATGCTTAAGTGCCTTATACTCTCCTATACAGGTATTTAAATAATTCTTGCTGAAAATTAATTACTATTGAAAGAAATTCAAACAGTTTTCAATGAGTCTAAGTCTATACTACCTGGTCCAGAGAGAAATTACTATACTTTTCATAAAATTATATGCTTTCTCAAAAGGTAATGATCCTGTGTTGATCCCAAAATACTCTTAAGCTAGATTTGTTGTGAAGACTAACAAGTGTCAAGTAATACCATGATTGTCAGGTATTAATAATTTTATATTTCAGAAGCTGATAATCATCAACAAACATCAGACACTTTTCAAGTCAATAATTCAGAGTGGAAAATTATTGCATTTTCAACGGATTCAGAGTTTAGAAAAGATTCCTTCCCAGTTCTATTAAATTTTATGGATTCCATATAACTTTGGAAATAAATTGTCATCACTTAATTGTATACCTCAGGTATATTTTATGAAACATGCTCATGGGAAACTGAATAAGAAAAATCATATACACCCCACCAGAACAAACCAGCAAATGAAATCCAGACACACAGATGGTTGTCTCAATTTAATAGAGGTTAAAAAAGTAGTCTTTAATTGCTGAGGTTTATCAATGATAAAAGAAAAAACTGAAAATGAATCTGAAATAACCAAGAATTCCATTACAAGTTTTCAATAACTTATTTTACTTAATGATAAATAATTGTTGTTAAAATCAGTCAATCCCAAACATTTTGTTTAAGAGATAAATTTCAATTCAATAAATTTCATTATTTTATTATCTCTTTAGGCACCAATATTCAGAGAACTTAAAACAATTACATGGTTACTTATTTTAGTGCATCATTTTACTTACAATGGATGCAAACAAGTCGGTGCAATATTTAAACAAATTAACCATAAATAATCAACAGTACAGTTTTATAGGCATTTCTTACTTATATTATTGCCAACTAAAACTATTTTTACATTTACATAAGTTGCAAAGTTATTTTGAGTCTGATCTCATTTTTCCAGCAAATGGTGTAATTGTATTTACAATCCATATTATTATGTAATCACACTGATATTCAGAGAACTTAACACGATTACTTGTTAATTTTAGTGCATTATTTTACTTACAATTATTTCTACTTGATGCAAACAATAGTCAGTGCATTAATTAAACAAATTAGCTATAAATAATAAACAAAGCCATTTTATCGCTAATAGCATTGTCACCCTTTTTTTTTTACACTTACATAAGTAGCAAAGTAATTGTTCTAAGTGATGCTGCATAATTTTCTGTGTTTTATTTTATGTTAATTTGTTTCTATCAATCAATTTAAATTATTCCAGTTTTTATATCCACCGATTCATGTTATCACCTGGTTATTATTGCCTAAAAGACCATTGTCAGGGATCATTGAGCCAATGCAAATGAACCTTTCTTTAGCTGTATAATATATGCTACACCAGGGCTACATACAGTTTTGAATTCAGAGTTACTTTCTCTTAGATTGGTTGCCACCCAAGGGGATAGAATCCAGTCTGTCCTGCTATTTTACCCCTAGATGGAGGGAGAAGAATAGGATTCATACCTTTCCCAAGTGTATTGGCACATAAGTGAATGTAATGGATCTGACTGGAATTCAAACTTGACTCTCCGATTCCTCACTCTGAGCCACTATCCATTACTCCAATGTGCCTTCTTCTCCGTAAGTCTTCACCATTATATATCCCATAAATAATGTCTATCTCAAACTAAAAGTTAATGAATTATTTGATTTCATTCTAAGGCACTCTTAAATATTAAGTAATTCAGGAATTTTACCACTATGGTTAAGTTATTACATTCTGCAACCTTTTTAATATTTTCTTTTTAATCATCAGGGATTGGAAATCAAGCAATCACCGATGAAATTTGAACTTGCTTACCATCATACTTAATATAAAACCCAGATTGTGTGTGTTTGTGTGTGTGTGTCTGTTCGTTTATATATTGGATTGGATTTCCTACATTTTTCAACTGATTTCAACAAAACTTCACAGGACTATGTAAAATTACCTTGTGGTGGTTCTGACAGTGCCAAAAATTGGAAAAACACAATTGTTTTTGCACGAAATCAATTTGAAAACACAATTAAGAGGCATCGCTGTCACAAGAATGAAAGGAGGAAAACTCATATCAAGTTATACTTATTATAAAACCCAGGTTGTTTGTGTGTGTGTGTGTGTGTCTGTGTTCGTTTATATATGGGATCAGATTTCCTACATTTTTCAACCGATTTCAACAAAACTTCACTTTTTTTTTTTTTTTTGGCAGGTAGTGTTTCTTATTGTCTTGCACACTTTTTCTTTATTTTTTACATTCAGAATGCTTTAAAATTCCATTTACAAGACAATTGTTTATAATAAAATTCTATTCAATCAGTAGACTCATAACGAGTGAAAACAATGTTTTTGTTTGAGTTTGACCAATTAAATAAAAAAAAGCAAAAAAAAAAAAAAAAAACTAATTAAGACATACGTGTCCGCCAACCTTAAACAATAATCTTTGTCAATTTTATTCTCAGTCTTATGATGGTCGATACTTGATCTATCTCTTACTATTACATCCCCGGGCAATGCTGGGCTCTACTGCTAGTATCTGATAAGTCCTTAAATATGGACATTACCATCTACTCAGTATCATAAGAACAATATTGTTATATGACTGATTTTAACTGAATCAGTAAAGTCAACATCCATGTCATATTCCAAGAATATGAATTTGAATCTTGGTAAGGGCTATTATTTTTTTTTTTTTTCTAAATTTCATTTTCTTCCAATCAATGCTAATTTTAACAAAAATATATAAATTAAAATAAATATAGCAATAATTAATCAATCTTGAAATTAAGAACATAGATAAAGTTAAGCAAAAGAACTGGGATGGTCCAGTTTCCTCCTTCCCCTAAACTTCCTTTAATCTCCCAGTAACCTATATATAGAGCCTGCAAATCTCATAGTTTGATTGCTATGATTAGGGTTGTGGAGGGTTTGTAGATGACTGTGGAAAATGTATTCACTGAGTATGCCTAAATTCCTATTTAAATGTAGAATGTGTGAATTTATTTTAAAACATCTATTATTTATATTAAATATATATATATATATATATATATATATATATATATATATATATATATATATATATATATATATATAATGAAGAGAGGGAGAAAAAGTAAGATTATGAAGAAAAAAAAATTATCCAAAATTAATACTGAAAATACTTCATCTTTGAAAGTCCAACAACTCAAGTCTATTGCTTCAGTGAGTTAGTGCTTAACTTTTGTCATCAACTGATACTGCTTGTGTCTTAGACCCTTTAAGATCTTGAGACCATAGATATATTTTTTCTAAATAAAAGTAATCAAATATGAATGTCAATAACATGAACTGAGAATGAACAGCAGCATTGACATTTAAGAAACATTCTAGCACAAGGCCAAAAATGTGGTGCTCTCAGTAAGACTGTAGCTCAATGGTCTGTGAAAGTTGCCAGCTATTCTATCAAGATATCCATATGAGTTTAGCTGACTGGTCAAACTGGTCTGTAAGATGAGCTTGTTAATCATCACATCACACAATGCCTCTGAACTGAGAATGAAGTACATGCATAGAACAAACATACAAAAAAATGTAAAAATTATTGAACTAATTTTAATACAAAATCATCTTCCTGTGATTTGACCAACTCAAAGTGTAGTATCAGTTCAAGAATCCTTCCTAATTAATATTTTCTTTAAAATATTAAGACGGAAGAGAGAGAAAATTGTTTTTGGTATAAGTCTTCATATATAATGAAATGAAAATATAGTTTCTAGTTTGTATTTTCACTATCTTCTTAAATAAAACTATATATATATATATATATATATATATATATATAGTTATCTTCTTTTCAATTGTATCCAATTTTGATAGTAGGGATCAAGTGTTACTGTACTTTACCAAATAAAGTTTAAATAATTCATAAAATTTATCAGCTTGCTTTAATAAGTAAATTAAAATTATTAACCTGGTCAAAAATAATGAAATATATATATATATATATATATATATATATATATATATATATAAGAGAGATTCATAAAGTCAAAGAAAAAAGAATAAGAGATGTGTACAGTTCACTAGAACCAAAGTCATGTAAACTATTTCCAAAGGAGTGCACACTAAAATCATTTTTTCTTAATTATACCATTCAATTATACCTTTAATTATATCTTGTATTGATTAAACATTCTGGATTGAGAGAGGGAGAAAGAAGAAAAGAGCAGGTAGCATTAAATTTCTGATAAAAAAGAAAAACAAAAAATAAGTTAAAAGCAACATAGAAATAAAATTTATTTTGAGACAAAGAAAAACAAAATGTTCCCAATACCCTGCTGCTCTAAACTGATAGAAGAAACATTTTTCTTAACTGTGTCATTTGAGAAGTGAAGAGAAGTGAAGAGAAAACCAATAGAAACTGAAAGTAGGCTTACCAACGGAACGGGCAGCAGGAATCCATTTTGGCGGTGCAAAACAATGAAAGTAATGATCTAAAGATTTGCTTGCTATTTATCTGAATGAGACAAGTTCATTGTCAACTTAGGTAAAGTGCTTCTTACCAAACTCATAATAATAAATTTGGTCCCAATTTGACAGTTTGCACACAGAGATAAATAAATAAAAGAGATGAAGCTTTATTCATTTGAATTACTTAAAACTTGCAGCATATACCCTGGTTTCCAATCAACTATCTAGGAGAAAAGTCAGTTTTCTTCAACAATGAATACTGCAGACCTATCCATTTATATGTTATTTTAACAAAGCATCAAAAATCCATTTTTCAAAACTGCCAATGATTAAAGAGCAGTATTAATTATTTCTTAATATAATGAGTTTTAAATGAAACTAATATAAATTTTGTAAAATGCTCACAATCAAATGTCATACAAAAAAAAAGACATACAATGAAAATGGATGCCTTAATTTTCTCAAATGAATCCTACTGTTTAATGAGTTTGATCCTTACTGTGGTCTTATACCAACCTAAGTTTAGCAACTACCTCTAAATGGAAGAAAGAAAAAAAGGACAAAGAAAAAAAGGACATAGGAAAGAGTAAAGTACAAGGTATTGGGAAATAAAAGATAAAGGTAAAGAAAACTGAAAAATTAAACAAAAAAAGAAACAAAAAACAACATGAAAATAACAGTAAAAATAATTTAAAAAATAAATTGAGACTGTTCATAGAAGGAAACATTAAAAGTATATTTAATAATAACCAAAACAACTAAAACCTTAAATGGTGAAATTACTAATTTTACAAAATTATATGAAAACAATATCTGTTAAAAATTTCAATTTCCAAAAACTGAAAAATGGTAAGAAAATATTTTTCTTCCTAAAGGAATGAAGCAGATATAAAAAGAAATCCAAGCCTCTAAATTAAATGTCTAAAAAAAATTTGTGAAACTGAAAATAAAACAATGTAATCTTGTTTTAGTTGCATATTTATATGGAAAAAAGAAAAGATTATGGTGATCAACTTGAAATATACATTAATACAACAAAAAGAAAAATGAAAAAAAAAAAAAATGACAAAAAAAAAGAAGGAATGAAGAGATTAAAAATATTTTTTTTTTTTTATTTACAATTTTTGCTTTTATTTCATTCATCCTTTTAATAAACCACAATTTACCAAATAATTTTCTTCTAAATCAAGTCAGCAAATAACCGAATTGTATTTTTTGCCCAATATATAAGTGGAACTTCAAAAAAAGAAAAAAAAAAAAATTAGAGAAGTGGGTCAGACAAGAACTTTTCAGCACCACCTACTTCACCCAATGCAAGGTTTAGAAAAAAATTAAGGTGGAAAGCAAATGTGTTTTATTTCTACCAAAAATCAATTTTCAAGCTGAATTAAAATGTAAGCAGAAAGAAAAACAGAAAATTGAATTAAAAATATAGAAAAGAAAAAATAAAAGATCTGCAGAAAATCCACCTCATGATACAGTCTTTCAAAATCAAATAGTACTGAGAAAAATTTGCCTCCATTATTGATTTAAGCACATTATCATGACATTAGGTATGTGAGTGATGTCATTTAGTATTTCTCTTCTCTGAATTGTGGACAAGAGAAGAAAATAGTGTTCAAATGCTAATCAATGGCTATGTTGGGTGTATCTAAAAGAATTGTCATAATTGTTTTGACTTAATTTAAATTATCAAAAAATAAAAATAAAAAATACAAAATGATTTATTTTAGTTGTGTACACAAATATTTAAAGAAAAAAAATTAAATCAAATAAAACCATAAACTTTGATTTATTTCCCTTCCCATAAAACTGAAAACTTTACATAACATTAAAAAAAAATATTAAAAAAAATGAAATAAAAGTTGTCATGCAAATAATTTTCTGTATGTACTTCTATTCCAAATTAATTGTATCCAAGATACTACTGTGGGATTATCCCACTTGTCTACCAAAGAACTTCTACCAATGACCACTAGATGACATTGCCAAACAGTATTTAAAGGAAAAGGCATAACTTCTTTTCTGTTTAGGACACCTTAGAGATAGGATGTGTCTCATTTTCCCTTTGGGGAAGAGGCTTTTGATCATCACCTTTATGTTCCCTTAGGACACAGATCATAGCCCTCCACAACTTCCTGTCCCTTGTAACTTTTAATAAATGGTCTGTTATTTCTTCTAAGCCCTGTTCCACCATCCATTTACTCAAGCCCATTAAGTATGTTATGCGTTGTTTTCCTGTCTCTCTATTTATCCCATGAGTATCAGATTTTCCAAGCCCCCCTTCCTCATTACATGCCCCATAAACCTCAACTATCTCTTCCTGATGTTAAGTATGTTGCATTAAACACACTACAAAAAGAACACAGCATAACAATGCCATAAGTTTATTTGACTACAATCAGACACCTAATTCTCTGAAACTAACAAGAAATTCTTTTCATGATTAAGTCTCCCAACATCTTTAATTTTGCACACGTACATACAAAAAGACACACACACCTTTATATATATATATATATATATATATATATATATATATATATATAGTTTACTCGGGTAATAATATATGTTGTTGTTAAATGTGTGTAATCATTTATATATTCATTTTTATACATTCTTGCTTGAAGACACTGCAATACATTCATAATTATAACAACTAATTACAAAACTATCACTCTCACTAAATATATCCCTTAAATATTGATACTCCTGCTTCACTACAAAAAATTTCAGAGAATATAACTTTTCAATTGACTTAATAATTTATGAAACTGGTATCCACCATTTTCTTTTAATGTAGTTTCCTTCTGAGTCAATCTGTTCACTCACAAAGAGTCAGTTTGTATAATATTCAGGGAAAAGCAAGTCAGGACACATATCAGAAGATACTGATAAGTTCTTAAAATCAAAGAGCCTTTAAAAATTCTGATGTTAGGTCAGATTTTAGGAAGTAGTTCAGGCTGAGAACTTTGCAGGATCCTGTTAGAATCATCATTACAAGAATGCAGCTATAAAATATGATCTCAGTATATTTCAAATTAACATTCAAAAAGTGTTTTGTTTCTTTTATATAAGACAATGCAAGCAAAAAAAAAATCAATAATTTGTACATCTAATCAACTTTATTCTGAATATAATTAGTCATTATGGATTCAACTTTCTAATCAATGTTTTTTAAAAAACATTGAGTGTTAATTACAAAGATGGATGCTTATCTAACTTTTGTTCATTAATAAAATTGAATTCATCAAAGTTTTAACTATTAAAACTAAGCAATAACTAGTGTTTTGCATTTTATCTTATCAAGAATAAAATGTTAAATTATAATATTATTATTATGTTGGTTCACACATTGATATAGTCAATGAAAATTCTGTTCTTGAAGCATGGTGTCAAGACTTCACAACTAAAGAACTTTTTGGAGAATCTTTGCAGAGTAAATGACACTTTTCTGGAGGTCTACAACCTTGGTCTCAATTCCAATTTTCCTTGCTACAGGATTTAGTTCTTCATTCATTTTTCATAGCTTGGATGTATGCTCTCTGGTATGTAGCATTTTGGAAACTTTTCTGTTCTTTTTACAAATTTTAACAAATCCTCTCTAAGAATACTATCACACAAATGAGAATCATTTGAAAAAATTTCAGTTTTATTTATTTGACCATAATGAAAAAAAAAGGAAACTTATACTTAACATCAGGAAAAGACAGTTGAAATTTCTAGAGCACATAATGAGGATAGAGGTCTTGAAAAATCTGATACTTACAAGACAGATTGAAGGCAAGTGGGACAAAGAAAAACAGCACATAACATTTGTTGAGTAAATGGATAGTGGAACAGGGTTCATGAGAAATAAAAGACAAAATTTATTAAGAGCTACAAAGAACAGGAAATTGTAAAGAGCCATGATCACTTACTGAGGAAACATGGCACATAAAGAACTATCAGTATAATTTTATTTATTATTTATGAACCTACCATAGTACCTATTACAGAGCAAGTGATGATAGTGTGAACAGAGATGATTTTTCAAGCTCATCAGCATTTTAGGTCATAAAAATCTCGAAAGAGTAAGTAAAAAAGATTAAAATAATAAATAAATATTATTGTAGTCTTGGTTATAATAGAGAAAGTACATCTCAAAAAAAATTTATAACCATGCATGATAATATTTAACCTTTAGCACTCTGCATTACTAATATTACTTCTCTTTCCACTGCATTCTTTTTTAAGGTCTCTCAATTGCAGTAACTTTATTGTTAATTTTGCACAAAGTTGTTTTCTGTTGCCATAGCAGGATATAACAATACAACTATGAAATTCAAACACGCTATTCATCAAAGATCAGTCACCTTTAGTGGCAGGATAAACTTTTGTACAACAAATGAAATCACAGAGTGATGAACGGTTAAATCAAAAATTATATGTCACCAGCAGTAAGGTAGTTTTCATCTTTCAATTTTATCAACAGAAAATAAAAGCAAGTACAGGCAACAACAAATGGGAGTTGCAGATATTAGAAAGTAAATAGAACAGATTTCAGAAAACAAAAATTAGAGCCAAACTGAAAGCAAAGAAAAACATATAGTAATCTGCAAAGATGCTGTTATCAATACAGATGAATGGGAAGCAATTTTTCTCCTGTATAAAATGAAAATTTTACTTTTCTTAATATGCCATATTTATTCATGTATAATGCAACCACCTTACTCATTTTTTTTCTTTAAATTTATAAAAATTTAAAGAAAAAAAATTTATGCAAATTTATTTTTATTTTGGGTGCACCTCCAAAACTCTAGATGACCAGGGCTAATCTCTTCTCTGACCTAGCTTTAACAGGTCAGTGGGTGGGGTGAATTGGCTGATCTCATTCAATTCCTTGAAAATCAAATGAGTGATGTCCCATCATCACTGAGCAGACCCTGAATTTTCACCTATTGTGATGAATTGATGCTCTCTCATGGTGGCCCCATGTCTTGAATTCCTATTGGGACAAACTAAACCCAGACTCCAAGCAGAATTCATACATACAATACATCACTAAAGAAGCTGAAAAATGGTCAGTTCCCTGTACCTCTCCAGTAAATACCTGACTCCTCCCACTATCCTATACCTTTTATAAGAGTTAGATCAGGCTGAAAATGGAGTGCTGCTGCCATATATGGGCAGTAGCTCCCCAGTCTTCACTTTCCAGTCTAGACAGTCCAAAAGCATATCCTCATTAATTATTTTTACACCCTACGATCCCTTTCCCACAGACAAAGCATCACAAATCTCTCACTGCCATGCACATTGAAGTGAACTGCCTTCATTCCCTTCATATTCCATCAGTAAAATATAAGTTCCACTTGATCAGCTTCTTCCCATGAACTGTTGTTTTGTGAAACTAACAGCTAAGACAATGCTTCCCCAATCACTACGATCTTAGCCTGTTCAAGTCTAGGGTCAGCCATTACCTTCCCTACATATCCGTATAAACTGTGCCTTTTACTCTGTAACAATACCTTGAGTCTTTATACAGGGTTGTAAAAAATAAATGAATAAATAAAATCATTAATATTTTGTTTTTTTGTTTCACACTTTATGCATGGATGGTAAGATCAGTTTTCAAGAGACTGACATATTGTAATATCAAAGACAATTGCAGAATCCAGTGAAGTCTGTAGATGTGAATATCTTGCTGCTTATGAAGGGACAAAGATAAGAGTTTCTGTCACATATAGAAATATCTGTCAACAGTATAAGGCAGGTAGTTAAACAGAACTGACAATCATTCTGACCAAAATTAGTTATTCAACAGGTGAGCCATTTAATATATATAGCATTTAGTTGATATTTTATTTTTACTAGTGTTCACCCAATACAAGGCTCAAGAGACACTCAAAGTAAGTCATTAAATGAGGTGTGTGATATAAATGTAATAGTATTAAGTAAGAAGTGAGGATTGTGTGGATATGAAGGTTAGCTAACAACTGACCGTTGACTTGAAGAGGTTTATTTTTGGAGAAAACATTCACATAGGAGTGTTCCACAAAGCAGTGCATCTTGGAAATTATCAAAGTATTTTATGACCTACTGTTCATACCAGTTTTGTTTTTGTTTTTTTTGTTCGGATACATGATTTCTTGCATTACACATGAGCAGCTATGGTACCGATACATTTTAAACATAATTATTTCTAGAAAAAGTAAAAAAAAAAAAAAAAAGAAGAAGACAATTTAAAACTAAAAGCAAAATTATTAATTTTGTGTTTCAAAATGTGTGGAAGCAGAAATTATTTTGCAACAGTTAGATTCTATGTGAACCAGAGATTTAAACAAGTGCTAATAAAACAAAAGAATACTAAATTAATTTGGTAAAAGATTTTTTATTTGCAGATATTGATTTTAGAAAGTTCTTTGAGCTTAGAGAAAATAATAAATCAAGAGGGCATAGTAAAGCTATTATTAATGCTGTTGCTGTTTTCATTTCTCTCAAAGCATCATTAACAATTGGAATAGACTTATAGATGAAGCAGTTAGTGAAAAACTAGAATTTAAATAGATGCTAGAAGAAACAAAATATACAAAAATCAGTGGAGGACTATACATAGACCAATAGGCCTTGTGTTTTTATTAACTTTTATGGTAAATTATTGTAATCTTACAACTGTAGTTATATATTCTGTAAACAAACATACACTGAGTAAAATCAAACAGTTTCAAAATAATTTCTATTTCCAAACAATCAAACTCAGTTTGGTGCAAATAACAATGAAAAGGAGAAATTTTTCTATGTTCAGCTATTATTGGCAGCAAATTTAGCATTTTGTTATAGAGAAAGGAAATTTTTGGAAAATATGGTTAAAAAAAGTTCACTGTTGTTTGTATAATACTATTTCATTTTTTCTAGCAAAATAAATTAAAAAAAAATCTTTCTCCAAGTTAAAAAAAAAAAATCTAATTTTAAATAAGAACCCTTAAACAATACTAATATATTCAAAGTAAAACATTTTCTACCTTGTATATATTAATATCATTTATATTCAAATGCTAGTAAGAGAAAAGATTTTTTCATAATTCATTGTTTACTATAATCAATTTCTTATGTGAACTTATAACATTAAATAAAATTATTATTTCACTGCAACCTGATTGTTTCAAAAACTATTCATTATTAAAACAATCAGATGGTAGAAACATTCTATTCCCCAAATTTTCCAGAAAATTCTTTCCATCATTTTTGTTATGTTTACTTGCATTTAGTTACTGGATTCAAGTGAAATTGCCATGAAAATATTATTATATTCATGAACAAAAGAATATACAACTGATTTTTCCTCAAATTTTGGAAAGTTAAAATCTTCATTTATATAAAATAACTGAAATTGCAATTATTTTTATTTTAATGCAAATATTTTTTTAAATTTTTAATAGAAACCAAAGTGCTCATCCAAGTAGTGATTTACTTACAGTAAATACTTAAAAAAAAAAAAAAAAACTATAAAATATATAATCATGAAAATAATTACATACCAAGTATATGAATGAAATGGAATTTATAACTATTTTAAAGGGAAGTTTTTTTTTGTTTTTTAATTTTTTTTCTTTTTTTGTAATGATTTTTTTTTTTTAGTAATAATGAACAGATGAAAAAAAATTTATTTTTTCTTTCTTAAGATTGCATGAGAAATTTGACCTGGATGAAGTCATTATTATACTGACAAATTCATACTAAATTGATTCTGATTAATACTAAGAATGAGCTAATAGATAGATAGATTTAAGTTTGCTTGAAATGACATTACCTGGTTAATAACACCAACTAAAAAAACAAAACTTACTTTACAGGTTTGTTGCTTGTGGGAAGTGCTTCAGTTGTCTCTTTAATAGTGTTAATTGCAGTGTCATCAGGACTTGAGGAAACTGATGAGACTTTCTCAGCTTCCAAAGTAAGGTTTTCATCATTTGGAACTTTTTCTTGTATGTGATATTTGTCATCAGTGCTGAGGTCATTGAGACTCTCAGTAATAGCTTCATGTGTAGAGAAGCAATCAGTAAAGGAAGAAACATCTGGAATATATATATATGTGTATTTTACAATGAATTTACTGATAAAACATTATTGTATAGCCCTAAAGTAAATTGTATCTGAATGAAAATTCTTTTCTTTAAAATTCTATATTAAAAGTAAAAAGAAAATTTTTAATTTTCCATATATAATTTTTACAAAGTTATCTCTCAATAGAAAATGTTAAGTGATTACATATCAAATATAAAAATCATTTTGTGTCAATATTTATATCTATTTATGAAGAGTTTTGAAATAGTTAAAATTTCTAAAAATAAGTAAAATAAAAGATTTGAATCAAGAAATGAAACATTTTTCAATTGTTTTTCTTAAATCAAATCTTGCTGTATTAAAAATAATTCCATTTGAAAATTGAAAAATTTGGACAAAGCATTAATCACAAACATTAAGTTAATCATTAAATATATAAAATAATATTTTTCTTTGTTACAATAACTCAATATTTGGACGATTATTCATATTTTGTTGTTGCCATCACATTTCAGACATTGTGACTTCTGGTCTTCATATCAATTAGGGTAACCTACAGGAAATTCTGAACTGGACCTTTTATTTATGGAGGTAGGCTGTTCTCATTCCACTGCCCATGTCTAGGGATATCATCTAGTACTTATTTTTAGTACTGTTCAGTTAATGCTCACCTGTTTCCACTGAGTTCAAGTATACACTACCCAGCCCAGGGAGTGAACTCATAATTACTGTCACCAAATTCACAAACTGACACTAAGGCAGTGTGTACTTCGACTCAGCAGAAACGGGTAAGCAATAGCTGAATAATACTAAAAATAAGAACTAGATATTCCTAGACATGGGTAGTGGAATGAGAACAGTCTACACCTGTAGATTAAATAAAGTTCAGAATTTCCTGTAGGTTACCCAAATTGATATACACCTAAAGAGGGTACAATGGTCAAAACATTGTGATAACAAAAACAAAGGATGATGAGGACAATAGTCTGAATATGAATAGTACAAATAATGATAACTCCTTATCCTGAAAATTAAAACAGAAAGTAATAAGGTCATCATAAAGAAAAGATATACTTACCATAAATTTATCAGAAGCAAAGCATTCAGAATAAACACGCAAGAACAGATTGAAAGACAAATAGCAAATAATGAAAATGATGTTCATAAAGCTAAGCAATGGAAATGACCTTATTGCTTAATTCTATTAATAGTCACTAGATATATTATTTTAAAAAGTTAAATTATAACAAACTTAACAAAAGTCAAAAATCTTATCTTTCCAAATATGAACAATGGCAGTAAATTCCTTTGTTTAAATAAAACCATCATACTTTAAAGAATTAGGGAGACACTAATGTTTATTGATTATAACCAAATCAAAAGTTAGACAAAATTTAAATTTTAAAAGACATGTCCACTACCCAGAAATTATTTGGTCATTAAAAAAAAATGTCAAGATAGCATGAAATGTGCCAATTTATAAAATTTGATTAAAAATCACTACAAAATGATATCCATTTATTTTCTTATAGAAGTTATTTTCCTTCCTCTTGCAATATTTTCAGTAAAGCAATCCTCCATTCCCTTCTGGCAAATGGCTGTAAATAGATGTTTGGTAATGATTGTTTTAGAATAGAACAAAACAGAATATGAATCCAGGTAAATACTAATAAAACTAAATTGTTGAAACTATTAAGAGCAAAAAGGGAGATAATTTAATGACAGATTTTAGAAATTGAACTCTTTGTACAAACTTTTTTTTTTTTTTTTTTACATTTCAGACAATCTTGAAAAGATGAAGGTAATTCCAAAAACATCTCTGCGGGTAATTATTCTGAGATAAGTAAATAATGATCATTGGTGAATTTATTAATAAACAATGTTTATACATTCTCAGAACATTGAGAATAAATAATGCAATATTAAACTTCTATCTATATTTCTTAGATGAGATATTGTAACTATTTACACTATTTACATTGTTCAGACTGTTGTGCTAATCTTTATTGCCATACTCACAACAATTTAGCCATTGTATGCTCCACCCTTCTTCAGGTGATATACGTTGGAATTTTGAATCAAACCCTTTATTTATTCCACAGGGGTAGATTGTTCTAGTGTCACATGCCAAGCCTTTTCTGAATATCTCAGTTTTCAGTTAATTCCCTTTAGTTACTCAACAAATTTTTGTGGCCTGGTATTAAATTCATGACTCTTTTGGTCAAGTTACTTTTGAATTACTTCATCCAACACTTTTATACACTGGGCCATGTGTTCTTGGGGAATTAACTGAAAACTGAGATATCCAGAAAAGGCATGGTATGTGGAAATAGAACAATCTACTTCCATGGACCAAATAAAGGGTTTGGTTCAAAATTCTAACATATATCACCTGAAGAAGGCCGAAGCATACAATGACTGAAATGTCATGAATATGACAATAAAAATGAAGACAACAGTCTGAACAATGTAAACAGTGTAAATATTAAACTTGCTTGTCAAGTGAAGGCTGATTACTTGCAAGCATTTTTTAATAACTTTTCTCCATTCAACAATGTTAATTTTATGTTTCTCTCACTTAAAAAAATACAAAAAAAAAAGTAAATAAAAAATCTCCAACAGATCTGAAGATGAATTCATTGAAAAGATGAACTTTTCTTATGAACATAAGAACACAATTTCTATGAGGAAGCAATGTCATTAATCCTTGACAAATCTTTCTTTCATCTTGCTTTTGTTGCATGTTTACTTCAATTATAAATGTAATTGTTTAAATTATTCAAATTTCTTGGATTAAGCAATGTCATTAATTTTTTGGTTGGATGTGCATATGTTGTAACAAATAACAGCTTGGAATGAGAGCTGAGTGAATTACAGTCAAGTTTGTTATATTCACTTACATGCAAATATCCTTGAGAAAGGCATGAATCATTTCTTCTTCCCCAAGCTATGGATTAAATAGCAGGGCTGACTGAGCTCTAGCTGTGGTTAGAAATTCAAAACTGTATGTGACCGTGAGGATCAAATCCTGGTTTTCCTTTTGGCAAGGCATAGCACTAAGAAGCTACTCTGCCATGGGTTATGGTGAAGACACCAAAAGCAGGATGTGATCAATGACAGAATCTGACAGAGCAGATTTTGGGGTATTAAACCACAATGGTGTCATGCAAAAAAAATCATACTGGACAAGAGATGAGACCAAATTTTCTTCTTTTCCTTTATGGACATGTTGAATATTTTAACAAGACCTAATCTTCATTCAGGTTTTTTGAAATTTGCTCACTATTTTTCTAACACCCATTTCCTCAACACGACAGTATAAGTCATTATATTTTATCATGGGATCTACACATACCATGACCTCTTGCAAAATATACTGGTGTGGTTTCTATTCCATTTGATATGGTCTGGCTGTCAGAGTTTTCTTTCTCCTATATTGGTTAAAAATCAAGGCTAGAGAGGCCAGTACATTCTGCTATTCCCATAACTGAGGAGAGAAGAGATTAATTTAGGCTTTTAATAAAGGCATTTGTGAAAATGAATGCACCAAGCAAGCCTGAAATTTGAACTCAGCTTGCTGAATTCACTTTCCACACTAATAGCTGTTATACTACCTCCACATCCATCCATATAAGTCACAGGACTGAATATTTATGTTTATTGTTAGTTGTACTTATATGAAAACAAATGAGATTGGAATCTGTCTCTTAGAAAACATTAACAATGCTGATATTCTTCAAATGACCTCAAATTGACCAACTGACAAAAGTAGTAATCATTTTTTAACAAGCCAAAGTATTTAAATAAGCTTAATCTACATGAATAGATTACATTACAATAAACTGAAAAAACTAAAAAAAAAAAAAACTCAATACAAACTCTTAAAAAATCATCTCCACATAATATAATACTAGCATGTACTGAAAAATTTGTGGTCTAGCCAATAAGCTTTATAAACTCTTAAAAATAAAAAAAAAAACAGACTGATATTTGGTCATTTGTTCAGATTTTGCAAAGTGGATCAAACCAAGAACTTTTCAGCGTCACCATGTGTACAGGCATGTATTCATTATAATCATTGTCACTTTTTGAAGTTCAAATTTATCTACTGACCACATTTTTTACAGCAATAAACAATCTACTTACGAAAAAATTCCACCTTAATCTTCACTCTACTTTGAAGATCCAATAAAAGACTTGCCCAGACAAACCATACAGTTGTTAAGTTCATCTAACAAAGTTCCAAAAGACAAGGCATTATAAATATAAAATTCTGTATATGGTGAGCATATTCCAAATAAAGACAACATGGCTATTGGATCACAACTTTCACCAATTATGTCTAAAATCTAAATGATATATTTGAAGATTTTGCTTTAATAATAGTGTCAATAAAACCTACAATGTGGCCCAGTTATATAGAAAATACCTGCAGGATTTGGACTGAAGGATATACGTTCACTATTAAATTATGGTAAAATATTATACTTGTTTAGAGAAAAAAAAAGTGTTTTTTAAAATATCCTTGTGACTTGCACAGGATATGGAATGAAGACATCCATATATATATATATACAAATAAAACACAATGTTATACTTAGAACTGAGATCACCCCCCCCAAAAAAAAACAACAAAAAAAACACTTTGATTAGAGCATTAAACCAAACTCCTAAACAATAACTCTAAAATCTTATACAAAACAATATAAAATAAAATACAAATTCTGAAACTACCAAAATAGTGAAAAGCTTTGATATCAACAGTTTCTATTCTGTATTTAAAAAAGGTTGTCAAAAAGAGCCAAAGCATTTGCTGTTAATATCATGTTTAATAATAAAACTCCACTTCAGACTGTATTTACAAGTCCTACACAAAAGTTCTCAGCAAGGGAAAAACATGACCAGAGGTGACACATAGCATCCTATACAGTTGTAAGAGAATTTAAGGAAAAAAGCCATTAATTCATGCTTAGCAGAACATGTATAAAAAGGGAAAGGAAATACCCTCCCCAAATAAGATCAAAATAATTAACACAGTAATAATAAAAAGTTACTAAGATTAAAGAGGAAGCTTCAATAGATTTTGTAAAAAATGAATACATATACACATTTGGTTTAGATTTTATCATCATAGAAAAAAAAAAAAAGAGGTCAAAACATCAAGTTGTATCAGGTGCTCAAATGTAAGATCATTTGGTACCAAGAATCTGCTAATGCTTCCTCCAGCAAGAGGAAAAAATCCAAATCTCACCTATTTTCATCTCATTAAGATTAATACAAGAGCTTAAAGTAGAGTCCTCTGTTTGATGAAGAAGAATAAAGAAAAATATTAAATGAATCATAAAGAAAACATTCATCTAATTTGAAAATGTTTTGGACAAAGTGCTCTGCTAAAATCAAAGATTAAAATAAATGTAATAAATAACCTAAAATAAAATTATATATAAACAAATATGTTTACATTTTTAACAAATAACTAACTTCTCTGTTCAATTAATTCATATTAGTCAAAACATTGTGTTAAAAACAATAAAAATGATGGCATTAAAAAAAGCATTATAATGAAAATAATTTCAGAACATCAGAAAACAAATAGACAATAAACACTCATTAAATGAATACACAATGATAAAATGGAAAAATTCTGTGCTGCACATTTTGTCCTCTTGAAGGACTTCATTGGACTAAAGCAATGTTTTTATTTATGAAGTTATATATGTTTAGGAGGGGGAGAGGAGATGTAAAAATGCAAGCAACAGTTTTTATTCTGTACCAAGGGGAAACACTAAAATTTAAAATCCACCTCTGGATGTGTCCAGACATATATTCTAGCCAATCTCATTCAGATTCCCTTATTGTAATTTTACTGTAAGTGATTTAGTAATCAAAGTACTTCCTATATATTTTCACCTGAGTAAATAGCTTTTTCTTTTAATTAAATTGGCATTTCTTAAATTGAAATTATGGTCAGATCCATTACAGTCAATGACTGATCTTGGCAGATCATGTTGTCACAATGTGGGATAATAACAACAAAAACAGAAGTGTAGGGAAACTGAAAGAGATAAGCGAGAATATATGTCTGAAAAATAAATAAATAAATAATTTAAATTTCAGCATTCCTGCATCTTCACACTTACTTTAGTAAATAACTTAAACAAATGCTTATGTTTATTCCCCCCCCACACACACACACATATCAATAAAAACAATTTCAAGGAAGTCCTCCTTGAGGATGAAACATGTAACAGAATTTTTCCACTTTAAATTCATTGTTCTGACACACAGAAATTTATAAATCATATTCTCCCATAAATGAATAAATAAAATAAACAAAATGGGAAAGTTTTAGTCTCAGTTAATTTAAGTTAAGAATGAGAAAACAATTAAAATATAGGAAGAATACTACAGCTTAACAAAGGGAAATTGAAAAAGGTAAAATTCTTATAGCAAGTTACATCTTATGGGAAAACTCACAAGTTAGCACGGCTAATGACTTCTCATTCACATACTTTTTAATGGGAAATTGTTCAATGCAGGAAACCACCTACAAAGTTAAACTGCCAAAACAAACTAATCTAATTCTAGTTAGCTGGAAAGCACAATTAATCTACATAATATCTCTGTAATGATAACAATATATCTACTAGAAGGTATACACATCTAGATGCCATGAAGACAATTATTATGAACATGTAGAACAAATGATATTTCAATAGTTTATTAGATAATGGGATGTATATAATACACCTTGATTTAAATTTGGATTATAATCTAATGGCATGGTAAATATATGTAAGAATTTGGAAAACTTTTGACAGGTTTTGCTGATCAGTGTCATCAGAAAAATAGATCTTATTTCAACCAATTGTATATTGATAAAACAGAATGTGATTCAGATCATATGAAAGCTTCTTTTGGATTCATAGACCTTTGTACTTTCAATGCATATTCATCTGAGTAAATTATTTTCAATTTTTATTTAAAAAAATAAAATAGCATTTGGTTGAAAGAATTTTTTTTTTTTTTTTTCAGTTTGATAAGCAAAACATGTCAAAATAAGTTTACAAAATTGTCTTTATATATTTACCATAATAAATCTTGTAAATATCAGGAGCCATAATAATGTGTTGCAGACAAGCTTATGGAGAATTAGTAGGAGAATGGTACTATGATTTTGTAAGCAAAGCAGTATATAAGAGTGAATGGCTATTAGCATAAGCAATGTAGGTGGGGGAGGGTCCACAATATGGTAGAACAAAGATGAAACTACACGAAAAGCAGACAACTGACAGTTTGGACATTTGTACCAATGACAGTGATTAGTTAACAAAGGTTTCTTTTGCAAACATCACTGTTGGTTGAAAGGTGAGGCAAAATGCATAGAGGTAGAACAGCCACAATGCCCAGGGGATCAGGGTGTTGGTGTTATACTAACCGTCCTCCAGCATATTTGCTTCTGCAGAGATGGATGTCACCCTCATCTGAGGTGCAGTAACACAATCCTTTGATTGGGATGACACTGTACCATTCTCAACTGCAAATTCTTTACTTTGTAGATCCAAAACTAAAGCCTCAGAGGATGGCTGAGAATCGGATTCCTCCGACATTGTTGTCAAAGGATGCAAAATGGCACCATCTTCGGTACTTTCAGTTTCAGCATTGATCTGTTTGTTGCCTGGCGAAACACAGCTGGCAGCAGGAGGGAACGCTTGTGGTGATGGAGGTTTGCCCATGAGTTGCTGAGTTTCATGCAATGGAGAATTGAAATAAGGACTTTTCAGTGCTGGTGGGCACACAGCAGAAGGCCCAAGCACTGCAGAAGCTATCAGCTGAGAACCAACAACCAAAGCTCCAATAACAGACATTTGGCTTGACTCAGCAGAAGGCACTTTTTCCGGTACATTATTTCTACTTTTGGCAAATAGTTTATCTATAGACTCAAGAGATTTATTTGGGGACAAGTCATTGAGACTTATATTTTCTTCAGAGCTTTTATTGAACTTCAAGCCCATTTTATTCTCTATGGTATTCCCAATATCAGTAGCAACAGCAGCTGTATTGGGATCACTAGTATCAGAATCTTGATTAAAGATCTTGGAAATATATTGGATCTCATTTTCTGACAAACTTTCATGCTTAGACATAGTGTCAAACAGTTCATCAGTCTTAAATTCCTCCAATTTGAACTCATCACCAAAACTTTCTCCTGCATTTGTAATGTTATTTATTTCATTTTCAGACATTTTAAATGCATGTGAAAAATCTTCACTCTTATTTTCTGGGAGTTTTTCATTATCCAATCCACTCAAAAGTCCATAGTCTTTATTTAGCTCACTGCTATGTTCAATATTTGTCTCACTACAAACATCATCAGGATGATCTTCACAACTAATTGCCTTCAGCCTATCTTTTGAATCTTCCACACTCTTATGCTCCAGATCATCTGCAGTATCAAGACCTAAGATAGCTTCTACTTTATCAAAGTCACTTTCATCATTAAACTTTGTAGTTAATGTTGTCATAGAGGAGTTGTAAGTTTCAACATCATCAATTGCCTCTCCAGGAACATTTTCCATAGGCAGATCTAATATTTCTTCTATAGCTGGAGAGAAGTTACAATCATCAAGAGCTGCACTATCATTAATACTATCAAGATTATCTTCAAGTTCATCATGCTCTTTTGCAGCTACACTTTCTTCAGTGTTGCTAATGCTTAAAGGTAGATTAAACTCCTCAATCTCACCCTCAGTATCTATTTGCTTTCCAGGAATACACAAAGGCAGAACAGATTCTTCTAATACTTCTTCATCATTTTGAATATTATCAATTATATTTTCTGTTTGAATTTCTCCTAAATCTTTTTCAAAAACTGTACTCTCTCCAAAAGCAGACTGAGAATTGTTGTCAATAGATTTCTCAATCTCTCCTTGTTGCTCATCACTAAACAAACTTTCCCCAATCTCTTTAAATTCTTCACATGACTCTCTACATGGTAACCCCTTCAAACATTCTGTTTCAGGCTCATCAACCAAAGATTTTGATTTAGGATCTATTCCTGCAATTAAGTCTAAATCATGTGCAGTATTCAATTTACCATTTTCAAGTGCAGTGCACATATTCTCAGAGATATTCTCAGAAAAAAATTCCTCACCATTATCAGCCAACTGAGCCTGGGACATTTCAGGCAAAAGTTCATCTGGTTGAAAATCCTCATCATCTTCAAATCCTGCATCATTTTTTTGAGAAAGTGTGAGATTCTGGTCAGATAAAGCATCAGGAGTGGCAGGAAGAGATTCCATGCCCTCTTCACTTTTCATGTCATCTGCTTTATCCAAATCTTCACTTCCAGAGGTGACAATACTATCCCCAAGACCACTGTCTTCACAGAGGTTGGGACTGTTAAGCACTGTGCTTGATGAAAGATCATCAATTGGCTCACTTTTGTGCTCTTCTCTGCCCAAGACATCCAAAGAAGAAAATTCATTTTGTTCTTTTTTGTAGATGTCCTCTTTGGTTGGAACTAAATTCTCTTGAAGAATTCCATCATCAAAGTCAGGAGAAAGTTTTTCTTGTTCATCTGAATTCTCAGTGGTTAGATTTGGAATTGGTAATGGATGAGCTTCTGACACTTGATCAAATGAAGGTATTTCACTGTCTTCAATTTGGTCTGCTGCAGCATCAGAGTAAGGAAAAGATTCTTCTTGGTCAGATTCTGAACCTTTCAAATTATTATTATTAATGTTATTGATAGGCTCTTCAACCAACTCTTGGCTGTCTTTTCTGACTTCTAAAGAAACCAATTCTTCCAACTCATCAAAATGTTTCTTTAAATCAAGTGGCTTAACTTTATGAACCATTTCCTTCTTTAATTGTCTGTCTGTTTCTGTAAGATCATCATTTCTGGAAATATTGTCATAACTTTCAGCATCTTTGAAATCATCATAGGCATCAGCTGGATGTGTCATTGAGTCTCTATTGCCAGTAAAAGCAAAGTCATTGTCTATAAATTCATCCTGAGTTACATTTTCTTCAAGACTATCGTACGATTGCTCTCTATCAGAATGATTAAGAGCAGCACCACCTTGATCTTTGTCAGCAGTTACAATACTAATATTCTTATCAATTATTGGAGTATTTTCACTTCCATAGTCAAACATTGGATCAGAAAAATCATCTAACTCTTCATCTTCAATGTACCTTTCCTGATCAAATGACAAATTATCCATGTCATCAATCTGGCTTCCATTCTTTTCTTCATAATTAAGATTATTAACTGGCTCTGGTGAGTGTCTCAGCTTGGAATCTGTCTTGAAAGGATTAAAATTGTCATCTGCAGGATTCTGAGGAGGTGAATGACCAAGCTTTGTCTTGGTTTGAAAAGGGTTAATATTTTCATCAAAACTAGATTCACTAGGTGGTGACTCGCCCAATTTGCACTTTGACTCAAAAGGGTTAAAACAAGCATTGTCATCAAGAAAATCCAGATTGTAGGCACCCTTTTTCATGGGAGGAAAGCACTCTTCACCTGATGTTTCTTCCATGTTATGTGGATTTAACTGGTGTACTTCACATTGCTGGGAAGCTAAACTGAAATGAAAAAAGAAAAAGAAAAATATTTTAGAGGATTTGCAGGGACAAGTTAAATCTTTTAAAACCTGAAGATAAAAGAATCTTGTAACATTTAATGAAATTAAATAATGGAAATCATTATGAAAATTTGAACAGGTGTGTTTTACTAGATATCAAGTATCTGAAATTATGATTTAATATTTACCATCACTATTGATGTACTTTTACAGGTAAACCAATAATTTTTCAGTATCTGATTTAAATATCTTTTTTATTCCAGATATAATTGCAAGTGCATTGAATATCTATAGGCCTCCTACCAGAAGACTACATAATTCTTATTGTGAAAAGCTATTCAAACCATACTTGAGTTGAATTGCTGTATAAGAATCATGTGTATGCAGCATGAAACATGGATGTTTTAAGGAAAATAAAAATAAATACAAATCAGAAAGATACAGCGAAAATTTCTGGGACATGTTCTCAGAAAAGGAAGCTAAGAGAATTTGACACTCACAGGATACATTGAAGGAAAGAGGACAGCAGTTTCATTAACTGTATATTATTATTATTCATCTAAGAAATTCAAAAACAAATTGTTCAAAGAACTTATTTAAGTATAAATTTCAAACTGATTACTAATTATCAATTTATTCTAAATAAATATTTTTTACAGTTAGACTGACACAATTTCACATAGCAAAATTTTGCATTTGTTTAATGATAGAGGCAGAAGTTTATGCAAAACAATCTTATTGGCTCAGTTGTTTTTTACAAACTATCTTGTTAGAATTCTGCTTGTTCCTCTTAGTTAGCATGACTGTTATATCCTGTGAGATGATAGAAGCATTTAAACTCAGTTTCAGTGAAATGGAAAAGTGCCATTTTCAATATTTTTTTTCATTTTTACCCCCTTACTTATTGAAATAATGACCTATATTCATATTTATGATTGTTATTGTAATATTTTGTTAAAGTTGTTAAGCTCAAATATTTAACAACGCAATAGGCGAATTTATATGAATATTTTACAATTGTAGAACTCGCCTTGAGCTTATTCAATCATTTACTTAAGAATTAAGATTGATTAGAAAAGTCAAATAAGAAAACCATTAAATTATTATGTGTATTTCTAGTAAATTACTATTACAATTCCTATTAATTTGTGTTTTAAGAATATTTCATTCCACAGCTATCTAAGGAATTCAAGAAGAAATTATCCAAAGAACTTATTGAATTCTAAATTTCAAATTGATTCCTAATATTATAGATAATAGAGGCAGAAGTTTATGCAAAAAAGTGTGTTTTGTTTTTTTGTTTCTTTTGCCAGCCAACAATAAAAAAAAATTGTCTCCAAAAACACTGTCAGCTGATGGGGATAAAACCCACTTACAAGCTGTGAGCAAAAAGTGTGAAAAAAATATGAACATTTTTAAAGGCATTGATCAGAATTTTAATTAGTCTAATACTTTGCTAATAATAACTTCAACTATGTAAAACAAAATAATTTAAAAAGACATTGCATTTTTTTTACATTGTTAAAGAGAAAAAGAAACCTTGTTTCTGTTAATGTGGCATTTAATTTATGACTCCTCACTTGTTAGAATTGAAATATAAATATTTAAAAAAAACTGATAAATTACGAATTAAAAGTACAGTGTGTTTTTTTGTTTTTCTTTAAAAAAAAAAAAAAAAAAAAAAAAGGGTAAAAAAAAACAAGTTATCTTTCTTTTAATTGTAAAAAAAGTTTTTAAACTTTTCCCGATTTAGAAAAAAAGTAACGTGTGTGTATATATAAATAAACTAAACACTAAGGGGTTAATGTGCATTATTGTATTTCTTCTGGGGAGGAGCAGCAAACTTGAGGACTGCCCTGGGTGGCAAAAACGAATTGCGGTAAAAATGGCAAAAGTGGATAAATAGGTAAAAATGGCAACGGTAAAAATGGCAAAAGTGGATAAATAAAAAAAATGGCAAAAGGAAAAAAAATATAGATGAATATCTCACAATGAGTTTATTAAAATCTTGGATACAATACATAATGGAAAAAAATGAGAAGTTTGTCAAATTAAAAAGAATATTCAGCTAAAGCTCCCCACTCCCATGAGATTTTACTTTTTAGGCAATTACGTCTGAACACACTGAAATATTTTGGGAAAAAACAATTATAGATCCACTTGATGAGACCGAAAAAAACAAAACAATAAAACATTAATTATTTCAGAGGCTATCAGACAACGATAGGGTCAGACTGGTGCCAGTAAAACTTAAAATCTTGTCTGATGCGTTTTCAATCTTTTAATACTCAAGAGAGGCGTCATATAGACATTTAACAAATAGGTGTCTATATGACGTCTCTGAGAGGCGTCATATAGACATTTAACAAATAGGTGTGAACAGAAATTCAAAAGGTTTGCTGAGGAATAGGCTAAGTGAACTCTAGAATATTTACTTCCTTTACCAATAAAATAATTAAATTAGACTCTGAGAGTCAATACGAAATCTGTATGGGATTCCTAACCTTCGCGATTTTTCAGTTTCCCGATTGCGATTAATCGTCCCAAGACTAATGTATGCATATGTATGTATGTATATATATATATATATATATATACACACACACACACACAATACACTTAAAAACACTAATACATTTATTTTATATATATATAAAAAAAACACTAATACACTATTTTATATATATATATATATATATATATATATATATATATATATATATATATATATATATACACACATCTAATCCTAATGTCAGCTATCAATTATAAAATGAATTATATAGTCATCAAATTCACTTAAACACCTACGATTTGTGCTTTTACTGCAATTAGGGTAGGAACTTAGCGCCCCCCAATAAAACTTCTAAAAATCGAAAAAAAAAAATGTTTTTAATACTAGGAGTGGAAACTTAACCCTATTTAAAACAAGAGGAGAAGGAGCCTAGCTACCCCCCCCCACTAAAGTAAATATCTATTTAAAAATATTTATTTTAAAATATTGAGTGGGGGACTTAGTCCTATTTTAAACTAGAGGGATGGGAGCTTAGACCCATCCTTCTCAAATGGTACTCATAATTTTCTGTTGTTGAATTGCCATTTTTTCCTATTTATCCCCTTTTGCCATTTTTACCGTTGCCATTTTTACCCTGCCATTTTTTCCGTTGCCATTTTTACCGAGCACCGGCAAAAACACTAGCTACGCCACTGGGTGGCAGTTAAAAAAGTTATTGCATTTTTTTTTTAACAATAAGAAAAAAAAAGTGTGGTTAATTTGCAGTTTAGCACCTGCACTCAGTTTGCATTAAAAATTTCCAGAATACTTACATTTATGTGTAATTCTACATGCTTCATTTGAAGCATGGCTTGATAAATTTGATAAAATCTACCATTTTGGAGTTATCGACAGTAAAAGTTGGATTCATTCATGCCATTGGCGGCAGCCATTACTGGCGTTGTTTGCATACATTCGCTGTGGAAAGCTAAGCACGGAAGAGAATGTAGTTAATGGCCTTGTTTACTGATCTAACTTGTCTCAATTACTGCGCAAGAGAACTATGGTGCATGCACAATAATCAAGACAAGTGAATATTCCAGTCATAGTTACATTAGAATGTGTTAATGACTTTAATTGCAAAAAATGCTTAAACTTATAACGACATTTCTAAGTCAATCAATAAAAAATTTAATTAAACTGAAACCTCTTAATCTAAATTGTATTTATTTGTACAAAAAAAATAAAATTCAAGATGTAATTGTTGTTTTCAATACCAGGAATTTTGAAAATTATTTCTCCAAATTAATTTCAAGCAAAAGTATATTTCATGTAAGAAAAACTGAACATTGAGTAAGTAATGATATGCAACAATCAGACACATAACATTTACAAAAACAGTGTAACACGAGAAAGACAAGATAAAAAAATCTGTCTTATGTGAATAGAATGTTAAAAAAAGAAAAGAAAAGCAAAACAACTTTAAGAAAATGAAAATATTAAAAAATGGAGAATTCTACTTCATTATGAGTCATCATAAAAACAAATTACTCTTGTTACTTTACAATCATCAATAATTAGTTTTTTTTTTTTCCCATTCAATTTTGAATAAAATATGACAATGAAACAAGGAGATATCTTAAATACTCAGTTATAAAGGCAAAATTTTGAGAAGTGGAAAAAAAAAAAAACTCCAACAAAGCTTCAATTCATAACTACAGGCATTCCCAGTGACTGTACTTTGTACTAATACTCTTGAGAAAAGTCTATCATGACAAAAAAATATCATCACTGACATGTCACAAAAGAAGAGAGTTGTGTGTGTGTGTGTGTGTACTTAGGAAACTACTCCACTGTAGATGCCTTATTGTCCAGGCAGGAGGAAGAGTACAAAGAGATATATGTTTTGTAAAGATATTTATTAAACTAGTGTTCAATGTAACTCATTCCAAACCTGTCAGTGTGCAGCTGAAACCTTTGTTGTTTTTGCTTTCTTTTAGTAATAATAAAACATTACACCCAGGGTAATATTGAAATGGGATGTTTTTTTTTAGGGGTGGGTGCAGCTGTGTGAGAAAAATAGCAATGAGGAATTCAATTCCAGAAAAAAAAAAAGAAAAAAAAATTGAGTCATAACTCCAAATGTTTTGCAAGTTCAAAATTCTAGTGGTGTAATCAAAAAGGGATTAAAAATCTGTATCCAAACTTCACAACACACAACTTACCTTCTACACCCACAAAGTAAGACATCCTATTGTCATCCAAATTAGTGTTCTTTTCGGGTAAGATAGGTTGTGATTTGTCAAGACTGATAGGGAAGTCCAAACAATTACCATATTTTGAGGATTACTAAAGTCAACTTTATTTTTATTCTGATTTTCTTTTTTTTTTTTTGACAGATAGCACAGAGAATACAAATTCTTTTTCAAGGAAAGACTGTTTTCTCATTCATCACTACAGTGAGTCCGATAACTAATTGTGTTACAGATATATAACTCAGTTATGTGCTATGTCACTTCAGGTCATGGGCGATCATGACTTTCCACAACTTCCTATCCTTTGTAGATCTTAGCAATGTTTATTTTACTATCCTTTCCTCATTTTGTTCTGTCATCGATTTATGCAAACTTGTTAGGTAAGTTACTCATTTAACTATTTTATTCAGGTTCCATTTTGAGTACTAGCTGAAACTCATTAATATTTATAAGGGAAATAAAAAAAAAGAAAATTAATGAATAGAAAACACTGGGTTTTCCTACTTATAAATATTAATGAGCTTCATCAAGCCAGCACTCAAAATGAAATCTCAGATGTTTAACTGTTATGAGTACCAAACCAAAAGTGTATTTGTAAATGATGGTGATAAAACTTAAGTACTTTTATTTTACAAATCCAAGTAATGACTTGGCAAAGCCAAGATGAGGCTTATGAAGCTAGCTTATTCATGTAATCTACAAATTTCAAATACATAAAAATGCACACATGCACTAAATTCACACATGATGTTCTTAAATTTATTTTATACAGTTTAAAGACTTCACCCTCTCCGAAATCAATATAACTGTAGTACTTAAACTTTTATGTAAAGTCTTTTGTATACATTCTGATACTGCGTTACACAAACATTACAAAACCCCATTCTCTCTTTTAAATCTTTATACACCACCTCTCCCCACCAGCCACCATGTTATACTTGTTCTTTCTCTCTCTTCTAATTCTTCCCTCCCTGCCAGTTTGTTTTCTACCTTCCTCTTTTGAGCTCCTCATTAGCACTTTCATTCTTTGATAGACTTGTTCTTTCATGCAAACTTGTGTGGTGAACTGAAGTCAAAATAGAAAGAAGAATGAAAAGAAATAAATTATCAGTAAAGAACTTAATTCTCAAAAGACAAAAAAATAAGTAGAAAGAAATGCAGTTTTGTGTTGAAAGCAGATAACAGAAGCACCCAAGCATAGGAACCTGAAATCTGTGGCTCTCTTAATGGATTTGTTAAATTCAAAGACAAACATTCTGGGGAGAAAGCAATCCCAATTTACAACATAGGTTTGGCAAAACATAAAAGGAATACTTTATGGAAGACATGTGACTTGACTATCATTCTAAATAGTAGATGCTTCCTTAGGGGAATATGTTTTTATTTTTTAAGAATTTTGTCATTTTTAAATTCAGTTGATTCTATGTATAAAAAAGATCATCATGTCTATATACATACTGGCTACAAGCTCTAATTTTGATAAGATTTAAAGTTGAAAGACAATTTAGAAATCCTTTTACTGATATTGAGAAAATATGTTATAGTGGAACACACCTATTCTTTAGTTAATAGACTCTCCCACCTATAATAAGTAGGAGTAGTAATAGTAACGAGAAGTCGCTGAGTCGCTCAGTGGGTCGGGCAGTCAGTCAATGCCAGATGACCATTAGTTGGATACTGAAGTATCAGCGACCACAACTAGATTTCTCTGTGTCATTACCTATTATATCAAGTTCCTAACGTTTTGTATGTCGAACCTATTTTAGGACCGACTTAGTACAAATACAAGCCTCCACTGTGAAACCACTCCATAACAAAATATCAGTTCAGTTACTTTATAATCATCCAAACTCAATAGTAACTTTTGATTTACCTTTCACATCACAGGAAAAATCTTCTGATAGATCACAATATACTTTTTAAGACTATGTATCATGAATCAATATCAAGAACAAAGAAAACACTTGTCTTGCTTTCAAGAGAATGTCATTAATAAAAAATATTTTAATAACATTTTCTCTATGTTTTATATATATATATATATATATATATATATATATATATATATATTATGTATTAAAATTTGTATGGTATAGACATTTTTAGCTGATGTACATGCTGTTAATTGCTAGAATATAAATAAAAGAAAAAATTTTAATATTTTAATTATATTTTCTTTATGTCATATATATATATATATATATATATATATATATATATATATATATATATATATATATATATATATATATGTATATTATAATATGTTTTACTATGAAGATATCATTCCAAAATAAAATTTGTATGGTGTAGATATTTTTTCCTTGTTGATAACAAGCCAAGTAGCACTAAAAAAATTTATTTCACAAATCAGTATTTGATTAATAAATAAGAATGATGGGTAATTTTGTTACTATTTCAATGCTTATAGTGATTTACAAAGTGTAGCATAGATGTGGCACAAGGTCGAAAGTATGGAGCATGCAGTGGGGATCAAACTCACTATTCAGTCATAACTGATCCAGCCAAACAAGATTGCTAACCATTACATCACATCAAAGTGCCTCTATTTCAATGTTTATATAACACCATCAAAATATTAAATGCCTGACTGAACACTGACAAATAAAAAGATGGCATTTGTTCATGCTGGGCTTTAAAAATATTTAATTACTCAAATCAATAATACTGAAATAGATTGTTTACTTTAAATCTAGAAATGACTCCCTGATAACATCAAACTGTAAGTAAACAGCAAAAATAAACAGTGCTAAGGATGATGAACAACTAAATTTAAAGAAAATTAAAATGATTTTTAAAACAATTCAAAGAATCTGCAAAATTTACAAATGTGATTAATGAGTGCTGCTAATGAAATTATCAATTGAATAATTTTATATTTCTTCACAAAAAAAAAAAAGAATCAAAACCCAGAATGACAATTTACACCAAGCAGAATCTAATCAAGAGCAGAGCATTGATTCTTAATGACAAATGATTTCTATGCTTCAATTGCATACGTTCAAAATGATTGCAATAGAAAGAAAAGAAAAGCAACTCCAAGGCTTAAATTTTTGATAGGCAGAAATATTATTTATGAATTTTTAACAAGTTATTTGAAATCAATCTTTTCTTAATTCATACTTATTCACATGTTCAATTCTTTTCTTTCTCTCCTTGTTTTTCTTTCTTCTCAACAAGAACAACTTGTCTATAATTCAAATGATCAGGAGTTAATTTAACTCTTAAATGGTGAACACCATCAATTGATGTTTCACTGGAGATCATTAATTGATTTCAACAATATGGGCATCATTTATTCATGTAAATGTCTAATTGTCTAGAATTTATAAAGGTTACTATTTGCATTCATTGTTTTCTTGGAGTATTTACCTATAAAGCTGTAACAACAAACTAAAAGTGTTATGCCTGCATACATAGTTCTTAAAGAGAAATAGATGCAAAAAATAAAAATAAATAAAAAATGATGACAACATAGGGTAAAGAATACACAACACCACTGCTTTGAATAATACTGCCATACATGGTTTGGTGCTCCTGCTATATATTTAGAGATCCTTCATAAAATCCAAAGAAGAATCTGCATTGTCATTGGCATCTCGTCATCAATCACTTCCCCACTACCATAATGTAGCTGCTCTATGATGTTTCTATAAATACTTTCATGGAGATTGTTCTGATGAACTCTCCTCTATGGTACCTAGATTTTACAAATTTAAGCACAGTACTAGATTGGTAATAAGATCTCATTTTAGAGTTGAAATGGCTAAATGTAACCATAAGTTTTATACTAACAGTTTCTTTCCTTGCACTTCTTGCTTGTGACACTCTTTTCTGGCTTCATGCTTTCCAGTCAAGTTTGATCGTCAAAAATTTAAATGCAATGTCAATCATTAACAGTTTTCTTAATTTCTATTTTCTTTCATTATCCTCAGTCCTTAATCATTTTTTATTTATATTGTTTCACACTCAGTAACCCCCTTTGTGTTAGTAGCTTTGTTACTTTGCTTGGGGTTAAAAGATAGAGTAGATATTTTCAATGTGTTTAATAATATATGGTTTTAATTTTTCTTTCTTTCTGGTGTCTTTTTTTTTTTTCATAGTTCCATTAATTCTTCCTCCATCCCTCCTAAAAAAAAGACATAGTGAAGAGTACTTGAGAAGTAACAAATTACCCCATGCCTCAAAATTATTGCATCGTTTCATATTCACTCTCACCATTATTATTTATTTGATAAATGCTGGCTATAGAAATCATTTGAGTGACAGTAAGTCTCTTAAAATTTCCAAGAATGTGCAGGTGGTGCAACAGATAGCAGCTTGGAATGAGAAATTGGTGAACCAAGTTCAAATTTCAGTTGGAGTCATTACATTCACTTATAAGCATATACACTTCAGAAAGGTATGAATCCATCTCCTCCCCCTAGGTTAAATAGTAGGACTTGTATCTGGAAAAAATCATTGTTATCCTCAATTGTTAATGCAATATTTACTTACAAAAAAATAATTATTCTTACAATCCAAAATGTTTTGGCTTTAAATAACCCACAAAGGGTTGATAAGCTGTAAACAAAAAAACATATCAATCACTCCTCAAATCTCCAGCACGTCACCAAAAAAAATCTGGGTAAATTATGTATTATAGTCTCTGAGTGATGTAGAAAAATGTTATGAATAATTTTATATATGAGAGTGCAGAAAAATTCTCTGCATCATCAAGAAGAGATTAAAATAGAAGAGAGATTGGTATTTGGTCAAATTTTAGGATGTCAGTCATGCAAGAATTTTCAGTATACGCTTGTCTATAGAATGCATGGATTTTTAAGCTGATAGTAGTATTAAATTTGTGAAATTTTGACTTTAGTGTACTTTTCTAGCATAAAACATAATGGAACTTCTGAAAGCGTTTGGCAGGCTACCAATTATTACTGGCATTGTAACACCTTGTCTTTTTTTCTACCTGCACTTGTGCATAATTGGTAGAAACACTTATCTTACTTTTTGCAAATGGATTGTATCCATTATCAGATACAATGCTTCTTGTGAAAAATTATTTAAAAGCTATTATATCTTGTATCTTTCAGTTGGTTAGAATATGTTTTTTGCTAAGGTTTATCTTTGTTCATTCAGTTAATATATAAAATAAATTTTATTATGATTTTCTGATAAATAGAACTTTGACTTCTCAAAAACAAATTTAAAAATTAAAAAAGCTCAATTTTCTCATCACTATATATATATATATATATATATATATATATATATATATAAAGTTCTCAGAATAAATCTGTAGAGAAGACTAATTGACTAAAATAGCCAATCAGAAAATAGTACTTCATCCTTGTTAGTAACTAACCCTACCCTGCTGAGTAAATGTTGTGGATTCCGAGATTCGGTCTCCAATGAATGACAAATGCAGGAATTAAAGATAAGAAATTAAATGTATTTACACAATAATACAATGAGTAATACGGTTAGTAGCAATAATATATAGATATATACAGTCTCGAAAGTAGGACTTCCTTAGAGTCTACATGCTTGTAACTGACTTCTACAAGCGGTTACCTCACACTATTACTCTACCTCCAACTCAGTCACAATCTCTGTGTCTGTACTCACTCTCTATCTCTGTATTCTGACTGACTAACTCTGGGTATTTAATGGCAGCAGTCCAAGTAACACTTTGGTCGAGTCCACTTATATGAAAAAGGGAGGACCCCATAACAGTAAATGACAAAATGCATCATCAAAGAAAAAGTACTATTGTCAATTTTATTCAATTTGTCTTCTCTACAGATATATTCTGAGAATTTTAACACATTGTTGACATGGAAAACAAAAAAACACAGTCCAGAAAAAAAAAAAAAAAAAGTTACTAAAATCCAAAAAGAGGCTTATACATAATTTTGAATTTCATGTAACATATTTCTCTTTTGTTTATCATCAGTTGCCTTGATAAAGTCTATGACAATGTGTTGGCAAGGACTAAGTACTATTTTCCAATTGTCTGTTTTACTTATACGAGGTATGTCTGAAAAGTAAAGGGATTGGGTGTGATGTGTGAATTATGAGTGAAAGAGGGATCAGTGAATTGTGTTATAATCTAAAATGATATCTTAGGAGTATATAACTGTAATTGCATTTTTCTTTTCATTTCCACCTTCACTTTTTCAGGTCCTTCAGCTTTGACCACTGAGGAACAAACGATGAACACAAAGCAATGAATAAACCTGAATTTTTTGGTCCAGTTGTATGCATGTATGTATGCATGTATGTATCTATATACACAAGCTCTGTCTGAAAAGTAACAAGGTTGGGTGTGCTGCTTGAGCCTTGGGTGAAAGAGGGATAAGTGGATTGTGTTATCATCTAACATGATATCTTGAGAGCTGTCATCTTAGTGTTTGCCTTGCTTAATGCACAAGAACAAACAAGAATTGTAGCAGGATAAATTGTAGCTGCTTCACCACAACAATGCATGTACTCAATACCCTGAGCATTAGACAGGCATTAAACTCACCAGGGACACATGGCCCAGTGGATAAAAGCATTGGTTGAAATAATCCAAAGACTTGACCCAAAGAGTAGTAAGTTCAATACCTGGCCACAGCAGAGGTGAACAAAAACTTTGAGAGTTGAGTTTGCTAAAAGGAATTAGCTGAAACTGAGATATCCAGAAAAGACATGGCTCATGGAATTAGAACAATCTACCCCAGTGGACTAAATAAAGGGTTTGGTTCAAAATTATAACATATCACTTGAAGAAGGCCAGAGCATACAATGGCCAAAACATCATGAATATGACAAAGATAAGGACAACAGTCCAAACAATGTAAATAGCATAAAGAATATGTCCACTATTAATTATCTACTTCTTGAATACACAACTCTGTCGTTAACTTGGAAAGAGTAAGATCAAAAGGATGAACTTTAGTGAGGACTAAACTCATAAGTTTACATTTGTTCAGGCTGTTCTTTGTGTTGCTTTTATTGTCACCACAACATTACAGTCAACCTATTTCACAGTCTTCTTCAGATGTACAATATGTAAAAGAGACAGCACTCTTTAAAGGAAAAAAAGTTGATGAACAGAGAAGAATAGTAGAGAATATACTAACCAGCCCAGCTCATTCACAGCATTATGAGTCACATTGATAATACTATTCTCAACAACCTCAACAATTCTCTCTCTGCCTAAAGAAAGTCATTACAATTACACATGATAATATATGCAAATTCCTTGAATTTTGTACTCTCCAGTGAGGCTTCACATCTGGACTACCTCTCAGAAATACTAACAAATCCTTGACAAATCATCCCTGAAGATATAAAAGGATTAAGTTTTGTGACTAACACATTTAGAAAGAAAATTAATCTTAAACAAGAAACTATAAGCCCTCTTCTTAGCAATGGAAAGGATTTTACAAGTCTTGTATTTGTAAAATCTACAATAATCAAGTATCAAAAATATTTATTCATATTTTAAGTAGTTCCTCAAATAGGATAAAAAGGTTTAAAAGGAATAAATCCAGAAAAAAAATTCACTTTTTAGGATGGTTTATCCCATTGACTTATGTATTTATTTATTATTTTACAGTTGAACTTCATTAGAAAATATTTTCACATATTGATTTTTACAATATCTTTCATTCATTTTTGTGTGTAAAATAATTTAGATAAAGAAGTTATTTGCAAATTGGAAATAGATTTATAAAGCTTTTACATAATGGAGAAAAAAGTTCAATCAAAAGAATTATTCTGTGAAAAAAAATGTTAGGATATATATAAAAATCAATAAGAATGCACCATAAAAATATTGATACTTTATCAAATGCTTATATTAATCACACCTACATTTAAGTACTGTTTTTTGTGCCATGTTCCTTCAGAACAGGTTGTAGATTGTGAGTTGTCATAACTTGTTAGAATTGTGATGCAGTAGTTTCTCCCTGCTCTCTCCATGTTTTTGAATTTAGAATTGTCCTAGTCTGCTTGAAAGCCTCATTTATTTTACCCATACCTAGGAGGAGAAAAGATGGGCTTTTTAAGTGCATTAGTGTAAAATAAACATGATAACATTGGCCAGAATTTGAACTCTATTGATTCCATTTCCTGCACCAATAACCATGATGCCACCCATACCACTATGATGTAACATAACAAGAGATAATAGAGAGAATAGATAACAAAATATTTTAACATTTTAAATACTCTCAAAATATTTTAAATTCTAACATGCAAGCAAAGCTTTCAAATACAGTCAAGAAAAGACCATAGCATTTCCAACAAAAGATTAATTCCATCATTATTATAGGATACAACAGTCACTCATTGTATATATGGAAATCTCCCAGAGCTATCTTTTAGTCACCCAATCTCCAGACAGGACTTATTTTTGTCAGGAGGTGGATAATCTCATCATTTCTTTTTTTTATATTTCATAAAATTATGTCAATTAAAATACTATGAATTGTTTTGAAACAAAGTGAAGGGAGATTTGAGTTCATTCCTTTTCAAAGAAATATTAACAGGAAATGATACCAGACATCAGCAACAAAAATTCTTTTTTAGTTTCCTATCCAATACATCATTTCTCCATATATTCTTTTATATGTTAATATAAAAATGTTACAATTCTCTAGAAGTACACAGTCTTCACAGTGAGTCATATAAGAATGTAAAGTATTCAGTGAATAAGACATTAGTGAGAAGATTACTTGGTTACCAATTTGTAGAAGTAAAGCAAGAGAACACTACACAGTCATGCATGGGACCAAAATAATTAACCTCAATCTTAGACTGGCAAAATTCCAAATGGAATCATTCAATCCCAATTCACACTAATAGTTTCATTTAAAAATGGATAACTTCTTGATGCCATGATATATATATATATATATAAATAAATAAATAAATAAATAAATAAAAGGAAAAGAAAAATTAAATCAAAATTTAAATAAAACCCCAAGCAAGGCAATAATGCCACTAAGATGATAGGGACTACTGAAAGTGAAAGAGAATGAAAAGATTGTAGAAGGAGCCAGAAACCAAATCCTAAACAGGAAACAAGAGATAAACCTCTACTCCTATTCAAAAGACTGTGAAGGAGTGTGAACCAGGCAAGAGGCAAACCCATCAACTTCTATTTCATTTAGAAATATAAAAATAATCAAATTGAAATATTAACTAATTTACCAGTACTATAAGAAATAATAGCATATTTTGTTAAGGCTTTGCTTTTTTATAAAATTTTAATATGCAACACTTAAGTGTTGCATATTAAAATTTTATATATATTTTGTTCAATTATTATTCTAATATATATAGTAATTCTGATCAAGGATCAGTTTATTAACAGCAACAGAAATCCAATCTCCCACTTAATGATAACTGAAGCCTGGTGTATGTAGACCCATGCCTGAGAAATCATGTTCTCATTGCAATCAGGGTCAGTGACATAACCCTTGTGATTGTGGTAATAACTCATAACACTAGTTAAAGTAAGTTTTATATATATATATATATATATATATATAAAAAATAATAGTGGTAAATATACACATACATATGCAAAATATATATATACATAGGTGCATACACATACATGTATTTTAATATGCAACACTTAAATATATATAAAAACATACAGAAAGACAAACAGAAATATGAAAATGTGGAGCTCATTGTAAAGTTAAATGACTTCACCATAAATTCCTAAATATGGAAGCAGCTAGATAGTCACAGTGGCTCATGTTTAGTGACAGTAAAAATGACTGTGTTTGGGCAATAGGAGAGATACTTTATGCAATTTGTAAACGAGATGATCTGATAGAGGGTTGAAAATCAGGCCAGAAGGGACTGAGACCAGCCAAAATTATTGTGCCTAATAAGAGAATTCTGGAATTAAAAATATAAGCAAAATTATTTACAATCACCTCGTTTGAGGCTTCAAACCGTTGTTGTTAGCTGCGTACCAGATATTTTTGGTTCAGTCTGACCTCTTTAACCTGGCACTCCATGGTCTGGCAACTCCTATGGTCAGGCACTTTTTTTTTATATCAGCTGCCATTACCTACTAAAAGGTAGACAAGCTTCTTATAGGGGCCAGTGTGTGTGTGTATGTATATAAGGCTAGGGTGTTGTCTCAAGCCTTGAATGGCAACCTTCCTAGATATAGTGCCTCAATAAAAACACTTGGTATACTTAGACTACCGAGGTGAGCAACAGGAAGAGCGTCTGACCTTGCCTCAAATCATTATGACAAATCCTTTGTCAGGAATAACCCACATTGCTTAGGGTGAGTTTAATCCTGGTCCTGCCTCAACAATAAAAAAAAAAATACATAGCTATGTATTTATGTATGTATTAGTTTGTTGAGTAGCTATATGGACAGATCCACATGTTGTTTTCTGCCACAACCAACAGCAGCAAAGTGTTTTGGTGATAGGGTCATGTTCATTTCTTATATATAGCTGTATATTTCCCCATTCAGGCTAGTAAGTATATATTATTTTTTGGGTTTTATGAATTTGTTAAGCCTTTGTATTGCATGAAGCAATAAAAACCTTGTTTGGAAGCATTAATAATTGTTTTATTACTGTTTTAAAGTAATCTATCTTTGATCACACAGCAATATATATGTGGAATGAGCTAGCAATGTGATACTAAGGCCATGAGGTGGTTAAATCTTAATTCTGAGCAGAAAAGGGTTAAGACCAAAATGGGAATGTAGGTTGGAAGATAGAGAAAGAGAGAGAGAGTGTGGAGACATTTTTCTTACTCAAAATGAGACCATCTGGATTTGTTCTCTCAAAATTTATTTTATCTATCGAGAGCCTGGCATGTGGACATAAACAGATTTGGAGAACAATTTTATGTCTTTCTTGAGAATTTAGGCAAACCAATATATTTTCATTGATGAAAATGAATTGGGAAATTAAAATGAGGAATGAACTCTCGTTGTGACGGTTGAATTTATGAAGATCGATCGTGTCATGACAAGCAGATGATCTGGTTTGTGTTGTCACTAGCCAGCCCATGGATGAAGAACAATTTTATCTCTTTCTTGAGAATTTAGGCAAACAAATATTTTCATTCAATGAATTGGGAAATGAAAACAAGGAGCAAACTCATTGTAAGTGTCGAAGTTATAAAAACAGATCCTGTAATTGCTGAGAAGGTGATCTGGTTTGTGTTGTTGTAGGATGTGGGTAGGTCCAAGAATGGAGAGATCATTTTATCTCTGCCTTGAGGAGGTGGGAGAATTAAAATTAATGATTAGAATAAATTATAACCTTCCACCTACATGATTTAAAAATTAGATTTGTCACAAAGACAGTTGGGCCGAGACCTGAGAGATGGGCTGAGGCTGAATCTAAGAAGGAAGGAGGAAGAGGGAGGATTTGGTCCTGACTGTGTGGAGTGGTGGTGTAAGATATGAAGTGAAGCAGGTTGGAGTTAGGAGAGGAGCAATTCTCATAACTACTCATGAGGAGGTGGATAATTCTCTAAATTTGGAAAGTTGATTAAGAAAGCAGAAACAAGAAACAAAGAACCCTTATTAGAATCAATATGGAAATTGAAGAATCAACAAATCCCAAGAACCCATCAGCCCCATGCCAGTTATGGGTTGAAGTGCATATAGGCAGAGGGTTTTGGAAGACTTTGGCTGAGAACCCACATCAAGTGCCTCTAGAATCCATGTCAGTTGCCACCAGATTTCTTGATTCTAAAGAACTTTGAGCCCTGAATTATTAGGTGAATCACAGTGTCACTATAGAGATTGATGCAGAAATGGTTAATTTTTATTGTACCAAGAGCTATCTAAACTACCTGAAGATTAACCCCATGAATCTTTCATTCAATTTTTTCATTACGAAGATATTTCTTCCTTAATGTAGCTTGAACCAGTGCTGGAATTACTATGATATTCAATCTTCCACTGGGCTGAGATCAAGAACACAACATGGGCAGAGTTGGTGTGGAGTTAGCCTTGTAGTTAAAACATTGTCCTACTACCATGAGAACAGGACCACTAAACCTGGTTACACCACCAGGTGTAGGCAATGGTAAAAGATTTTGTAGCAATATACATGTAGAATAAGTTAGCAATACTATGTTTACATTGAGTTGTTTTTTATGGGTGATTTCTGTCATCTGTCATTTTCTGTGGTAATGGCAATGGCCTGGGCCCAAAGGTGTATCTGATTAAAGAGGTCCAACTGTAGTGCAAGAGGAAAAAAAAAAAAAAAGCAGCAGCATATCAATTCTGTACAAAACAGAATAAAGCTCAGATAACAACAATCAATTTTGTATGATTTCTCTAACCATTGATTAGAATAAAATGAATATCAAATTCTGTAGATGTGAGCCTTACAATAGGACTACTTCACAACTAGAAAAGGGCATCAATCTATGTAAACCTACTATGATGACTCAGGGATAGCATAATCCCTGAATTATCATAGTAGTTGAGTCAAGAAGAGTCTACTTTTGAAGTACATGGTTGATGATTGTGAGGGTGGCTGGTTCACAAGCTTTTAAGAAAGTTTAAGACATATATAAGTGGCATTTACACTTTAAATGTGGTAAAATATCATTTAAGAACCAACCACAATCTGATAGAACTTTAATCCGAAAAGACAAAAATCTTTAAAATGTTCACCATGTAATGCATATAACTCATTGGGTACTTCTTGAGACATTGAGGCTTGTCTTGAGTTAATGCCACCAAATGCTAATAAAAGATTGAAAATTTAATTGTTCTGTAAAAGTGAAAAATCTTGCAGACATTGATAATATAATCTGTGAAACCAAAGACAAATTCACCCTGAAGTGCTCCAGAAACACAATTCCCAGAGAAAAGAAAAAACATTGAGACAAGTGCTTCAAGTCAAGAGGGGGTGTACTTTGAGGGGAACTAGAGCTTTAAGTTATATAACCTAATAAAACATTTTTAAAATGTTTAGTTATTGTTTAGTATCCTTCATACTGAATGAAATGTAGTATAAATCTTTAAATTAAATCATGAAAATATATATAAGATGTAAGAATTAAAAAAATATAATTCAAACATCTTATCAATTAAATTCAGTTTATAGATAAAAAGGTAGAAAATATTAAAATTTTGACAGAAAAAGATCTCTCAAAACACAACATGACTTTCCTTAAAGTAGAAAATTGCTCACTGAAAAAACAACATAGCATGCTGAAAAAAAGGTCCCAAACTTAAAAAAAAATTTTATCATCAAAATGTTTATGTTGTTATTAAGAGGAAAGACCAAAGTATTTTTATTAGTTTATTAAATTTTTTAATCCTTTCTACTAGCACATTCAAAATTTTTGGTTAATTTTTTTTTTTTTTTTACATAGGCAGTTGATATAATATTTACGAGTAGTGTTTTAGCTCCCTTTTTTCTTTCAGGACTTATTCACAAATGAACTAAATTATTTTTCAATTTTTTTTTCTTTTTAAGAAAAATCTTGTTTATTTATATATATATATATATATATATATATATAGTAATTAGTAGGAGGATTTGATAATGATATTTAATTAATTCATCGAGTCTGATAGGAACCTCTACAGAATGCAGGAAGCACTGGACGGCCATTTCGTCCTATATTTGGGACTCATCAGCAGTGCGCATCCACTACCGAGTATCGAACACTGACAGTTGGGTTGTCAAGCGAACACCATACCAACTGTTCCAAATGGGCCTCGGTGACGAAGAGATTCCAAATCGGAATCTCTTCGTCATTGAATGTAGATCAATATATCTTTTTTTTCAAACTACAACTTTCATTTCCTGAAAATCTGCTCTGAATCTTAAAATAAAAGATGCAATAAAAGTATGACATTATTTAATTAGAAAAGCTTTTAATTGCTTTTATAAATAAGATTTATTAAGGATACTATTGTCTTAAGAAAAAAATTTTTCTATGAAATTTCACAAGAATTGTTTTCATTTTTTAAAATTTTAATTATATTATAAATCATTTAAAATTCTGCATTATTTCAATCCAGTTAGGTGATATTGTTGTTAAATGAAAACTATATTTATAAATCAAAAATTGAAAAGCCCAATAAAAGTTGTTTATCCCAATTTTTTTTTTTAAATTAAAAAACTTTTTCTTAAATTATGTTTTAACAGATAAAGTCTCTATAGAACAACAGTAAAGGTGTTGACAGATTTTATCATCATTTGTTAAGTGATAAATAAGTGACAAATGATGGTAATAAGTATGTAATCACCAAACTGTTTTAAAAATCCATTTCTCTCTTATTTTAAACTTAAAGTAAATAATATTTTTTTCAAATCATATTAATTATACTTTAAATCAGCTAATATTCCAAAAATAAAGTTTCAGTAAAGTATATTTTTGGAAGATTTTTAAAACCGAGAATTAACTTTTGTTTATAAATGTGTCAAAGATGGTCAATTTTGTGAAAGTGACCAAAAAGTTGAGATTCCAATCAATATAATTTCAATTTCAAATACATCAGAGTATTTTACTTACTGGAAATAGTAAATTTAATCAATTGGCTTTCAAGAAAAGCTAAAATTTAATGGTTTGGAATTGTGATACACATACAGGTAAATGGTCCAAAATCAGAGAGGTCCACAGCATCAGACCATGTTCCAGTCTTGTGTCAATTAGTACAATAGTTCGAACAAAGCCCAAGGACTTCATTATTTTCTGTTGGGACTCAAAGTAGTGGGGTGGCCTGTTCCTTCTTTCATGATGACATCTGAGATGGATTTGTTTTTGAAGTTACCATCATCTAGCCTTTACCTACAGAGGCAGGAACTACAAGACAGCAGGGTGGTTTGAATTAAAAGTTTCTCCTTTCAGTCTTACTATTTTACCTATAGCTGGGGGGGGAGAAGAGGTAGACTCATACATTTTCCAAGAGCATTACAACATAAGTGAATGTAATGAGAATGCTTTTTCCTTTTTAAAAATTCAGTGGAGGTGCCTATCTTAAGGTGACATTGAACATTTCTATTTAACTGTAGAAACAGTATTTCTGAGACGCAAAACAAGGCTGGGTTTTAATAGGTTTTGCTTTGAACACATGCCTAGCCAAGTGATAAAAAATGGTGTAATTGTATCTTTTTTCTTTTTCTTTTTGGCAAAAAACCAAAGTTGCAATATGAGTAGAAAAATAACATCACAAAATACATACTTGTAAGAAGGGGAAAAAAAAAGAGATAAAAGATGAAAGAAAAACTAAACAGAGAGAACCACTACAAGGAAATAAAAGAGAGAGAAATAATTTGTAGAATACTAAAAGAGGAAGGGAATGAGCATTTTTGAGTAGTGCCAACCAACCAAGGCAAGGAGACAGCCCATCTGGACAGTGGAACCCAAATGAGGCAAGGGGACAGCTCATTTGGGCAGTGCAACCCAAGTGAGGCAAGGAGACAACTGATTTGGGCAATGCCGACCGAAAGGAAGAGACAGCTTGTCTGTGCAATATTAATTATGGGTGAGAGAGATCATTTGAAGAATATTAAATATAAAGTTAAATATTACCCTAAACTGAAAAGAAAAAAATGGTTTTAAAATATGCCTGATGAGAAAAATTAAAATGAATCTCAGTAAAGATTGAGTGATTCATGTTCTACAGCTTATCAACCCTTTGCAGGTTATTTAAAGCCAGAAAATATTTTGAGATTTTAAGAATTTTTTATTTTGAGATAATAAATATTCAGTGATACAAGTAGTCTTACTAATTAACCCATAGCTGGGAAGGGAGAGGAGGTAGATTCATACCTTTCACAAGGGTATTTGCACATGAGTGAATTATTCATTACACCACCTGCACATCCAAGCTTACATCACCTGATATTCCCAAGTGGTCACCCATCTAGGTAGTGACCAGGCCCAACATTGATTAACTTCGGTGATCATACAGGGGGAACCAATGTTTCAATGTGATCATAAAAGCAAGTTTTTAAAAGAGAAAAGAAAAACTATCAGAATGTAAGCTATAGGAGGAAAAGAGTTAAATTCTAAAAATAACAAAAATTGAAAATCCAGAATGATTTAAGAGAAAATTATCTTGGGTCAAATATTCTCTTATTTACATTTTCCAGTCACCAAGAAACCTACAGAAGTGGAAAGTTGCCAGTACTTGATTGTCACTGAAAATGTTCAAGAGGTATCTTTTCTTTGAAAGTAAACATCAATAAGTACATCTTGAGATTTATATATTTCCATATAAACACTGAGTGAGACTTATTTAGATACAATTATGGCAAAAATTCTTAGGTAAAATCCACTCAGCTGCAGTAAACACAGAGAAAATGGAAACTGGTATTTATAATAGAAATATTTAAATAATTTTGCAATTGCATTTGTTATATTTATGCAAGAGTTATCTTGGATTTTTATCTCTACAATTAATTATTGATACATCTAAGATGGCTTTTTAGAATCACTAAAATGAAAATATCCCAAAAATGTTAACACAAAACAAGTATTTTTTTTAATCATTTCACCCAAGGCAAGGCAATACAGCCACTAAAATGCAAGGGGTTACCAAGTATGAAAGAATATGAAAAAAAGTAAAACTTTATTAAGGAGAGAGAACAATGAAAGGACAGGAATTAAGACAAGATAACAATGGACATTGATCTTCAAAAATTTAAATGCAAAGTTACCTAGAAAGCAAGAAGCTGGAAAAGAGTTGTACAAGCAAGAAATGCAAGAGAAGAAACTATTATCATAGAACTTACAGTATTATATATCTGATCTCTATTTACTTATATTTGTTTATTAGCATAGAACAGGGTTTCTTAACCTTTTTTCTCCAGCATGCCTTTTCAAATATTTGTGTCAGATACATGGGGCTCCCATGATAAAATTGCACTTGTAAATGAAGTCTGAGTGAATATCACAAGTTTACACTTTGTTGTATTATAAAAGTATCATCACTAAAAGCAAGTTCCTAAATAACTGATGTTGTATATAATAATATGAGCCCAGGCTTCCAAAATTGGCATTTAGAATTTACACAAAAAAGCAGCATACTGTATTGTGATCTGACTAGTAAAAAATACAACAACGGTTTGGTTTGGCTGATCTTGTTTAGCAGCATATCAACCTCTATTGGTTATTTAATGCTGAAATCTAAATATTTTGAACACAATTGTATGCCTTCAACTACAGATAAAATGTATTGCTGATAATTTTTTTTATATAAATTATTGCTAGTATTTTTATACTTTCATAGTGTTTTGTTTGGGGGTTCCCTATTTGCCCATAGCTGGGACCCTAACAGGTACTACCACCCTGAGTCAGGATGGAACTCAGAACTGCAATTAAGAGGTGGTTCCACGCTCCTCAAAACCTCCAATCTTCCGATCAGAGGACTTGCTGCCAGATGTAGTTTATCATCATACTGTGGACTATATTGCAAAAGTGGAAACTTATTTTTCTTAAAACCCTTATTTGTTTTTATTCATAAGAACTTTAATATATATTGATTTCAATCACCATGAGAATGACTGCAAAACACTTTTCCCATTTTATAGGCAGAAGTACACAAATGCATAGATTTTTTCCTAACCATTAAAATAGGCCAGTTCCATCTGACTCAGTCCCAGTCTGTCTTGTCTTGAAGTCAGAATGCTACATTCACTTGTCCAAACTTGCTCTTGTGTGTCAACTCCAATCCTTAGTTTGTGAACTTTTTTGTTATATGTCTGTTAATTTGCCTTGCATATATTGTTTGCCTGCTTTATATTATTTTTTGCCCTGCTCTTTTCTTTTTTTCTTGGAATTGTTTATTACAAGCTTTGTCAAATCCATTTTGCCATTCATTTACTTTACATTTAAGTATGGCTATTCACTCCACAATATAAAATTACAAATTTTAATTTTTTATCAGATTTACAAATTTGGGAGGATCCCTAAAAAAGATTCTATGATTAAAAATCTTGACATATTGAGAAACTAAGTAAAATTCTATATAGAATAGAATTCATAATGAAAATAAACCACATGAAAAATCAATGATAACTTTTAAAGATATTTGTTCCTGTTAAATGCATATAAACTATGGATCAATCTGATTGCTAAAGCATTCCAACTGACACAATGGTTAGCTATTTCATATTGTTCCAACATTTGATCTTGCCAAATTATTCCTAATATTTAACAATATATTACAGCAGCAAACATCTCCATTCAAATGGAATCTAGGATCAAAACTTTCAAAAATATTTGCTCGACAATAGACAAATATCTTGTTGCAAAAATGAAATCCTATCAAAAATTTTAGCATTCTTCTCTCACTGGATGAATTATTTTTCTCTTTTAATGCATTTTTTCTTTGATTCAATTTAGGCACAGATTTGAATTTACATATTTATTATAGATCACATAGAATGTCAATGTTCAATCAAGGTCAACTGCATGGTGACTGACAATTTCACACCTGAACTTCTCTTCAGACCCTGTGTCACCACTAATTTAGCAGGCTCTATATGTATGGGAAAGGAGGCAACCAGTCCTTCCCAACTCTTGTTTAGGTCTAATGCTTATAATCATGACATTTAGGCTGGTTATTTTATTTATTATTTTATTCATTTATATATCTATAAAAACTATTTCACATACAGTAAATTCTAAAATATATATTATATAAATAAAGGAGAGATGTATGTCCAGAAAACATCCAGATAATTTTTAAAATCTCAGGAACAAGTTGTGCAGCTTTGGTGTAACTTAATAAACAGAAGGAATCAGTTAATATACATTGAGTTTTGTTTCAAATTTGAGCATTTATCTGTGGAAATTATTAGAATGACTAAGAAGGTTTTCACAAAGTGAGTAAAGTCCAAATAATGCTTCAAATTGGCCTGGGAATCTGTTGAAAGAGAGCCATGTCCTTTAAAGCCTCCAAGAAGCAGAACACTTGAAAATGTTGAATACGTGTGTACTGGTATCAAAAGAAATTTGTAACTGACAATAGAAGATCTAAAAATTCCATTGACAAGTCAAAGTAACTCGTCATTCTGAATATCTTGATTGCCCATTCTTCACATCTTATGCATAATTTTTTTTTATAGAAAATATTACATCATTCAGGTTTCTAAGTCCCTTTATAATAAAGGGATTTAACTAAGGTATCATTGTCTTAAGTAGGACACTTATTGTCAACATTACAGTTTAAGGTTTCATTCAACAAACAATTGTCGTTATTGACAATGGATATAATATCAACTATCTCAGATTTGTGCATCATTTCACAATGAAAGAGAAAAAAATAAGCTGTACTACTAATTAGCACAGTGAATGGGTTCAAGACATCAATAAATCTCAAATCAATTTTTACTGAGCTTAACTTTAATTCCTACCATCAATAAACTGTAAAGAAAATGCCTACAGAAAGGTGAAAAAGATTTCACACCTAAAAAAATAACAAAACTATTATATTAAACTCAACCAGTTATCTCTTCTTATCATTCCCTTTCATCTCATGACTGTTGCTTCCAGGATAGAATTTTTGATAGTATAAATAAGGCCCTCTCTCTCTATATTTTTCTGCAAATATCTTTGTGTTCATAGACTTCAATGTCCATCTGTTCAAGCAGCTTCATCACTAATACCACTGACCTCCCAGACATCCAGACTTTGAACTCTCTGATCATGCTGGCATCCTATCACTCAATCTCTCTCTCAAATAGTAAACTTCTCTCTGATCATGCTGGCATCCTATCACTCAATCTCTCTCTCAAATAGTAAACTTCTCTGCACATTTCCCTAGTAATTCTGATGAACAGGTTTCTCTACTTGATCTCTTCCTTACCTCCACCCACACTAATGTCATGCTCTGCAGCTCTGTCCTCTTGACAAGAATCCCTATTAACAGGACATCTGTTATCAACAAACTGATGAGGACTCACTTTTTGAATTTCTTCATGATGCCCCTTTGAATTATATTTTTAATAATCCTGTTGAGAAATGTACCACTGAGATCTCTTTACAGTTGGTCGGTTTGGCAATTTCTGTTTCGGTATTGGTTTCTGTTTTTTTTTTCCCTTGATACCACGGTTTTCGATTAGGTTTTTCGGTTTTTCAATTTGGTATTTTCGCTTTCTAAGAAAGCCATTCATTTTCTTGTGCAATGATATTATTTCCTGATTTTGTTTGACATTGATAAATTTGCAACTCATAAACTCATGTATTTCTGGTCCAATCTTAAAAATATTCATATGACTGGAAAGAAAATAAAATGATCTTTCTAAATATTTAATTTGTATGTGCTTTTATTCATTGAACTATATTTTTACACCAAGTTAAAACAGCATTTTGCTTCGAACAGCTGAAAATGTGAAAAATATGATTTTTTTTAGATTAAATTTTATATGTTACTTTGTTTCATAAAATCAATGTGACCAATCTTTATTAATATTCTTGAATTTAATTTAGAAGACACCTTAAGCTACAATCAGGAAGATGTTTATTTCTTCTCTGACCTGTGAAAGCAAATTCCTTCAAAAATTATAAAGTAAGCAGCAAGAAAAAGATTAACTGATAGCATATGTGGTAAAAGAACTTTCAAATTATTGAAACTACTGTCTTGTTGCGTAAAATAAACACCCCATATACTGTTCAACTTTAAAGTAATGTTTTTTGAAATGTCTGTCATTGTGGAAGTCTGTTAACTGGTGCGTAGGGGGTCAATATTTAGTTTTAAAGGATAATAAAAATTTATAGACATGCGTTAAAGATGACTGGAATTGAAAACCCGAAAACTGCAAATCAGGGTGGGTAATAAAGTAGGAATTGTTCACCTAAAGTCAATTTTTAGGCTTTAAAGGTAATTTAGTTATAGAATTCATGACTTGGATTTAAAGTTTAAACTTTTGAATAAATAACTACCATATTTATTAACAAATTGGTAAAATACAAAAGAAATCGGCACATAAAACACCTATATTTGTGTCTTTGGACAACACATTTTTGAGAGAGAAAATAAAATGGTATAGCTCTCTAGAAATTAGTTTATGATGTGGCTTTTAAAAAGCCAAAAAATGAAACCCCTCATGTTTAAAATAATTAAAAATATGGCAATTCTTTTCTGCTACGCTAGTCAACTGTTATTGGGGTTTTACAAATAAATTTCTTCTAAACAAGGAAAATCAATGGGTTATTTTTTCCCCCTAAATAAATGTTTTTATCTAGTGAATACTACAACTAAAATTAAATATTAAAAATAATTAGAAGCTTTTAATTTCATTTTTATAATGTGTATATTTCCAAATCTGTGAGTATCACCTGTTCTTTACACATTTTAAAAATGAAATTAAGAACTATTTTATAATCATTTTAAAATATAATCTTAAGTGTATTTGCTAGATAAAGCCATAAAGATATTTGTAAAAATAAAATGAATTAATTTTCCTTGTTTAGAAAAATTTTATAGGCAGAACACCTATTGAACAATAGTGGCTAAAAAAGAATAATTTTTACTTTGGGTTTAAAACAAAATGACTTGCACATTATTTACATTATTCGGATTATTGTCCTCATCTTTGTTGCCATATTTATCACAATGTTTTGGCCGTTGTATGCTCCGGCCTTCTTCAGGTGGTTGGAATGTCAAACAGAACCCTTTATTTCACTCGCTTGGGTAGACTGTTCTAGTTCCCTGTACAATGTCTAATGGACATCCATTAGGCACAGTTATTCAGTCTAACAGACACTGCATAGCCTCTCAAGTTTTGTCGGAGAGATTACTGGTGCCTGTGCAAGAGAGTACTGAACAAGAGCAAATCCTCAATCCTTCTTTCTTCAATCAATTTGAACTGTTGTCATCTACTGCAGAGACAGCAGAGTGCTTTGCTTGAAAATTCTCTTCCAACTTCATTCTCGGCTCATCTGAAGTATCCCTGCCTGATTTTTCGTCTAGAACAGAGTCTCTACTGATTTATATGTAGTCCATGGTTTCTGATATCATTTCTAAACTAGATTTCTAAAAGGCTAGTGGATTCAATGATAGCCCTTCAATTGTCCTAAAGATATGTGCTCCGGTACCCTCCAAACTTAATAAATTTCTCACTAATTCTTGCTTTTCAGCTTATTGGAAGTCCTCCTCTGTAGTTCCTGTTTTTAAGAATTCTGGGGAAGCTTATGACCCCTTGAATTATTGCCCTATTAGTCTGTTACTGCTTTTTGGCAATGCACTCGAGGCTCTAATCAAAACCAAATTGGTTAAGCATTTTACTTCACACAACCTCCTTCCAAATAAACAATATGGATTCCATTTCTTTGGATCTACCACTGATGTTTTAATGGCCATCACTGAATTTGTCTATCAAATTTTAGATAAGAACAGTGACGATAGGGGTTTTGGATCTAGATATGTCATTTGATTTAAGGCATTTGATAGAGTTTGGCATGCTGGTCTTCTCCACAAGTTCAAGAGCTATGGTGTCATGGAAAAAAATATTTGGTTTAATTCAATCATTCCCAACAAATCATGCAATGAAGGTTGAGTTGAAAAGACAAGCTTCTAGTTCATATCATATTAATGCAGGAGTCCTCCAGGACTCAATCCTTGGACCTCCACTGTTTTTGATATTTAACAATCTTCCCAATGTCATCAGTTCCTAACTAGGTACTTATGCAGATGACATTACCATTTACTCCTGTCTTAGCAGCAAAAGACCTGCAGATATGACAAAGTAAAACTGGCAACTGCTCTAGAAAAGGACCTACAATCAGTGGTTAACTGGGGCAAAAAAATGACTTAAATTTTAACACCTCTAAAACAAAACTGCTTTCATTTAATCACCACAAAGAAACTTTTCTGCCTGTCATCAGCATGACTAATGTTGAACTCCAAGAGAGCACCACTTTGCACTTTGGGCTAATGTCCTCTCCTGAAATGAAGTGGAATGATTATATGGAATCACTTCTAGGTCTATTGCTAGGAAAATTGGTCCACTGCATCATGCTAGACAATTCTTCTAGTCATAACTAATAAAACTACCATTCACCTGTGCATTGAATACTGCTGAATGGTTGAGGGGTCTTCCTGACCTGGCATCTCAACAAATATTTTCAAATATTTTCATAGCAATTGTTTTGATGAGCTTTTCTCCTTAGTGCTTCAAACTACATGAATTTAAGTGTGATACTAGATTGTTAACAAGGTCTCATCATTTTACTACTGAACTAGTGAGATGCAATGGTCAGTTCTATTCTAATAGTTTCTTCCTTCACACTTCTCACCTACAGAACCCCCTTCAGATATTTTGCTTTCCTGCCACCTACAATCTCCAATGCAATGTCAATCACCATCTTCTATCTTAATCCTGTTCCTTTATTGTCCTTTTCCTCACTAAAATGTTCTCATTCTCTTTCACTCCCTGCATTCTAGTGGCATTATCTTCTTGCGTGGGGTGAAATGATTAAAAAAAAAGATTTTAAATAAGGACAAGGATTACTTCACAATGCATAAATATAAGCTTACTCAATGTTACACTAAGCTGCCATATGTACAGTTTCCTCAACATTTACTAAGTTGGTAATCCATTAAGACTCTTTGCCATCTACTGATCAGATTCAGGAAAGAAATAGTCAACTCCTCATCATATATTACAAACTCAAAGCACTTCATAGAATCAATTCAAGATGCTCCTATCCATGAATGGAAAGCTTGGTTATAGCAACCTGTTCACCAGATGAGGATCTACTGGTAGTTTACTGTCCCAAGTGAATTTAATAAAATCTTTGATCCAGTTCACAATGGAAGAGAAAATCAAGAATCAGCTGGTCTCTTTAGATGTACTAACAATTCACACATAATTCTCTGCCAAGACTAGCTTAATACAGAGAAGAACATGAAGAACTATGTTTATTCCTTCCTTTGCAAATGAGACAAAGAACCAAAGGTGAAATTAGGTGACACCTAAAAGTAAGGCAAGAGTAACACCAAAGAGCCATAATTAGAGATGAGACTTATGAAATAAAGCATGGCTGATTATTTATAAAGGAAAAATAGTTGTCATCAACTGCTGCAGTTAAAAGTAAAAATACTAGACAGCAAAGAAAAATGGAGAATCAGACAGCTAAATGAATCGGTTCATAAGCTAGGTTATGAGTAATCTTAACATAAAAATAAATACCATATGGGAGCCATTAATAAAGAAAGAAAAACAACAGTGGAGAAAGCCAAGCTTAACAGTAAAAGGCTTCAGCAGCAGCAGCAGTAGTAAATAAGAGAAGAAATAAACAAAGGAGACCAAGCATCACAGAAAGGCAGCAGGCAGGCAATAAGAACATTAGGTTTAAGGCTCCCAATTCCAGATTCAGGATTGTGATAAAAATAAGGAAATTAGTCCAAATATAAATTTCCTTTGAGTACAGAGGTTGGACATGGAGCCATTCACCTCACTTTGTGGGACAATTAGATTACAGAAACCTCAGTAATTTATGGAGCATGATATACAATACAGATAGAAAAAAATATAAATCCATTAAATATGTTGTTTATTTAAAAAAAACACACACACACACACACACAAAAAAAAAAACACACAAAAAAACAAGAGAAAATTTGTTTTGACCTAAAAACTTACCATATATTATTTGGTTTCTTTAAATTTATTTTAAAAATCATGTTTAAAGTAAAAAAGAAATTGTATAAATTTTTATAGTACTTTGCAACAGTGAATTTATAGCAATAAATGTAAATTGTTCTAAATTTTATATCCTTTTCTTAACAATATCATATAGTTATTGTGGAGGCACAATGAAGTAATGGAAAGCAGCTTGGATTTAGGGATCAGAGAGCAGAGTTTGAATTCCAGTAGAGTTCATTAGATTCACTTGCAAATACTATTGAGAAAGGTATGAATCCATCTCTTCTCCCCCGAGCTATGGGTAAATAGCAGGATAGCTTTGGGTGGCAACCAGTCTAGAGGAAGGACGACAACTCTGAATTCAAAACCTCCAATTATGGTTTAAATAACCTCACCAACCTGCCAAGTGTTATAAGTATGTCTACATTCCTGAAGTCATGAGAAATCAGGGAGGTGTTCCTCCAACAGGAGTGAGGTATCTCCAGATTTGCATCCACTATGCTTTCAGCTGCCCTGGGAAGTAAAATGTTATTGTTATCTAAAAGTGGCTTCTTCTGTAAAATAAAAAGTTGGCTTTAAATCATTATACACCTTAAACTGCAACATGGCACTGAACTGTCCCCCAACCACCAAAGGAAAAAGTAGAAGGAAAAAAACGAGGAGGACATGTCTAGCAAGGACCATGGAGAAGAGGGAAATAATGAACTCACTATCCTGGGATAAGGTCTTTATGTGCCAGGAAGATAGATACAGTAAAATAAGGAACTACATCTAATTTAAAACAAACTCCTGCCACTTGTCAAACAGAATTAGATTCTATAATTTAATCAATTTTTCATCTTCATCTCAATGATCAATAAATCAAGTTTAGTCATGGATTTTATGTTCCTCAGTCATAAAAAGAGAATACTCACAAAGGCAAAAAAAATCCAACAAAATAAAAATAATTACAATGTCCTAATTCTTGTTAGAATTTTATTAGATTAAGTGTTTTATTAGGAAAAAAAATCAATGAACTTTGGCCTGAATAGGCATGGCCTTAGAGATGGGAGTTTATGTAAAGTTCATTGGGTAGTCAAAAGTTCAGCCCAGAGGTCACATTGAGACAATCCCAAAAACAGTCACAAGCACTGGATGTAACATGTATAAGTGATGATGCACACACCTAGAACAAGATTTAACAGCATTCCAGAACACAATGAAGACCCAAGAATGTCATGGATAATAGCCAAAATAATGTTTAAAAAAAAAAAAAAAAAAGGTAGGGTTAATACAACTCAACCATATGAATTCTTGTGATAACAACAAAGATCAGGACAATAGTCCACATGTAAATAATGATAACTCCTCATTCCATAAATTCAAACAGGAACATTATTCTGTTAGTAATGCTTGGATTAATTTTTGGCAACTAAAAATACTTTACTCTCCACTTCTGATTTTCAATAAATCAATTTTTATTAAAATATTTGGTGCTTAAATAGTTTTTAAGCATTACTATATTGACTGTTGAATAGCTGTAAAGAGATGTACAAAGGAGCCATACTACATTTTCTTTTAATCATTTCACTACAAGAAAGGCAATAATGCCACTAAGATGCAAGGAGCTACTGAGTGTGAAAGAATATAAGAAAAAGAAAAACAATTAACAAGAGAGAATAAAAATGACAGGAATTAAGAAAACAAAAAATAATGGTTGATGCAAAGTTGACTGGAAAGCAAGAGGCCAGAAGAGAATTCCATAAGCAAGAAGTGCAAGAGAAGAAACTCTTAGCATAGGACTTATGGTTACATTTAGCCATTACAACAGTAAAATGATAAAACCTAGTTGTCAATCTAGTACTGTGCTTAAATTCATAAAGTCACAGTACCAAAATGAAAAGCTCATCATCAGAACAATTACCATGAAAATATTTATAGAAAAGGCACATGGAAGTTACATTATAGTGGTGGGAATGTAACTGAAGCCAAGATGCCAGATCAGGACTGATAACATTGTAGATTCTTTGGATTTCAGGAAAAAAAAAACTAAATACATAAAAGCACCAGACCAAATATGGCAGCAATATTCAATGCAAGGATAAATGGTAATGTATAAGACAGATTCTGGTGAGAAAAAATGTCTAGCATGACACAGTGAACCAACTTTCCCAGTAGCAAACCTAGCAATTGATTCAATATAATCTTTCCACTTTATTTCATATAAAATATGAAATTATCTATTTTACTTTGCAGATTTACTTCTTTTATATGTTGCATCTTCAGAACAAAGGTGATCATGGCTCTCCACAATTTTCTGTCCTTTGTAATTTTTTAATAAATTTTGTCTTTTCTTATATCTCCTAAACCTTGTTCCAGCATTGATTTGCTTAAGTCTATTAGCTAGGTCATGTGTTGTTTTTCTGTCCCTCTTGCCTTCAGTGTCCTGTAAGTATCAATTTTTTCTTCATGATGTGCCCTAGAAATTTCAACTATGTCTTCCTGATGTTAAATATAAGTGTCCTTTTTGTTTCCATTTTCTCTAAAACTTTGTCAGTGATCACAAGTTCAGTCCATGTTATTCTCAGCATCCTTCTGTAGAACCACACTTCTGTTGTTTCAAGTCTCTTCTTCCTCTGAGGATATTGTCCAGCATTTACTGCTATATAGGAGGAGTGATATTACATATCAGTTCAATACTCTTCTTTGTTTCTAATGAAATTTTTCTATTTCTTAATATTTTGCTTAGCTTTTGGAAGACATCTATCCTAATACACCTTGGATTTCAGTGAGTATCACACTTTCTGTCTTCATAAAACTACCCAGATATTTAAATTGCTGTACTTGTTTGATTATTATATCTCCAATTTATAATTTGTATGTTGAACTGTTACTTTTACTAACAACTATGCATTCCATCTTCTTGCAATTAATGTTTAGTTCTTTTCATTTTGCTATCCTTCACTATATATTGTAAGTAAGATAGTGAAGTAGATTTACTAACACTTCCATTTTGTTAGGAGACATCCAATATTCTGATTTATAATAGTCTATTACTAATAATCAAATATTCTGGTTACTGTAATCTGTTTAATCCATTGTGCTATTAAAGACATTCACCTTTATGCTTCAAAACCAATATTCATTCCAACAATCTTTTATAAATTCTTCTGTTTTTGAGTCCAAAATATATTCTTTGTATTCTCTTGATATATCTCTGAATATATATCTTCAAGTTTTCTTCCTAAAAATAGATAAACATTAAATAATCAACTTTTTGAATTGGCCATATTTGTTCATTTGCTAAATGTAAAAAGAAAAATGTTATCTGCTTAATTCTTAAACATGTTTTTAGTATTTGCTGTGACACAATCTCTCACTATATATATATATATATATATATATAAATGAAATTACAGGCTACTACTAATTTCCACACACACCTGTCTGCTATTATAGGCATGATCAATGTTGCAGAACAATGCTAGAATATAAAAAAACCCTCAGTTACGATAACTTGTGAATTATACACTAGCACAACCATCAATAGCTTCTGAACAAATCTGTCCACCCAATTTCACTCACGAGGCTTGGGTCAACCTGTGATGTGGTTTTCAGGCACTTTCCAAAGGTGTTGCACATAAGGTTCACCTCCCTGACCAATCAACCATGGTGAGATTTGAGTCCAGGTCAGAAGTAAACATTCTAATCAGTCAGCCATACACCAATAACATGAAAGAAAGTTAACCTTTTTAACATATCCTACTTATCAACTGATTTAAACCAATTCAAATTACAACTAAACTTTGCACAAATATTCTTGGAAAGGTATTTAAATACTCGCAGTTTTTCTGCGCAAACATCCGCGGCACCCGTGAATGTTTCAACGTAGGTATTTAGTTCCCTATAGTCCATCACAGGACGCACCTTATGCTTGTTGGTCTGGTATCAGTCCCTTGGGCGGGCCAAACTCCTTGTTACTGTATGGCACCAACCAACCATTGTCCATCCATGTTTGTAATTCATGCTCGTACTCCTCTCTCATCTTGCTGGATACTGGATATTCAGAGATCCGATTCTGAAGTTTCCCTGGTGCATGACCTGCCGACCACTTCCAGGCTGCGACCCAAACTCCCTGCCGTTCATTGAATTTCGCACTGAAAACGGCTTTGCTGATACAAATCGCTGCACAGACGGACCGTGGTTTTTCAAACTCCATGCTTCCATGCTGCGTGATGCAAACTCCACCGAGTGCCTTAATGGCGTTGATGCCAAGCAACAGGTCGAAATCCAGGGGCTTCCCTCGCATAACCAGCACATGTAGCAGTATTACCAGTTGCTGTGCAAATTCTGACGGTGCTCCTTCTATAGCAAGCCTGCGTGGCTCCGGTTAATGTAGATACCGCCATACCCTGCTTCGACCAAGACCGACATAAACTTGCGCTCAAGATTGACCGTGAGCACCCAGAGTCAAGGAGAGCCGAGCATGGTGTGCCGTCAACACACACAGTAATGATGGGTAGCACCGAGTTTACTTGCTGTTTGGGGAATGGACCCCGGCGCTGAAGTCTCATCCCCCCTCCGTTTCCCGGACAATTTTGGCCAGATGACCCGGTCTTGTTGCATCAATAGCAGCGGCGTTAGTTGCCCTTCGCCTCTTCACGCAGTCCCTCACAAAGTGATTGGGCCAATTACATTCATAGCATGTGACAAGTGGGCCCATGTCTGGGGAAGATCGAGGAGTCTGGGAGGGCTGCACCGCAGTGACGACTGGTTCCCTCTCTGCTGTCTCGTCCTTTATGATTGCCCGAGCTCAGGCCAATAGCTCCTCGAGAGACATATCATCCGCCCTGGCTGAGGACTGCAGGAGCCTTTTCACAGGATCAGGAAACCCCCGCACAAACACGCATGCCATCGCACTGTCTGGCACTCCTCCAAAAAGGACGGATTTATCAGGGGCAAATGCTGTCATCAATGCTCCCTTGATTCGAGCTACGTCCGATTTCTCTTCCGTAGATAGTTGCTGGTAAACCATGAATGCTCCCCTGGTTAAGCGAAGGGGGATGACACGATCAAGCTGCTTCACTCCCGATAGGTCGCACACCAATTCCAACTTCTCGAGCAATTCAACCACAGATCCAGTCCCGTCAAACTCGGGAATAATTTTTAAATCAAACCGGCCATCCATGTTCGCCGAAATAGCTTGTCAGATGTCCAGAAATTGCTGTCACTTTCTGTCAGCAATACGTCTAGTCTCGCCGAAGCCTAGAAGAGCAGTGGCCTCCCACGTCCACTCACCGGGTTTTTAATCGGTAGCGTGGTTCTCTTATGCAAATAAGTCTGCTGCATAAAAATGGCAGTAGGCGTCGCGCCGCATGACCGACTCTCAGAGAATGGTTAGACATGCGAGGCAGCAAATTCGCTTTGCTCCTGGTAAGTCACTGAAACTTCTATTACATACATATATATATATATATATATATATATATATATATATATATATATATATATATATATGTGTGTGTGTGTGTGTGTGTGTGTGTGTGTGTATATATATATATATTGGAACCTCAATCTCCATGCATCATTTTTGTCATTTTATTAAAATTAATGTTTTTCATACCGTTTTTATCAGTACCCTTTCAACTGACTGTTTTATTTACCAACTTATCTACTCTATATATTTCTAAAATATATACCCAATCTGATAATCACTGTCTAAATTTCTCATATAACAAGATATAATTGCAATTTAGGGCTTATTTTCTAATAGCATCTCTTCTGATTAGATGCTTTATTCATCTGAATATCCTGTATAGCTTTAGGATTTGTAAAGATATAATTATTGATTATTTGAAAGACAGAATATGTCACCTTTAAGCTTTGTATTAAGAAAAATAACAAATAAAAAACAAAAATGTCCAAGTGTCTCATCAAAGAATCATCCCCCAGCCTTATACATGGAATAGTTCCTCATGAGATTAACAATACAATTTTATTCTAGTCAAACAAAGTAGGATAAAAGTAGAATTACTGTACATGGCAGTTATGTGGTTGAATCATAAATAATTTGTTTTTTTAGGAATCAAGTGTAATCATGAATGTATCATCCTAACAAAGTATTCTTTATCATGCTGCATGGGAGAAAGGTAATGTTGTGCATGTGGTGTGATTGGAATATTATTCATTTAGAATTTTTAACATGCAATGAAACACAATGCAATGTCCAGCAACTGGAGCATGTCCATAAATGTTTGGACAAAAAAGTGTCGCATGCTCTTCAATAGGACAAATGTTTTTCTCCTCCATGATAGCCTAAAGTTGCATACAGCAAGAATAACACAGGAAAAAAAAATTGGAACTCAGTAGGTCTGTTCTACCCCACCTGCCATATTACTTGATGTTGCACCAACTGATTATTACCTTCTTTGATTATGGAAAAACATTTTGATGTAGGGAAAAACTTCCTCTAATGAAAACCAGAATCAAAAGTTTGTTGAAAATGTTCACATCAAAACCTGTGGAATTTTACTCAAAATATATCAAAGAGCTACCTGATAAGTGGCAACAAATAATGGTGAATATATAATTGAATGAAAACTAATTGTACTTTATTTTTTCAAGAATAAAGTTGATAAAAAAAAAAAAAAAATTATTTATGACCCAACCTAATAAAAATTAGCCAGCCAAACATCTTCTGCACCATTGCTCAGCACTGTGTTCACTGACTTGGTAACATCCAGCAATGACCTGATGGCCACCCTACCAGTCATCTATCATTTTGAAACTGGTGAAGACCTCATGACAGCTAGAAAGACGTCATCTGCCAGCACCTCCAGCAGATTAATCTGGTACTGAAGGATGTCCTGACATTCTGCCAAGACCAAGTGAGAGCTGAAAAGACAAAGTGGCTCTTGTGGGCTCAATACCTCCATGGCATGACATCTAGCAGCAGCAACCTATTTTTTTTTTTATACAAATTAACTGAGCAAAATTGTGTACATTTGCAACATGCAACCAGCTTTCCACAATGGCATGTAGAGTGAGTAGCCAGAACTGCCCAATAGACAGAATTGGTTTTGGTTTGGTTTGGTTTATTTTATGGCATATCAACCTCAATGGGTTATTTAATGCCGACAACATTTTTAGGATAGATTCATATGAATAGAATATATATTCTTTGGTTTAGATTGATTTGGTTTATTTTGTTTAATGGTATATCAACCTCAATGGGTTATTTAATGCTGACAAAAATTTTTATTGTTGGTAATATTTTGTTTTGTCAAAAATCTGTTTCTGGTAATATATTTCCTTCAAAATTGTATTGCTGGTAATAATTTTTTTCAAAAAAGTATTGCTGGTAATAGTTAACTATTTTCCCATAGCTGGGACCCTAACAGGTGCTACCACCCCGGGTCAGGGTGGATCTGGAAACACCAGCAATTAAGAGGTGGTTCCATGCTCTTCAAAAACTCCTGATCAGAGGCCTTGCTGCTGGATGTAGTTTAACGTCTCACCCAGGATGCGGATGTAGTTTAACGTCTTAATCAGGACACACAGAAAGAATTGACAAAGTTTGCAATAAACAACAAGAAAAAAAAAAAAAGAAAAGAACAGGGAAAAAATAAAGCAAGTAAACAATATATGCATGACAAATAAACAGTAATAGAATTTGGGGTTGGCACACAAGAACAAATTTAAATATGTAAACATCAAGACAACTTCAAGACAAGACAGACCAAGACTGAGTCATATGAAACTGAGAACCAGCTTATTTTATTGGCTAGGAAGAAATCCAAGCATGCATTTGTGTGCTTCTGCCTATAAATTAGGAAGGGGAAAATGTTTTGCATTCATTCCCTATCAAGATTGAAACCAACATGGCTTTTTGTTTATGATATAAAATTTGGGTGAACAAATTTAGTATTTCCAGTCTTTTTTGTCACTTGTTCTTCATTTTTATTTTTAGGTTAGTAACTAAGTCTCCCTGTCCTACCAAATCAGTACTACTAAACTTGCAACTTCCACCTGGAGACAAAGTCTTAAATCTTCTTTTTTCTAAGTCAATAATTAAATAATGTCATCTTGATGTCGGTCAGCTTGCGATTTTCCAGCTATTGTTCCTCTACCCACAATTACACAATGTTTTACAATTGTGCCTCAATTATTACTTCCTGCCACAACCATTTGTCAGTATTGTATATTAAGGCTTTTTAAATATTTTTAAACTAAAAAAGGATAACACAGGTACATTTCAACTGCAGGTGAAACAGGTCAACTAATTAAATTACATTAGCTGAAGGCTATCAGTTCAATATTTGTGCTAGGTAGCAAACCTTAGCCTCCAAACAACATAATTGACACGTTTGTGGTACTTTTTTCTACATTTGTTCTAAGACAAAGAGAGGTAATAAAGGAGCAAGTATTGCTGAAAGCAATAAAATACAAGGAACTGTGGAGAGCCATGTCTGTCATGTGCTAAAAGAAGATCCTACCACAAAGACAAATAAGGGTCAAAGTATTATTGAAAGCAATAAAAAAAATGTTTAAAATAACAAAATATATTTAAAAAATGCCTTTATAGGCAGTTGTAGAGAGCAGTGATTGCGAACATCTTGAAGAGATATGGCACAAAGTTAATAACAAAATAGAATTATATATATGCTATCTGTTCTATGTTCACTTTTATATGAAAAGAAACATTTTACACAAACACATTTTGAAGTAATTTTTCAAGTCCAACTAATGACAAGTAGCCAATAATTTTTTGAGAAATTCCAGTATGATAAATTAAAACAGTTGGTATTAATTCTTGGCCTGTATTTTTCCCTCTGTTTTATCTTTATATCTTCATTTTTATCACAATATTCTACATCAAATACTTTCTAAAGATTACATTACCAAATTGGTTATAGCATCATCCATGAAAAACTTCTGGTATATGGAATGCCAGGTAAGAAGTGATTTCTTTATTTCTACATTACACTATTTTAATGCTAAGAGAGTATTTATCACAGTTGTGATAAAAATCAACAAAAATATGAAGAAACATCAGTTATTAATGAAAATTATTCCATCTTGGAATTTAAACAAACAGAATTTAAGATCAGCCTAAAAGTTCTTTTCATGAATAATCAGTTTAGTGTCACTAAATTCCATAATATAGTGAACGCTATCAATTCTGACATCTTTTATGCCTCACTTTTTTTTTAATTAAATTTTAGTGAGTAAGCTATTAAATCATCACAATGTGTAAACACCAGCTCCTAAGAGGTTTCACAAATTTTATATATTTTCACAAAATATTTCCTATCAAAAATAGGAAATCACATTGTCTTTTCAATATTAAAAAAATATTAAAAAAAAAAACAAACTAAAGCAACAAGTATTTATGTTTTAATTTTTTTATTGTTTAAGAGTCAAATTGCACTATTGAAATTAGTATGAAATCAAAATTTACAAAAATTACAAGGCAGTAATAAAAAGTTCTCATCCCAAATCAGAAATCTTTCTACCAAAATCCTGTTTGGCCAGATTTTGAGAAGTTGTTCAGATCGAAAACATTTTAGCACCCCCTCATTATTCATTCTCACTTAAATGAAAACTGCAAGCACACACACACACACACACACACAAACAAATGAATGAAAAAAAATAAAAAAGGCTGCTCTAAATGGGTAGGATTTCTCAACTCACTAAAAGCTGATGTGCTTGACAAAAAAAAAAAATAAATAAATAAATAAAAGAATACCACTATTGTATTCAATTCAAACCAGTTTTGTACATCATTTAATGATGGTGAACAACACTAAAAAGCAAATTAAAAAAAATTAATTTTTTTTTTAGACAATGCTTTTATAGTGAATAAGTTACTGTTCAAAAGTTCCAAGTTGGAACCTTTTCTCAAAATCTGAGCAGATGAACAAACATTAGTTTGTTTTCTAGAAGAGAGGAGGGAGAACTTCTTGGCTAAACCAAGAATTACTTTTTAGCACCTTCATATCAATAGAGAAGAAAAAACATTTACTCCACTTAGAAATGTGTTTCTCATGAGAATACAAAAAAAAATAATAAATAAGTGTTTAATTGATTGATTCATTTTCTACAGCTTATCAATCCTTTTCAAGTTATTTAAAGCCAGGAAATATTTTTAGAATAAGAATTTTTTTTTCTTATAGTGATAATGGTTTAGTGATACAAGTCTTACTAATTAATTCATAGCTTGGGGGGGTAGTGGAGTCATAGCTTTTTCAAGATTATTTGCACATAAGCGAATATAATGAACTCAACTGGAATTGGAACTTGCTCGCAGATTAACAATTCTGAGCCATTATCCATTACATCACCCACACATCCAAGTATTCCCAAGTGGTCACCCATCTAGATAATGACCAGGCTTGATGTTGCTTAACTTTGGTGATTGTATGGGAACCAATGTTTCAACACGATGTGGCCATAAGCCAATAAATGTTTAAGAAACATTTGACAGAATGAAGATTTTATATTTTATTGCTTCTTTGTTTTTTTTTCTTTGGTTCACTCTGAAGTTTTCCAGGAAATCACTAAGTAGCAATTAAACCAAAGTCTCACTGCCTGAATTTTATTTGAATCCTCTTTACATATCAATAGTATGTAACAATCTAACATTATCAAGTAAACAACAACACTAACAACAGAAAGAATTAAAAGAAAATCTGCTCCATGGCAAACTTCAAACATGTTTTGTTTCAAACTCAACAACAAACATGAATCTTTAGAAATCTTTTAACCAAAATTATCAGATTTCTTTTTATTTTCAACTACAGAACATTCACAGGTATACAAAAAAGTCTGTTTGAAACTTTTTCAGGCTGTTTTGAAGATCTCAAGAGCCAACTGTACAACCTTGATGTAATTTGGCAACCAATCAGAGGGAATCTTATAGTTTATGGTATACAGACACTTACTTACTGAGTTTACTCAGTCTCAACTGAATGATATTGTGTAACATCACATTCACAATGACTGAGCAAGTAGATTCATTGCAATAATACACTTGCCCATTCTTTACATCCCCTGCATAGTTTATAAACAAATTAATATACATTTTTTTCTCTGTTTGGTACAACTGAATTTCATGCAGCAATCTTCAGGTGAGAAAAAAATATATATTTATCAATAGTATAAATTTTAGCTCTGTTATTTTACATTGAATATTTTTATTAGCACCAAAACTCATTGTGCAATATTTTATACTTACTCATACACACATATGTTTAGGAATGAATTTTTCCTCTATTAATTTGAGTTTTATTGCTTATGGGTTTAGGTTTGAATCCTGCCAAAGAATGCATATTTTTTTAATAATATTTCTCGAATGTTCAGGCCAGTAGATGAAATAAATAAATATACCATTTAATAAATAAAAACTGAACATCTACTCAAATATGGGTATCTACTAAAAATAATGTTCAAGCAATAAAGAGTGTGTGTGAGAGAGAGAGAGAGAGAGAGAGAGAGGTCTACCCAGAATGCATCCAGCCATTTTGAATATCTCAAGACCCAGTTGTGCAGCCTTAATGTAACTTGGTAATAAATCAAAGAGGACCTTACTATTTATGGTAGACAGACACTCTCATGGGTTTACTCAGACACCATTGAATGGGTATGTCTACTGTCACATTCACAATTACTGAACAAGTAGATTCATCACAATAATGCAATTTCCCATTCTTCACATTTCATGCAGAGGTTTTTGCCAAAGCATCACACAAGATTATTTACACGCTTCGGACTGTTGTCCTCATCTTTTAGTGTAAATGATTACAATACCTTATCTCAGAAATATGGATACATTACACAGGATGTTAATCCCACTACAATCCAAATTTGACTCCTTCTTTGCAACTTCTGGCTTTTCCCAATGCTAAAATTGCTCTTAAAAGAATACTTCAGATTTTATACAAGATCAAAGAGAATACAATTAGGCATCAATTTATCTCAAAAGATGACTTTGCAGATTGTTTTGAAAAGTGAAGAGAGATTGTTATAAATGTTTGAGGTCGTAAGCTGAATTTTCTGAAGTAGCCTAATAGTGCTTATTGCAAGAGGTAGGCTTTTTTGTTGTTAATATTAAATGCCTTGGTATGTTCTGAATTGACCTTGTACAAATTCACCTTAATACTTATACTTCAAAAATATAAAAAGATTGAGAGTTGTGATCAGCAAAATAGTTTTTGAAAGTCATTACAGTAATTCTAGTTTAATTTTCATTGAATGTTCTAAACTTGTAACCTTGTACCAGACTTAAGCTAATATTAAAAAAAAAATAAACATAAACAATGGATGATCAAGTGAAATTTTAGATCAAGATTCATACAGGCACTACATGTACAGCAGCCACAGTAGAAATGGTGTTTCTTAGCCTGAGTATCTCCAGGCTGGTTTGAATTCAGAGTTTTCCTTCTAGACCAGTTGCCAAAGATGATAGAATCCAGTATGTCCTGCTATTACCCATAGCAGGGAAAAGAAGAGATGGATTCATAGCTTTCCAAAGGGTCTTAGCAATGTAATGAACTCAACTGGAATTCAAACTTAGCACAGATTCCTCAATCCAAGCCAGAATCCATTACTCCACAAATTTTATATACTGTGACAAATTCATAATATATTTTCTATACGTTATGAAATCATACACTACTATTTTTTTAGTTCTTAAATCTTCTATATGCCATGTCCCATCAGGAAGTCTGTGATTATGGCTCTCCACAACTTCCTATTCTTTGTAGCTCTGAGCAATACTTGTCTTTCTACTATTTCTCCAACTCCCTGTTCTGCTATCCATTTACAAAAACTTGTTAGGTTGCTTACTTGTTGTTTCCTCTCTGTCCCTCTTGCCTTTAATATATCATGTGAGTATCAAATTCCCCAAGTCTTATTTCTTCATGTGTCCTAAAAATTTAAACAGCATCTTTCTATTTTAAGTATAATTGTTTTTTGTTTCTATTTTCCTTAAAATATTATTTACTTACATTCATACATTTTATAATTTATAAATTATTCTAACTCAAGAAATATTCAGTAATCACAAAAGGAATACAAATGAAAATGAATTTCATTATATCTATACACCATAATTACAATATAGATATGTAAAATGTATATACTAAATATAATTTTGATTCAAAAACCACAAAATACTGTTTTAGTATTTTTTTTTTTACTTTGCTATTTGTATATTCATAAAAGTGAAAAGAAGTCAGTAGATAGTATATAAAAAAAAATGTCCACATTTTTTTTTTCAAAAGTCTTCAGATATTTCACCATTTTCAAGACCCAAGACCTTAATAAAGAAATAAAAATAAAGAAAAAACTATATATGCATAATTTGTCTATGTTAAAGAATTTTAGCTATAGGATATTTTGTAACAAGATTGGAATTGTTCTACTGAAGAAATTTTAATAAAAGTCCTCAGTTGTGATATTGGTTATATCTGACAATGAAAATGACAGATAGGCAATCAGATTGTAATCACATCAATACAAAAAGATTAAAATCATTTTCAGAAATTTAGTCATATTGACAGATATCTGAAGAAGGCCGGAGGACACAATGACCAAAACATTGTGATAATAACAAGAAAAAGGAGGATGTAATAGAATGTAAACAATGTAAATAAGGTCATTTTATCTTGTTTTCCACCCGAGAGAAATACAATTTAAAAGAAATAAAAACTTATTGAAAATACTGGATAGGCCCTTTTTCTTTTTTTAAATGAGGTTTTCATAAAGGTTGAAAAAGAGAAAGTGTTTTTGATTACATGAAAGCTGAAAAGCAACTTTTATTAAAACAATAGAAAAATCAATTTCTCAAGATTTAAATCTTCTCTTTATATTGGTTTCTGATATTTTCCTCTAACCTCCTCATGTATTTAAAACTATCAAAATGTCACTATAAATTCAGAATATTACAACCATATTCAATATGTAATTAGCTTTGATTTTTCTTCTTTGTTACATATGACTTTTCTATTATCAATTTTTGAAGATTAATAAAAAAAAAAAAGGGGGTAGATATATGTAAAATACAAACAACTGAAATCCCATAAACCATGTGTGCACATGTGAATATACATTTCAAGTCACTTGTGTCAATATAAAAACAATACAGTCAGCATAAATAACTCATGTAACAGATACAGAATATTATCAACAAAAATAGAATAGAGAAATAAACTTACCATGATCGAAAAATTTAATCTATCATCGGCAAGATGCAATTTAACACTTTGACCACTACATAGCAAAAGTAACTCCCCCTAGATACAGAAAAGTGATGAGCACCAACTGACCACAGTTAGTCTTAAACTGCCTGAGTTGACATGTAACAATACAGCAGTGAGGTGCTGAGGCAATCCCCCCACCAATAGAAATCATTAAGACAGAGTACTTTGTTATTTACATAACACTACCACCAACATGCCAACTCTTTACTCATACACTTGTCGTTCCTGCTTGTCTTCCAACCACCAATACTATTGTTACTGCTACAACCGGGTCTGCAGCTCATACAACAACCTGTAGATTACAAACTAATGACATACAACTACTAAATATAGAACCAAGTTTTCTTTCAAGAAGAAAAAGAAAAAATGCATGATTTACATATACTGACTGTGATTGAGAGGGTTTTATGCAATGCTTTGAAGAAATCAGAGGTTAAAACAAACATTCTAGAAATGAGTATGCTAGAATCAAGAGATGCTAAATTCTAGACCAATAAACCAGGAGAAAGTTTAGATCTATCCACAACTTGTATACAAGGGGTCAATTAATTGGCATGAGGAACAATCGAGATGATCTGAAGTTGTTTGCCCAAAGGCCTTAAAAACAGAACAAATGACAAAGCCAATGCTGTCTGAATTTTAATATTTAGACATTGCATAAATCTTATTTCAAATTCATACATACAAGTTTTTACATGTTCATTAACATGAAAATGACTAAGTAATTCATTTATTAATCCATATTGTGTGTAAGAAAAGTAAAATTGTATATAAAGCATGTCGAGCCATGTCCAAGTTGGCTGTATGCCAGAGGAAAAAGAAAAAAGAGAATCATTTTGATTTTCAAGGAAAACTACTATGCTTCATTATAGAATTATTATTATTATGCTTTGATTATTAATAAAAGCTTATATATCAAAATAAATTTAAAATATTACAATTATTAGATCTCAGTAAGTTTATGTTTTACTTCCATTTCTAAAAATTTTGAAAGAAAAAAACAAACATATATAATATATATATATATATATAATATTATCAATACCGAAATCCGCTACTCAGAGTTTCATATAACAATCATCAGGATTTCTGGCTGCTGATTGTTGCTGCATAGCAGATTTTGGTATTGATAATATTATTATATTATATTTAAGCTTTGAGCCCTCAGTTTATTATATATTTTGAGCTTTAGCCTTTATTCTTACTTTGTATTTCATAAATATATTATATATATATATATATATATATATATATATATATATATATATATATATATAATGCAGAGATACAATGAAAGTGTAAAGCCAGAAAAGCTGTCAGTCAGTGGAAGTCTGACAAAATGGACATTTAAGACACAGTCTTGCATTAAAATGCTTGATATCAGAGATAGAGCATTAATACAAATATAATTTGTCTCTTAGCTGACTGAGGTTATAATTCAGTACCTCCACTTCAAATTCATAGTCAAACATTTCCGTAATTGTTTTGTAGTCAAACATTTCCATAATTGTTCAGTACACTTTTCAGGATGTTTCTGAATTAACCACAGATTTTCTCATTTTTTGTTATTTTTACTGGAACTTTCCATCATTTTTGATGTATACAGCAACTCACTTCTTAGAACTAAATAGCCAGTACTATCCCCATATGTGGTTTGATTATAACAGGGTAGACTTGTGTAGAAACAACCACACTTTTTAGAAAAGCCAAATACTGAGAACTGGTGTACATAGTGTGCTAAAAGATCCCTAAATATGCCCCCACAGGTTTTGAATTAAGAATTGTCCTTCTCACAGACTGCAATCCATTACCCCACCATGCTCATACACACACACACACATTATATATATATCTTATGATTCTCCCCCTTCCTCCAACCCTATCGATAGCGGAGGTAGAGGAGGATCGTAACCAATTTTTTTTTTTTTTTAAACATTTACATTTACTCAATTTTCATAAAATATATTTCTTTCCCAAGGGTCTCTTTCTGATTGATCAGACACGGCCGAGCAGAATTGATTAAGGTACAGACATGATAGGCGACAAACAACAATGGAGACAGGGAATATAAATTTATTAACAAATGTAAAAACATGGGAAAGATAAAAAAAAAAAAATGGCCAAAACAAAAATGACAATGTGTCAAAAGTAAACATTTAAACATTGTGGACAAAATAGTGGGAGGGGAACATCCTCTTAGGAAGGTAAAACACAAATCAACGTATGGCCTTGTGCCATACTTGCACAAATTTACAGAACATGTGCCATACTTGCACAAATTTACAAAACATCAAACTTTTAAGACAAGTGGAAAGAAACATATAATAAAAAAAAGATCTCATGCTAGACTTGCATGAAAGCACAAACATGAAAAAGAAGTACAAAAATGAAGCCCAAGAAAACAACAAACTTATCTCATAATAAAAGTTCTTTTCCACTAATGTCTCTTATACCTACTTCTTTTTTTCTCTTTTTCCTTTTCTATTTCTTTTTATAAGTGTTTCCGTTTGAGGTCTTTTCTTATTTCCTCTCTTTTCGTCCTATCTAGGGGCTTAGTCGACGATTAAGTTGAAACTTATCTTTCTCTCTGTCCTTCATCTTGGTGTGACAGCATTCTCCTTTGAGATCTTTTCTTCCTTTCTTTCCCATAAGTATCTCTCTTTGAGATCTTTTTTTGCTTTCTTCTTTTCTTTTTCTATCAGCAACTGGTCTCGGGACTTAGGTGGCAGACTAATTGAAGATGTCTTCTCTCTTTTGACCCAATGTAGTGGCATTCCGCATACATCGTCGTTTATTTTCCAAAAGTCAATGTTTCTTTCACATTCCATGTGCTTGTGTTCAGTCATCCATTCGAGGTTCGAAGAGGTACTTTTCTTCTGCATACCCAACCAAAATCTATTCCATTCAAAGATGAATTCTATTTCTCGTATTTTCGCAAACACGTCAGTTCAGCCCTTAGGCCTGGACAAAACTCTTGTATTCTTCACAAACACATCCGCCAGGCCCTAAGGCCTGGACAAGACTGACTTTTTTTTTGTTTCTCATTCAAAGGCAGTTCCTGTATCCATATTACTGGCAATGTGTGCAAGGTCTTCTGTCCTCTGATCACTCACAACAGAAGAACTTTTGCCAATGGTTTATTGCACAAACTGCTAATTCATTGTTTGTTTATTAGGTCTTGTTTATGGATGAGGCAACATTTGGAAGAGATGGAATAAACAAATTTACACAACCAACATTTGTGGGCAGATTGAAATCCTCATGGTACAATATAGGCTAGTCACCAGCATCATTTTATGATTAATGTATGGGCTGGAATTGTAGGTGACTGTCTGGTAGGTCCATATGTTCTCCCAGCATGTCTTACAGAAGCCGGCCATCTACAGGGACTTTATTTCAAACACACTTCCAGACCTGCTAGAAGATGTAGCCTTACCAACATGAAGACATATGTGGTTCATGCATGATGTGGCTCCAGCACACTTTAGTCACATTGTTCATGATGCACTGGCTGACATCTACCATGAAAGATGGATAGGTGAGGGAGGACAAATTCCATAGCCTGCACATTTCCCCAACCTCAATCCTTTGGATTTTTATCTGTGGGGCAGCCTAAAACAATTGGTTTATGCAGGAGTATTTGAAAGAGTCTACCAGTCAATGATCTGACTGATGCATGTGTTGAAGCAAGTGGAGGATATCTTAAACATTTATTATGATTTGCTGTGTTGAGGTACAATGATGGCATTTTCAACATATGTTTATATGGACATTTTGCATTGTTTTAGTGACAGGAACCCCAAAGTTTGTGAAAGTATTTTTGATACACCCTTTATATACAAGGTGTGATGTCGTCTAAATTGTTCAAAAACTAAAATAACACAGACATCTCATCTTAACAGATATATTTACCAAAATTACACAAAAATATATTAAATTATTAAAGAGTAAATTCATTAAAAAAAAACAACACCAACAACAACACACAATTGCCATTGGCTTCAACTACAGCCTCCAGAGGACTTTGGAATCCCTTGCTACTCTTCTGGAGGGTCTCTGTGCTTAAGTTGGTGAATGCTGCCAGTCATAATCCTTGCCTTCAGTTCATCTTTGATGTTATGAGTTTTGTTGGTCTCTCACTCAAATGTACCCCATGCATAATAATCAAAAAATAATTGCAGTCTGGATGTTAGGTGGCCAGAAGTAAGGGATGATGTGATCACAGAAATTGTCTGACAGCCATGACTGGGTTCTCCTGCTTGTGCAGTATGGTGCAGAGTACTGTTGTCAGGCATAGTGTCTTCCAGTAGTGCAACATCCTCAAGGCACTTGATGTAAGCATCTATGTTGAGTCTGAGGCTCTTTGGGAAAAGGGATGAAAGCATAACGTGATCACTCCAAACACCTGTGATAAAAATTGTTTCCATTCAATAAACTTTTGGCATTCAATGAGTGAACAGTTAACCTTACAGACGGTTGAAATTTATCAAATTGTTTCAGCAAAAGGTTTTTTTATTTTCTTTATTATTATTCGGGAAATAAAACTTCAAACCATGTTTTTTTTTTTTTAATGTGGAAAGTTAAAATTTTCTCTTCAATTTACATGTGGCACCCATTTTTGTTGTCATTGGAAGTGTTAAAGGGATATGTTTTTTGTTAAAAACAAAAAAATTGGTAAATATTACGTAAATTCAAAAGTCAATAGCAGGATGGGGTTGTCATCAAAGTTTAGAAACTATCTTCATTTATGGAAATATATCAGCCATAGCTCTTCAAAAGAGTTTTGATCTTTCAGCAGGACTGTGTACCTACATATTACTTCTACATCAGAGTTTTTGGATTAAAATCACCAAATTGGCAGAGTGGAAACACTGATTTAAGCAGCAAAGTCTGCATAAATCTTTTGCTGAGATTCATATTAAGAAAAAAGTTTACAAGAAAAAAGTTAAACACTTCAAGATTGAAAGATTTTCATAAAAGAGTCAGGTTTGATACATGAAATGTGTCAAAATGCAACTTGGAACTTTAAAGATTGCAAATTTGCATTGACAATATTGGTTTTATGTTGTGAAATATTCATTTTACTGGTTTGGTTTGTCAATACACACACAATGGGCCAAGAAATGGCTTGTTAATTTTAAGGTCTCAAAAATGAAACTGATCTCTATTAATCATCTGAGATAATCTGTTCTGCTTTCTATCAGCATGGCTGTTGCTAACCTCCAGGAGAGTGACTCATTGTGCCTTTTCGGGCTAACATTTTCCACAGACATGAAGCAGAAACATTATAATGAATGTCTGCTTCTAGAAAAGTTGATTCACTGTGTCATGTTAGACATTTTTTTCTCACCTAAATCTATCTTATATATTTATAAATCTACCATTCATCTATACTATGAATATTGCTGATGCTCCTGCTATATATATATATATATATATATATATATATATATATATATATATATATATATATATATCCTTGAAAAATCCAAAGAAGAATCTGCAATGCTTCTGACCTGACATCTTGACTTTGGTCATTTTCTCACCATCATAATGTAGCTTCACTGTGCCTTTTCTATAAATACTTTCATTGTTCTGTGGAAATTTTATCTATGCTACCTAGACTTCATGAATTTAAGTGCAATACTAGATTTTACAGTTGAAATGGCTATAGCTAGATATTACTGTAAGGTTTGTGCTAACTGTTTTTTTTGCACTTCTCACTTGTGGAATTCTTCGATTACTTTTGCTTTCCAGTCAAGTTTGATCTTAAAAAATTTAGATGCAATCATTATCTTCTACCCTCTTAATTACAGTTCTTGTTGTTCTCACTCCTTAATATTTTTTCTTATATTCTTTCACAGTCACTCTTTGCATCTTAGTGAGTTTATTGCCTTGCTCAAGGTGAAATGATAATTATTAGGAATCTGCATCATTTATAAATATTGTGTACCTTTTTACTGTATATGAAATCCCCTCAAAATATAGTTTTTATATTAGATCTATAAATCTGAAATTGCAGTAGCATAGCTCTCAATTTCAATCAAGATTGTTTAAGGTGTTGCCATTAAAGGATTTAACTTTATATAACACACACACAAAAAAAAAAAAAAATGTAACTCCGAAAGGACTACCATTTGAGATTATATATATATATATATATATATATATATATGAGAATGCTACAGACAAGGTGTTCTCAACCACTTTCTTTGCATTATGCTCTTTTACTGAGGTTCAATTGTTCTTATGCTGTTGAGCACTATGTGTATTCACCAGTTACAATTATAACATCTTGGGTCAACTGAGAAGTTATAAATGCCCATATCATTGAAAGACCTGTACCAGTCACCTGATGATTGCACACAGTACCACTTACAAAACTGGCAGTTTTATTTGGTCATATGTACACTGGAATTTGTGTGTGTGTGTGTGTGTGTATATATATATATATGTATGTATGTGTGTGTGTGTGTGTGAGAGAGAGACACACAAATCCTGAAATGTAGCGCTTCAATCAATACAATATTCAGTTGCTTCAATTTAGAAAACTGCAACTGGTCATTTTCTGTATTATATATGCAAGTATTTATTTACTGTTCAGAAATTTGCAGAAAGATCTTGAAAGATCTTCAGCTATTGTGAGTTTCTTTCATATACATATAAGATCTCAATTATTTTTTTTTATCAATCATGACAGTTTTGTTGCAGCTAAAATTTGTTTTAAAACAAGTCTTGAGGGACAATCAGATAGGACAGGATTCATTGTAATTATCCCCATTGATTTTATAAATCATTTGACAAAAATCTGAATTATTTTACAAATCATTTGAGAAAAATTAACTGAGAAGTCCCATAAAGCAATAAATAATAAGTGGGAAGTTCAAGAAAGTAGGAGTGTCTATTGTAAATGACAATACTAAATATAACAACATGGCAAACACATTTAAGTTGTTCCTTGATGAACCCAACAGATAACCAACCACTTTGACAGGTATGAACAGGTTTGAAATTAGGTTTTACTGAAGTTCACATTGTTAACATATTAAATATATATGAAAAATAACAAGGAAATATGGTATAAATAAATTTAATTGATTAACACAAATAAGTTTTAATTTAAACCAATTTAAATATTTATTTCATCAAATTGTTCTACTTTTAACTGTAGTATAGATCTAATAGGGAGAATATATAATACAAAATACTTTAAAGTATAAAGTTTAATTTTAAAAGATTGTCAGATTAATTGTTAAGATAATAATTAACTCCAAGATATATATATATGTAAAAAAAAAAACAAAAACAAAAAAAACACATACACACAGACAGACACAGAGTCTGCCTCTACAGGAAAGGAAAACTTATCTTTCATAGTTTTATCAATTTGTAATAACACTCTTTACTGTAGAATGTTGTGTATCACAGAAAACTGACTATATTGGCAGCACTTGGGCAAGAAATTGAACACTGGACATTTTGGACAACATTGCCCAAGCAGTAGTTTGGCATACTAATAAATGTCTGGAAGCAAAAGGCCACCATTTTGTGCATCTCTTGTGATTGTAGTCCAAAGGTAATCTCATGATATCTGAATAAATTTAGTATTACAATATCTATACAAGTTTTTCTTTTCCTGAAATGTGTATACATCGTTTTTGGTGGACTTTTTGTGTGTGTGTATATCTCTGTGTCTGTATGCAAGTTTTGTAAATAAAAGATGGACTACGACACTCCTTTATCACACTGTATTCACTTACAGCCCCTTCTCCGAATTACGACAGTCAGACATATTTGAGAACACCAGGAGCACATGTGATGTGAACCCTGCTTGTATTTTGCCAAATAAAGCTTGGATGAACTTATCTTCTGAGTCTCAGTTTTCATTCTTGACAATTTATTAGGCATAATATCTAATAACCTCCATGTTGGAGTCTGTGTCAAGTTTTGGCTATAAACCAAGAGTGTTGGATATTGACCCAAATTCAACACACACCGCCAGAGAATGGCGGCAATGGCGTACCATATTCACCAACTACAAAGACAGAATCCCCAACAAACTACGTGCATTGATTAGCTGTGTAAGTCCTACAGCTTTTGAATTCATTGAATCTTGTGAAGATATCGAATCGGCACTAAATTGACTGGACTCAATATACATTAAAAAACCGAATGAAGTCTTTGCCCACCACCTACTAGCCACACACAAGTAAAGACAAGAGAAGTAGATTGATGATTTTTTCCAAAGTCTCGAAAAACTGAAGTGAAACTGCAACTTCAAGGACAACAGCTAAACAAGTCGGTGATGAAGATGTGAGAGATGCTTTCATTTGTGGGAAAACATCACCAGCAATCTGACAGAGATTACTTGAAAATAAAAACTTGTATCTGCAGACAGCTCATGAACAAGCACTAATGCTGGATTTAGCCCAGAAAAATAATGCGGCTTGTGTCTTTCCCTCCAATTCAGCCATTGCTGTCATTAACAACAGGAGACCACATATCGACTATACAGACAGTAATAGTAAAAAAAAAAAAAAATGCTGCCACATTCAAGCAAAGATATAACAATTTTTATAAGAAGACTTCCACTACAGCTTTGAATAATAACACTAGTAAAAAAGCTTGTTTTTTCTGTGGTATTATAACTTACTATAAATGATCCATTTGTCTGGCACGTGACATAATTTGCCATCACTGTGATAAGCAGGGACATTACCAAAAAATGTGTAGGTCATCAAATACGACAACTAATGCTATGATTCATTTGACTTGTATTTCTGTAAACACTAATATACCAGTGGGACTTTCCCATACTGCTACTTTCATCACTGTTGAAAATAGAACCTTCAATACTCTAATAGATTCTTGTGCTTCTGAAAATTTTATCAGCAAAAAAGTCATGGATTTATTGTCTCTGAGGATTTTTCCCTTGTCCAAAAGAGTAACTATTTCCCAGAAAAGTATTAATACTTGGTCTAATGGATTTGTAGTAGTCGATTTTAAACTGGGTCTTAACGATAAATTATATACTTCCATTTGTTTGACTATCATAAAGGACCTCTGGTGTGATGTCGTTCTTGGACGGGAATTTCAATCCCAACATCTTAAGGTCACGTTTGAATATGGCGGTTATTTACCAGAACTTGTGAAAGACACAGGTGCCTGTCTTGCTCTGGAAGCTGCTGATGTAGCTGAACCAACTTTGTTCCCGGGGATTTCAGCTAAATGCAAACCGATTGCTACTAAATCAAGTTTTAGTAAAGAGGACTCTGATTTTATTGCTGTGGAAATTAGCAAACTTCTGGAAGATGGGATTATTGAACCCAGCATTTCACCGTGGCATACACAAGTAGTAGTTGTTAAGGATGAAGCTAAAATACACAAAAAACGATTGTGTGTGAACTATTCTGAAACCATAAATATCTACACAAAACTAGACACTTTTCCTTTACCAAGAATTTCCGATCTGGTTGCAAATCTTGCCAGGTATAAATACTTTTCAACTTTTGACCTAAAAAGTGCCTACCATCAAATCAGACTCAAACAATCTGACAGGAAATATATTGCTTATGAAGCAAATGGCCAACTTTTTCTGTTTACCCGTCTCCCAATGAGGTAACTAATGGTGTCCCTGCTTTTCAATGTGCCATGAATGAAATTGTAAAAGAAGAAAATCTGACTGATACATTTCCCTATCTTGATAATGCGATAATTGGGAGTGAAACTGAAGAGAAACATGATAACAATGTGGAAAACTTCATGAGGGTAGTGAGGAAAAGGCACTTGATTTTGAACAATTCCAAAACCATAAAGAAACTACATTAAATACCTTAGAGTATTGTGTAGGGAATGGAAAGATAAAGCCTGACCCCGAACGAATGAAGCCATTACAGGAACTACCACCACCTAAAAACATGAACAGTCTGAAGAGAATCAGGGTAATGTTTGCTTACTACGCTAAGTGTATCCCTGAATTCTCTGAAAAAAAAAAAAAAAAACAAAAAAAACAGCCCTTAGTGAAAGCAGATTGGTTCCCATTGGAAGAGAAGGAGCTTAAGGCATTTAATACATAGAAATCAGAACCGTATAGAGCAACCTTATGGGCTATTGACAAGAACCTATGCCTTCAATTAGATCGTGATGCTTCGGACTATGCTGTATCGGCCGTACTTAGCCAAAGCATTGTTGAGAAGGAAACTAGCCTGTAGACATACAGTTGTTTAATTATTTATATACTGACATTTTTTTTTTACATGGTAGTGTCACAATTCAGAATAAGTGTCCACATTTTTTTTTTTCAACAAGATGGGGCACCTTATTATGCTTTGGCAATAAGAGACTACTTTGACCAAATCTTCCCACAACTTTGAATCAGATGATGTGGCAGCATTGAATGGCCACCATTTTTACCTGACTTAACACCAATGGACATCATTGGGGGAGGGGGGGCATGGTAAAGAATGAGGTTTATGAGAAAAATCCCCACACAGTACACAAATTAAAAGAGTTCATCTTGGAAGCATTTATTGATAATGATGTAGATTGTAATTTGTATCATACTATGTGTCAGTGTTCTGGAGAGGTTTGAGAAATTTGACATGGTTGAAGGAGGACCTTTCAAGCACTTACAGGATTAAACAAATGCAATTTTAATAAATAATTGTAAATGTAAAAAAAAAAAAAAAAAAAAAAAAAAACTGAAATGTACACCTACTTTTGGCCCACCCTGTGTATGTAGGGGTGTGTGTGTGCGTGTGTGTGTGTGTGTGTATAAAAAAAATTGGACAATATCAAATATTTTAAAAAAACTACAGCATTATTTAATTAGAAGTCTTTGCTTTTATGAATAATATATATTAAAAACAATATTGTCTAAAAAAAATTTTTTCAATGAAAAATTGAATTTTTACAAGATTTTTTTTCATTTTTTACAGTTTTAAACTGGATAATTTATGAAGATTTTAAATCTTAAAATTTAGTTTCAATATGATAACTCTTAGGAAATATTGTTATTAAGTAAAACATATATTAAACTGTAAAATGATGTAACCTTGTCAATCTGATGACCCACAAATATTTTTAAAAGAATTTCAATTCATTTTTGTATGTGTGATATACGTGCAGAATTTCTAAGTATGGATGTTCAAGCCTATAACATTATTAAAAGGTCTTGTGTTAAGGGTTGTTCACCTTTTACAAGGAAAAAAAAACTCATATCAACTTTATGATTTACTCCACAGCAGCCGATAAAGTTGATATGAGAGTTCAGCAGTCATTCGACTGTCAATAAATCAATTAATACATCAGAAAAACAAGATGGTGTCCCTGTCCCATGGTTAAGAAATGCTTGTATATAACATTTTACACTATAAGTTGTATTTGTTTCAAATCAGGTTAATTTAACTTTAAATTTTCTAAATTGTCTTCAAATAACATTTCAGAAACATATTTTGCAAGATCTTTAAAACTGAGTATTAACTTGTTTACAAATATGTCAAAATAGCCGTTTTTATCCATTTTACTGAAAAAAAAAAAATCGATTTTGATCAATATAATTTCTGTTTGAAATGCACCACAGAGTATTTTGCTTACAGGAAATAGTAAAATTTTAAATCCTTTAGCTTTCAAGAAAGTTTTTTTCATTTTTAAAAATTCATATACTGAATTAGTGGAGGTAACTACATTATTAGCTCTTTGATGTTTTAATGATATATAAAATAAATACTTATCAAAATCTAAAGTTTAATTTGCTGAATGATAGCAACATTTCTCTGTGGAGTTAAGATGAAAACTGGCTTGTTCTGTACACTCATAAACCAACAAGAGCTATTTGTATAATATTCAGAAATAAAAGAAAGAGGTAAAAAAAAAAAAAAAAAAAAAAAAAAAGTGACCTCAACATTTTAATCACTAGACAATTTGCCATTTGTATCTGCTTGCAAGAGTTCCACATAACTGAATGTCTTTAAAATAAGTGAAAATATAAAAAGAGGGGATGAAATGTTCTTAGCTGACCAAGAAGAATGACCTAGAACCATGAAATATATATATGCTATTACAAATATATATATGCTATTACAAATATATATATGCTATTACAAATATTCATCTCATAGTTCAAAACACTTGGCACATCATTTCTCAAGTTCCTTTAACTGTAACAAAAAATAAATAAATCAGATTACTTACTAAAATGAGTATTTCAGTAATCAGTCAGGTTGAGAACTTTTCAGCACTCCTTTGTTTATTATATTCTGAATATTTTTTATTGGATATAAGTTATCGGATGTATGGTGAGGTGTAATGGATAAAGGCTCGGAAAGAGAAATCAGAGACTAGAGTTCAAATTTCAGTCAAGTTCATTACAAACACTTACATGCAAATACCCTTGGGAAAAGGGTGAATCCAACTCTACTCTCCCCCAGCTATGGGTTGAATAGCAAGACAAACTGGGTCCTATAGCCTTGGTTGGCCAGCAGTCTATTGCAGAAAGAAATGGCAACCTACTGGAGGAAAATCTAGTCAGTCATGAATTAAAAGAGACAAGATCGCCCAAGTATGTATCACTTATGGCACTTAACTGAGTTGTTATTGAAAAATTAAATCCTTACCTGCAAAATTATTTTTGAAGTGAAACCCAATATGTACAAAGTTGATTTAATCTTATACGTCATCAAATGTTTTTGTCTAATTTCTTTTTTCTTTATTTGAATTATAACATACATTTGCAATTTATATATTTAAATATATTAAATCTTCATTTATGAAACCAAAGCCAATGGAATGTATTTAAAAAAAAAAAAAAAAAAAACAAAAGAAAAAAAGAAGTCACATTCAGTATTTCCACATCCTTCTGGTATTTACTTTTACTGTAAAGAAAAAAACATTCAAGACTAATCCAGTCAATTATTTATTTTTGACTTATTTCTTTCATTTCAATTCTAGTTGCATGATAACTTAGTAGAAAAATCTGCTTGACTTAACAAGTCAAGCAACTGTCATGCTATGAAATTCTATAAAAATAACAAGTATATTCTATAATGTTATTTTTATAATTTAGAAGAAAAAGGGATGCAAATGAATCTCAATAGAAACTTATTCCTTAATTTCTGTGAGTCCAATTCTGCTTTAAAAATATATTTTTTGAATATTTTCGCCCCAAGCAAGGTAATAAATCCACTAAGGTTATTGAGTCTGAGAGAATATGAGAAAAAGAAAAACATTATTAAGGAGAGAGAGAACATTAAAAGAACAGGAATAAAGAAGACAGAAGATAACAAATGACATTTATTCTCTCTACATTGTTGTCCTCATTTTTATTGTCATATTCACATTTTGGCTGTTGTATACTCTGGCCGTCTTTAGATGATATACATTGGAATTTCTAATCAAACCCCTTTTATATAGTCCAAGGGGGTAGATTATTCTAATTCATGTTATAATGTTATACATCAGGTTAACTGAAAAGTTTACGTCAATTATGGAGGATGCTAAGTGACATAATTTAATGTCTAATAAACAAAAGTGATGTACATTCATAAGCATTCTTAAATTTAAAACTTGAAAAACTAACATTTTACTTTTGTTTATAAATATTTCTTGCAAAATAAAATCCTTACATTTGGCTTGATAAAGTCTATCAGAGCACAAAACACATCATCTAAGGTAAGTTTTCTTTTTGTCTTTATTCATATTGTCCTTTCACAGATTATATATATTTAAAAAATGAATGCTGACCATATACATACATACATACATACATACATACATACATACATATATATATATATATATTTGTCATTTTAAAATTTAAAAGTTGGCAGCTGTATTTTCTGATCACATAGAAAAATATCACACACATATAAAGGTGTGATGAAAAGATAATTTTGATGTATAGTCAGATTTGAGGAAGTGTGTCTAGCTGGTAATGTTTAAATGCACACACATCACTATGTCTGCAACTTGACAGTTATTAAATGAATTTTGATCTGACTTTTTTCCCTGTATAATGTTGAATCAATGTGATTAATATTCACCACTTAAGTGAATTAACAAGGAAGGAGATTATATTAAGAAAGATTTGTTGTATAAAATGAATGCATTTTTATTTTCATTATTAGGTTACAGACTTCTTGATGTAACAGCATATACAATTACAAAGATTTCTTTATTCAACTGAAAGTAACATTTAAGTCAAATCTGAGAAACAAAATAAATTGCTAAAGCATTTTGACAGATGTTCACGTCAATCACCATCAGAATATGAATAACTGAAATAATATATATATATATATATATATATAGCTGAGCATGGTACATTGTTACCAAATATAGGTCTATTTAATATATATGAAGCACAGTTAAAAGACCAGTCTGAACAGGTGAAATAGTTTAACAATGACAAATATATTTTATTATGCAACAGATAGAACAAGTTTTTGTGAAATAGAGTCAGTTGGGGATGGGAATTGTGATCAACAGAAACAGATTGTTATGATGACTCATGTTCCCCACCAACAGTGTCTTGTGGTTATCAATGAAGATAAAGTGACAATAAGTATCTTCAATAATAAAGATATTGTCTATAATTTTGAGATGAGTTTTTATCATTTAACAAGTTTTTCAATTAACTGAATTCAATCTTTTTATTTTTGTTATTAATTCAAATAAATATGTCCTTCCTGAAACACAAGGTAGGCATTAAGAAAATCATAAAAAAAACATATGATAGAACAAGCAATACCGCATACATTACTGTAAATTGAATTACATAAATTTCTGTTAATGTTTAAATTTTTTTATTTGATATTTTTACCAAATTCTCAAACCAGTGTTTTAATCCACAAGTAGCCTTGTGGATTAAAACACTGGTTTGAGAATTTGGTAACATAGTGAGTTCAATCCCTGGCCAGCTTAATACAGAATTGGTGGAAACCAGGTTAACAACAACTGAGTAATACTAAATAAGAACAAGATCAGATATTCCTAGACATAGACTGTGAAACAAGAACTATCTACCCTTGTAGATCAAATAAAGGGTTAAGTTTGAAATTCTAGGAAGGTTACACAGATCAGCAGACACCTGAAGAAAACCAGAGGGCACAATGGCTGAAACATTGTAATGGCCCAATGTAAAGGTCTTAAAAACTTTGAACCATATCATTACTTTGGCTGACTCAGTTTTTACACTTTTTCAAATCTCCAGTACCTAATTCCAATTCTCATGTTTTAATACCAATTCCAAGCATGCTAATTATTACTAACAATCACAACCCAACACTTATATTCACCAGCTTCTTCAGTCTTCAGGCAAGATGCTGATATTTTTAACACTTGCTTATGTAATATTTAGTTCAAAGTCTAACAGCTATATTTGGTCAGTTTTCTTTTTCATAACAGATAATCTAGTTTCCTTGCTTGAATGGAGGTGGTCATCAATTTGAACCTTCAAGTCCCAGGATATTTTATTTTTATTATCCAAATTTCCACATGTAAAGCTTTTAATTAATTGGTACAATGTACAATTTCATCCAAAATTATTATTATCAGTCACTTACTCTGCCTGTTGTAGACTGCATATCAACATGACTGTAATATTATTTATTGTCTTTATTTATCACACTCAATATCAATTATTGAAGTTGACTGCAGAAATATCACTATGTTAAACACAACTCATAAATATTGTACTGTATCAATTGATCTCTTGAAAACACAAGTTTGAGTACTGGCTAGTTCCAGGATACCAGTGTGAAAAACTCCACATTCTGAAACATAACTGGTTCAAAGGAATTTTGAATAAGAGATTGCATTACCAACTGCATGCCTGCAAATCAACTCCTGCAATGTGCTGCTTCTGTGAATTGAAGTCAGACAAAGAGAGTTATCAGAGGTCACATCAAGGCCATCCTGAAAATGTGTAATATCTTCACTTGCCAATTAGAAAAGTTGGCTGATTATCAGGTCAGTTGCATAGATGCTGTTCAAACCAGACACAAAGTTGGTCCAGCAGGCAGAGAAATGCCATCAAAGACATACACAGAATCCTTCCTCTACTGTCATTGAAGATTTTTTTAGATGCCCTACTTGCAGAAAAGTTTGCCATTCCTCTGTTGGTCTAATCAGCCACACAAGAACTCATGTGCCATGAGAAAACAGACAACTTTATCTAAAAAGATGGTCCACAATGCCAATGATGGGTAAGAGATTCTGTACTATATTAAGTGTAGGGTAAGCAGTATACAAACTGGAATCAGTGACTAGATTTCAATTAATAGATGAAATAGTTTTCATTCATTTTGCACCAATAAACTACCAACACTTTAAAAAAAAAAAAAAAAAAAGAGGAGAAATTTATTTTTACTTAATTATTTTCTATATTAAATAAAAATGCGTTTAGATCTTCATTTTTGCTAGTTTTTCCAATCAAAATTTACTTACAATCAGTTGATACATTGGTAAAGTTTCCTAATAAGGAATTATCACAGAACTTATTTTAAGATCTTACAAAAGATTATTCCAGCAAAAAAATCTATTTTCATCTTAAAGTCATTATCCCAGAATAGTAAATTATAAATTAGGCATCAGGTGGTTTAATCACAAAATCTTTTCTTCTTAAGTCATTAAAAGTTATAATTAATTTTTTATAATCGATTTGCATGTAGAATCATCATGAAAGCAAATAACTCATTATACCATTTCTAAAATTACTAATTAGTAAAAGATGCTGGTTAAAAGCCAGTTGATAATATTTGCCTGAAAAATATTATTTTAGTCTCTGATATGATTGTCAAAAATAATGGTATCAAATATTCAAACCAATAAACAATGTAACAAAATACTGATGTTTTAACAAAACTGAAAATAAATAAATGAAAAAAAAATTAGGTCACCTCAAGAAAAGCCTATCTCACCATAAACACAAATGGCCAAAATTAGCTACAAAGTTTTTAATTTTTCAGCAGATATATTTGAATGATTCCACTAATTTTTGCCAGTTACAGTAATTGACATACTAATAATATCAATGAATACAACTTTGATCTTATCAAATTTTTCACTGTTCTTTTTCATATTCAATGCACATAAAAAGATAAATTAATCATGTGTCAATCCTTTGGGCAGCTAAAAGCTATGCACAAACAATAATTCAGATCCCAATTCCCTGATTGGTTAAAACATCAAGAAATTTAAATTTATCATTAGAGAATTCCCAGTTACAGATATTTATGATCACATTCATAATCACTCTAAAAATTCTGCCATAGATATGATACAACTATAACACGTGACAAGCTTTAAATTAGAAAAATTGATTTGATAAACAGCACTCAAATGCAGATAAATATATGCATTCAATAAAATGCAAGGTTCTGTCATACCTTTGAATTTCAAATAAGTTTGGATGATTATTCAATTTAGAAGAATCCATCTGGTACATCCTTATTCCATCCACAACTTTTATTAAATATTCAAATGAAATGCTTTGTCCTAGAATGCTTGCAGCCTAAATTATGGAGTGAGAGGGAATTTCTAGAATATTTAATAAAAGGGTTACTTTGAATGAAGATGCCACAAGTGGATTTTTATTCAAAATATGAATAATCATTCCAACCCATCAATTTGAAAATTAAAGATAGTTGTTTTTTTTTTTCTTAGAAAGAAAAAATAAAAGATATAATTTGAAGATATTAATGATTTGCATCTTTATTTTTACATGCTTAAATTTTTGAGTGTGCTACATTCACTGTTCTATAAAATATTTGAACAACTCTTGTTTTCCTCAGAATATATGAGGGAGGTATTGGTAAGTTCTCATGACAAAGAAAGGATTTCAAAATAATTCTGATGTTTAGTGCATTGGACTGAGAACTTTTTAGTAGTCCCTTGTATTGTTTGGTATGTTCTGCAACCTGTGCCAATTATCTATCATATTTATTCATTTAATGAAATCTATTATTTTTCCCATTTTATTTTAAACTAACTTTCAACATGGATGCAAACGATGCTTGTCTGACAACAAAAAGGAAAGAAAAAAAGTAACCTAAATGTTTTGGGATTTTTTACTTTTTTTTTACCTTTGTTTCTCAAATTCTTTTAATAAAGCAATTATTGTTTTAGATCTTTAAATGTTATTCTTTCATTTTCTTGGTAAAAATTCTCTATTTTTTGCTAAAGCATGTTCTATGCCATTTTGGATATTTGAACTCTAAATGCCATCTATATTTTTGTTACTTATAATTGCAATGTCAGACTATTTCTTTGTTTTGGTAAATAAAATTATAACGAATAACACTAATGCACGTCCTTGGTACTAGTTCCTACCCCTCTGTGGATATGAAACATTTTTGTGTTTTTTTTGGGGGGATGTATAGAGTGCTATATATATATATATATATATATAAAAAAACACTGAAAATAATTCTATTTTTCTCGCTATTTATACTGCCTTAAATAACATCATGGCACAGACACACATGTGTATCAGACACACAATATACAACATATCACAAGATGTAACTGCGTGTTGTATGATAGTAAACATTAAATGTTTCTTGGGTTAAAAACTGTATATTTAGATAAGTAAAATGTATTTAGTTTATTCTAAATACATAAATATAAAAACCAGCATATGTCTGAAACAGCTTCAAATATCAAAACACCAAAACTAATGCGTAAATCTAGAAAAGAGAGCTTCCAGATACCCTGGTTAAGATGGTAAAGATAGAGTCCTACCTGTTGCCACATTCCTAACCTCTAATATGATGAAACAACACACAGACTTAATAACTGATATCAACAAGATGGTTGATGAGTGAAGATATATAATACCTGCAGTTGCTGCTATATTGGCCTGAGAGCTATTCACTTGGAGGAGCAGCCTTACCGATTCTTTGAACTTATAAGTACACAGGAATCAGAAAGAAGGTTCTATACAAGTGGGAGGCAAAAAAAAAAAGAAAAAGCAGTGATTTAATCATAATGAAACAATCTTCAGACTGCACATATCAACATCAAAAATAGAATGTGTGTGTGTTTATAGTTAGAATGAAAGACAATTTTCAATTAGCTTATCAAATAGAGGAGAGGAATTATAGCCAAGAAAGATTGGGTGTGAACAAGTACTGAATATTTTTCCATGTTATATACTACTCTAGAAGATCCATTTTCAACTTAAAAAACTGTTTTTCAAATTCATTAGTCTGGTAATTGTTGTTGGAACTTGTATCTTCAGTGTGTGAAATTGGCATATTTTGTCTTGATTAGAGAATTTCTGAGTAAATCATGAAACACTGTTTGAACAAAAACAATATTATTTCCTATTTCACCTCAGAATGTTTCAGGAATTGAAAACAGCTAAGATTGTTCCCTCAAATTACAGCAATCAACATGAAACATCTCCCCACAACTCTTACAAAAAAACAATATAACAGTTAATACCTTACTGAGAGTAGAAGATAACATATATAAAATAATTTTTCACCTTGAATGTCGTACCCATTGATATATTCATATCTACCTACCTAAATATCTATAGGGTTTTGTGTCATATATGCAATTTTTTTTTTGCAGTAGAGTAATTAAAAAAATGAATAAATAAATAAAAAAAAAAAAGCTAGATGAATATTCTCTAAGTGGTTCCTTAATTTCTGCCAGAAATAGTACTCTGAATTTCTTAAAATGGATGATTATTAACCAGTGGTTTCACAATTTTGAATTTTTTAATAAATTGTAATTCTTAAGTTCCTTAAGGGAAATTTCATTGGGTATTTTATAGTCACACAAGGAGCTAATAAGCTCCTTGTGTGACTATAAAATACCCAATGAAATTTCCCTATTGTTAAATATTTGTGTTTAACAACTTGAAAAAAAAAACAAAAAAACATGGCAGTATTAATTATAAGTATGAATGCAAGTTATTTTAAGAAGTGGGTACAAATTAAAAGATTTGAAATCAACAATTTTTCCATGTCCCTGAAGTAAACAATTGCCTACATTTTTTTCTTTTTCTCACAACCAAACAGCATCACTGATGTCTTTCCCATCTTTCTTGACAATTAAAATGGAATAGTTTATTATTTATTAGGTATTGGAATAACTTAATATATATGTTAACAAAGGATCAAGTATAATTATAATAGGATTCTTGAACTGTCTCATTTTATCATCTGATTTCTGTTGCTGTTTATCTCAAATATTATTTGACCATTAAATAAGCAACATGGATTTCAAATCAAGATTAAGCCACTACAGTGATTTGAACACACAAGTCCCAAAAATAAGTGAGAAAAGTTCACATCTTACCCGTAACCGATTTCCAATCCATGCTTAATTAACAGTCATTGAATAACATTCAAAGTTGCCATAAAAAACATTAGAAATAAAATCAAAGAAAGAATAATGGCCACTTTAGTGTGTGGTTGGATATTGATTTTCAATATATTAAAAAAAAATTTTTAAAATCTAATCAATATAAGAATTTTTAGTTCATGTAGTCCCAACAATTATTTCTTTTTAGACTTACAAATTTGCTAATAAGTCATGCTTCATGGCAGAAATACCTGTATATGTTCTGTTAGCAATATCACTCTTTATTCTGTTTGTTTTTTTAAAATCAGAAACCAGGATTTCAAATATGATTTTCTTAGCAAACAGTAAAGAGGTACTTGGTATAAAACAATTTTCTACCCACTCCTATCTCCCTTTAATGGGGTTTGTACCAAACTAATCCAAGCAGAGTAAATTTTTATAAAAATTACAAAGCCAACTCAAAGAATTTGATTTTCATAAGATTAAAGATTTATTTTCAAAGAATATTTACTTTGTAACAGAACCTTTAAGTTAAGCTTTTAAAAATTGTAAATGCTAAATCAAAATTAAAATTCTTGAAATGAAGATAAAAAGGAGTTAGAATCTTTCAAATGCTAATAGGATTCATTAAAAAAAAAGCAAAAACAAAAAAAAAAAAACAACAAACACATTAAGTTAGTCGTTTCCTCTCTACATAAACTGCATCTGATATTAATCTGCAAGACCAGAAACATGTCACTGAAAAATCTTACCTAAAATAAACCTTGATAGAAAAAAAATGCCAACAAAGAGAATACCAACTATAATGAAAGATATAATTCACCTATATGTACAGGCCAGGCATGAAAAAAATGTTTTTCACAAAAGTAATGATGTTCTATTTCAATACATCAAGTGTTTGTCTTGCTTCAATCATAAGACACACAAACAAATAATTTTAATATAATATCAATTAAGAAAATAAAAATTGTTAGCTACTTTAAAGAACTTAGTACAGTGAAACATCATAACAGACATTAGTGAACTGCCATTACAAAAATAAAAAAAAACAACTAAAGACTGTATACTGCTGGAACTTGAGATATTTTGCTAAACTTAATAGCAGAATCAGAACAAAACACCAATATTATCAGCAGTAGTAGAATTCAGTGTTATCAGTTATAAAATCCATGTTTCAAGTAGTATAGCAAACTAATGCCAATATGTGTTTCAATATGGCTGCTCCTTCCTGCATATACAGTCTTCTTTGGGGCACCTCAAGGTGGTGTAATGTTTAGCAAGCTTGTCTTGATAAAACAATTACAACTGAGTAGTGAGTTCAATCCTCACTGGGTACCCCATACTTTTGGCCGTGTGCCACATCTAAGCTACGCTTGGAAAATCACTATATCAGTCTTGTTTGGTGGCTAGCAGATGCTTCCCCAGGCACAAATTGTTTATTTTGAACACTCACAGAGCCAATCTGCAGTTAATACTTGTAAAAGGACAAATAGAATTTCTTAAAAGGTCATAAGGTTCACTTCACTCATTCACAGTCACCCAAAGTCAGTATATTACTAGACCATGTCAGAAAAGTCAGTTGTTTTTAATGCAGCCACTTAACTCACTAAGGCTGTCAAGAATGAAATAGATTTGCATGTTCTCTCTAAAGCAGTCTATTCAACTCAGCACACTCCACAATTGGCTAGGAGTAAAACTGATTTGCATGTTCACTGAGACAGTCCTGCAGAGAGAGACAAAAGCAAGCACTTTGACCTTCAAGGTACTACTTCACCATTTTCTTTTGTACAATACAACAACTATACAGTTATAGTTTTTGAAAGAGTACATAATCTGGTATGATCAACAGCTGAACAAAGTATGTTCAAACCCTCAGCCATGACGACATGTGACTGTCTTTATCACAAGCATGAACAGTTTCATCTACACAATTTCACTCACAAGTCATGAACCAAACCATGGTTTGATTTTCAGGTACTTCCCAATGGTAATATACACTGAAGTTGTTTCCCTAAGCTGATACTACCAAGTCACCTCCTTAATAAATCAACCATGGTGATGTTAAAAACCAAAGTTCATGGTAGGAATGTTAATATCCTAACTATTTAGAGGGGGCAGTTTTGTAGAATACTCATAAGTTGAATTTAAAGTTAGTTTAAAACTGGTTAAATTTATATAGTTACTCACTCTTTGCCTGTATCTTCTAATTTTCTCTCTTCTCCTTTCCAAACTTTGTTGACAGTTAATTTTTTTATCTAAATTAGATATAAACATGGATCAAGTCTCAAAAGTGAAAATGGAATAAAGAACAAATAATTTTCTACTGTACTTTCTTTTGATCTATTTCACCATTGAAAATTTTAATCCATTGAATTTTTTTTTTTTAATTTTTCAATCCTTGTCTTTTCATTTTTCACTCATTGCATCTTGATCTCCAGCTTCAGGAATTCTCCCCCCCCACTACTCTTAATATTTTTTTTATAAAAGCACAACCGATTCCAACTCAAAAGGTCCAGGGGATCAAGCACGTACAATCTGATGCTAGGTAGAACAATTGTCTTTTATACAAACAAATAGAACAGTATACAATATTGATTCAAAATTAATAGGTTCCTCTCTGTCAAGCACAAACATTTATTTTACGCTTTTGGCAATATTTTTATAATTACATTTTTTAAAGGAGGCATTTTAATAGAAAAAAAAAATACATAAACAATTTATTTCCATAAATTGAAATAACACAAAAATACACATTAACAAGAGTTCTATTCATTGATTTATTTATGGTACAGGAAATGTAAATAAAAATAGTGTCTCTGGAATTCCTATTGCTTATTGCTGTCTTAGTAATAATAAAATAAAATTTTGCTCTCTTAGTAATAAAATTTTCAAACCTTATTTATTCTAAATCACGTGTCTCGAGAGACGTCAACCAATAGCAGTTTGGCATATATAAACAACTACCCGTGAAGTACACTGCAAATACAGAATTGTTATTGATTTAGCAACAAGAAAGTTTTAACGAAAATACTAGGTTAACTTTCTTTTCACTTCCCCAATTAGTATGAACCACATTTGGCTGATCATGTACCAACTTTATAGATTCATTCTACCTGTAGTACCTGATCACCAGTACAATACTTACAGTGTCTGATCATAAAAAAAATTTTTTTTAATCATTTCACCCCAAGCAAGGCAATAAAGCCACTAAGATGCAAGTGGCTACTGAGTGCAAGAGAATAAGAGCAAAAGAAAACATTATTAAGGAGAAAGAACAATAAAAGAACAGAAATCAAAAAAAAAAAAAAAAAAAAAAAATAATTGATATTGCATTTAAATTTTTGAAGATCAAAGTTGACAAGCAAGCAAGCCAGAAGAGTTTTCACAAGTGAGAAGTGCAATAGAAGAAACTGTTAACATAGAACTAACGGTTACATCTAGCCATTTCAACTGTAAAATAATGAGACTTTGCCATCAATCTAGTACTACATTTAAATTGACAGAGTTTAGGTATCAAATGAAAGTTCATCAGAACAATTAACATGAAAGTATTTATAGAAAAGGCACAGGGTAGACTTATAAATATAGATTCTGGCAACAAAAATTGTTTAGCATGACACAATGAACCAACTTTCCTAGCAAAAGACCGAGAAATTGATTCGATATAATCTTTCCACTTCATGCAAGCAGAAAACATTAGCCCAAGAAGGCGCAATGAGTTACTCTCCTGATGAAGGCAAAAAGGGTTCTTTCAGATTTTAAAAGAGAGCAGTTTTGTTTTGGAGGTGTTAAAATTAACAAGACATATTACATAGCCTAAATATGATAACGCAGTTCATATGAGTAACTTTCAATTAGCTGTGTGCTGCTTTTCATTACTGATTTGTTCTGTTACACAGAAAGTTCATGAAATTTAGCTAAATATTCAGGGATAGCATATCAGGAAGTGATATTAGAGCTCAACAAGTTAATTAAAAAAAACAGACATTGAAACTGTAAAAATTTCTAGAAAGAAATTCAATGACAAATTTTTGTCATTAGAAGAAAATGAATAATTTTGCTATGATTTAATTTACTTACTGACAAATTGTGCTCAAATCGGCCTTGAATGAACATTAGATGCAGTAAAGTTTTTCAGTTGCAATCCAAATAGTACAATTAGCAGTTACAACTAATAAAAATTGCAATATCACTTCTTTTTTTTTTTTTCAAGGAGACTGTATATCGTTACCAATGACAGTGATATTCCTCTACATAGCAGATGTAATATATGTTCCAAAACGTCAGTATCATGAAAGATCACCAAATTTTACCACCTCCTCATGTTCCAAAAATAGAAATTTTTTTTTTTTTTTTTTTGCATTTACTCTGATACAGTATTTATGTTCCCAAGCAGTCCCCTATTTAAGTACTGACCAGAATCAATGTTGCTTAACTTAGTGATAGAACAGTATGATTTGGCCATAAACAACACTATTGTGTGTGTGTATGAGAGAGAGAGAGAAACAATGTCAGTTATAATTTAACATTGAAAGCATTAAAGCGAAGATATACTTGCAATAACTAAGCCAATCACATTCAGCTTTCTATGGCTTTTGATTTTCAGTTTTTTTATATCATTTAACCCTAGATTTAGAAGTCAAGACTGTCATAGTCAGGAATACATCACCTCAAAGTAGCAGTTCCTGGGAAGGAAATGTCCAAGTGAAACTTCCTTCTTACTAATGGAATGCAAAAAGAATGGAGATAGTTCATCCTAACACAGGTGACACTGTGGGTCTTAGCTGTGAAGGTTAGAACTGATGGAACTAAACAATGTAACTCATCAGAACATTTGCAAATAGCGATAAAATAGTAAGAGGCTTGAAATATTTCATCTGTGGGAAAGGGGTTGTAAGGTGGAAAATAATTCATCATCAACAAGGACGTGTGGAAGCTTTTTGAACTATCAAAACTGGAAAGTGAGAACTGTGTACCTCCAGCACAGATGTGGCTCTCTATGGGGAAAATGAAATTGGCAAGCTGAGTTCAAATTCTAACCAAGTCTGTTATATTCCCTTTCACACTAATGCCCTTGGGAAAAGTATGACTCCATCTATTCTCCCCTCCAGCTTAAGTAGTAGTACAGATAACTTTGGGTAGTACTTTTGGAGAAGACAACTGGAAATCATTCTATAATCTTTCCCAAGATAATCATGGCTATTTGCAAATATTACAAAAAATGAATTTGTGGAGAGCCATGAATACCTACATCTTGCAGACAGATGGCTATTAAAAAAAATAAAAAAATAAAGAGGTGTTTGCGCCAATGAAAGTAAAATATCTCATTCTGATAATTGCTTTATTGCATATGACAAGAAAGTGTATTTTTAATATACTTTCTTGTCAATAAAGAAACAAAAAAAAAAAAGCGTAGCAGAAACAAGATGCAGAATGAGCTGCTTACTGCTACTGATAACAGTACCCACCCCTGTCGGTCAAAGAGACAACACTTAATGTAATAACTCTGCAGAAAGAAAGCAAATGAGATGTCCAATTATGAAGAAAGCAAGTATCTACCAGCTTCCTCATGAAATAGTCAGGACAGTGAGCTGAGCAGTGTTAGTTATACAAATGATTCCTTTTGCTGGCCAACTGCTAATGTTTTGGGCTCCATAAAAGCAAGCACATTTTCTAGGAAGAGGCAAATGCTGAACATTTAGCAAGATTGCAGTGCATTACCAAAGATTTCTGTCAGTGTTATCTAGTGTCAACAGAAATTATTTGTATTTGTTTGTGTTTTCAGTGTCTCAGCTACATTTGTCCCTTATGTGTAGTGTTCCTGTGTGGTAGTTTTCATGCCCTGCTCATTGTGATCCAGTGTTCAGCTTCTTCAGTGTTGGATTCTGGTGCTGCCAATTTTTCCATCCCTCCAGAGCTGTGACACACCTCTTAGTTGGCAAATAACCAACCAATAAGAAAATTGGTCACAAAACAAGCATTGTATTAAAAACAGTACTTCAATATTTAAATGAACTTTCCTGGGTTAGTGTATTTACATTAGGTACCTCCACTAATTCAGTATATGTAAGGTTTAAAATTTATTTTTAAAAACAAAAACATTTTCTTGACGCTTTCATTTTAGCTTTTATTGAAAACTAGAGGGTTTAAAATTTACTATTTCTAGTAAGCAAAATACTCTGTGGTGTATTTCAAAAAGAAATAATATTGATTAAAATCGATTTTAATTTTATCAATAAATTGAATAAACTGCCATTTTTGATACCTTTGTAAACAAAAGATAATTCTCAATTTTAAAAATCTTGCAAAAATATGTATTTCTGAAATGTTACTGGCAGAAAATTAGCAACTTTAAATTAATCTGATTTGAAACAAATATTACTTACATAAAATGTTGTATACAAACATTTCTTAACTAAGGGGTCTTGTTTTACTGACGTGTTAATCAATTTATTTACATTCAGTTGACAGCTAAACATGTTTATAGTTAAGTTTGGTGGAGCAGAAGATAAAATTTGAAGTATTTTTTCACCATAAGGGGAAACAACCCTTAAAACACATGACCTTTAAATGCTAGATTTATCGATCTGTACATCCATACCTCAGAAATTCGGCACATAATCACACTTACATAAACAAAATTCTTTTAAAAATATTCATTGTCATCAGATTGTAATAAGCTTTACAATATATGATTGTTAAATATAGTTTTACTTAACAATATTCCCTCAGAATTATCTCATTGAAAATGAATTTTAATTATTCAATTTAAAATTGTAAAAAAAATGAAACCAAATCCTGTAAAAATTAATTTGCCAAATTTTTTTTTTTCTTCAGACAATAAATATTGTTTTGTAATATACTTTATTCATAAAAGCAATTAAAAATTTCTCTAAGTAATGTCTTAGTCTTACTGCATTTTTTATTTTCCAATTCAGAGCAGAATTTTCAGTAAGACAAGGTCCAATTTTACAAAAAAAATTTGGTGATTTAAATTCTTCAAAGAATTCTGCTTTTAACTAATATAATCAATAAAAATTATCACACTGAATTTCTCAAGTTTTCATAAATTTAAGTAAGGTGCTGAAAAACATGTATAAAAAATTTTTTTTTACCAAGATTCTCTAATAAAAAAATTTCAATAATAATTTTGTTCATTTGTGAATAAGTCCTGAAAATTTCATTGAAATCTGACAATTATTTGATTTTTGCAAGAACTTCCAAATTAATGTGTGTCACCACAAAAAAAGCAGCAAGAATTTGCTACATTAAAAGTTAGTATAACCGTTGATGCAAGAATAACAATTTTTTTTTTTTTTAAATCAAAATTTCAGATGTTCTAAAAAGGAGTAAGAAATTTAATTAAACAATCAAAATCTTTGATCTTTCCTCTTACTAATAACGATTTTGATGATAAAACTGTTTTCATTACGTTTGAAGCATGTTTTCATCACGGTATGCTGATTTTTAGCGTTTTCATAGAGGTACTTAATTTATACACAACAAAGCATAAAAAGGCTGAACTGATGAAGCAGAAAAGTTTAACATGGTGATATTAATATTATGAACACTTGTTCAACCAAAAATTATTTCTATGGCGTATAGAGTAAAGAATAAACCTATTAGCAATGATTTTAGAGAGCAGTGCTAGTCATCATTCTACAGGAGGTACTCTTGAAGAATCAATACTATTAGACTTTCTTTTTTTTTTTTTAAGCATTTCACCCCAAGCAAAGCGGGAAGCCACTAGGATGCAAGAAGATTTGGAGCAAGATCAGATAGGAGTGATAGAGGAAATGTTTGTTTGTTTAAAACTTAATGACCCATCGATCAGCAAGAGATCATTTAAGGTCAAACAGTTGATAGAGGGAAAAATGAGGAGAAGGATAGTGGATAGATCAAGGCAACTGGAGATGTCGATTGACATTACATTTGAATAGTTGGAGATTATAGCTCTGAGGGAAACAGGAATAGGGAAGGGAGTTCCGCATGTGAGAGGTGCAAGATATTGGAATAGAAGAGACAGCTACATTTAATAGTTTCAACAGTGAAAGGGTGAGAGCGATGCCAGCCTCATAGGGCGCTTGAATTCATGAAGTCTGGGAACCAGCTAATGCAGCTCCTCAGAGCAATTACCATGAAAGTATTTGTAAAAAAGACAGAGATGAGACGGTGCATCTGTGAGAGAGCGACTGTAGACGAGATGCCAGATCAGGGCCAATTATATTGCATATCCACCTCTGGATCTTATCAAGAACTCTGAAGCAAACAGAAGGGGCTCCAGACCATATATGGCAGCAATACTCCGTGCAAGGGCGAACTTTGAAGTATTATGGGTTAAATTTCACCCCTCTTTTGAAGTGGGGATATTTTCATGATAGGCCATAACTTATACTACCTTTTTATCTTCATATATATATATATATATATATATATACACAAGAACAGATTTATATCATGCTCCACCATTGGAAGAGGCAGAGTCTTTCAAAATCGAAGAAAAAGAAATTCATATTAAAACATCCATATTAAAATTTCAGCAATGTTTAACCTTTGTTCTTGCAAAAAACAGTGTCAAAAAGACGATTATTCTCATTATTACTATATAGACTTTTGATTCCCTAGACAATGTTTATTTACAAGATTATAAAAATATGAGAACCAATTACACTTCACTATTTATTATTTACCATTTTATAAAAGAAAGTAATTAGAACATTATGAAGACACTTTATGTACCATGGCCTGTCAGTATATAGACAATAATGACTCTCCACAACTTCCTGACTCTTGTAGCTCTCAGCAACATTTGACTCTTTACTTTCTTGTTTCTGCTCTGCCATTCATACAAACTTTTTACATAAGTTGCTCACCATTTACCCTCTACCACAGTATGTACTGTATTAAGTTTCCTGACCTATCCTTCCTGATAAGGGGGGTGCCCCAGAAATTTCAATTTTCTGATTTTAAGTGACTTTTTACTACTCATAATAAAATTTTAAAAGACAACATTATTTTCTATAGCTAGAAATAATATTTAATACAGCAGTTTGTCTTGTTAATCCTCTAACAAAACTGATAAATGTAAAATAAGATTAATATTACTTCAAAGTTTAAAACATGCTTAGAAGCAAATATAAAAAGCTTACAATCAAATTGTAATATAGATGAAGAGCTTTGATCTTCCTTCTTGATAGTAATAATATTGAGAAAAAAAATGACATGGAATGCTATTGCTATAACTGAGTTCTCACTTTATTCTGATGCAAAACAGAATAACTTAAATTTGGTATTTGTCTATATATCTGAGATGAGGTATTATGTACATTATTTACATTATTTGGATGATTGTCCTCATCTTTGTCACCATATTTATTACAACATTTCGGCTGTTGTATGCTCCGGCCTTCTTCAGTTCAATATTCCAACCACATGAAGAAAGCCAGAGCATACAACGGCCGAAATGTTGTAATAAATATGGTGACAAAGATGAGGACAATAGTCCAAATAATGTAAATAATGTACATAAATTTTAAATCATCTGACAATTCTTCAGTGAATGGAAAAGTAGAGAAGAATAATCCAATTTTCTTTTGATGCATTTTGCCTTTTATACATTTTCATTGTTAAAGCTATGTAATCTTATGTGTACTCAACTCACAAAGTATGTGCTTTGCCTTCAGTTGAACACTTAACACTAGAATGTCCTTTTGAACACAGCACTATGACCTTTTGTGGCCATGTTGCTTTATGTATGATAATCCAGTGATCCATTCAAATCAATTTCTTTTTGTCTATTGCATTTTGCTCACTGTACCTTCCAGCCTTCCTCAGGTATCTGTGATAAAGACAACAAAGATGAAAAAAAAACTGTTCTGAATGAATGAATATAACATCAATTCATCTCAGAAATTCAGACAAGAATTTCTTTTGGTAAATGTTGTAAGCAAGTGACTTTAAATGTTGTGAAATATATTTTATATTGACACTGAGTAGGTTAATATGATGTATTTAGACGTTCATAATTTAATTATTTAATTTAAATTTATCTTAGCCTTTATAGTATAATCCATTTGAAAATCTGTACAGCCATTATTTCATCATGCCAATATAGATAAAAACTATGAGCCAATGTTCAAATGGTACATTATGATTTATACTGCCAATTCTTTGGTAGTATATTATTCATGCCACCCCACTCCAACTTTCTTTTTAAGTCATTATAAACATATTAATGTTTTTGTCTTCAATTGACTCTGAAGAGTGAGGAGCAATAACCAATTAGCTCTTTTTCATTGTTATATTTTTTGATCCACTACTTTATGTCAAGTATTTTTCTTATCATTAATCCACTCTTGTTTTATATATATTTTATCTAAGATTGTTTTATATCAGGATTGAAATTGTAGATAAACTGTCTTAAATTCATGTTTGTTTTGTTCAAGTGCTTTCAACCATCTCAGTCATTATCAAGAACAAAGAGCCTTGATTCCATTGGCTACATCCAGGTATTTTTACAGAGCTGAAACTGTCCAATTTGATGCCATGTTTAATGGTTAAAGTGAATGAAACTGCAATGGAAAAAAATGTGTTAAATATTATTTTATACACACTTCACTACAGAAGAGAGTATTTTATTTAATGGGGATCGTTTTGTATAATAATACCTTTTAGAATTTAGAGGCTACATGTTAGCATTGTTTATTTTTTGGTATTTTTTTTAACATCAAGTCTTAACACATCAGTATGCATCATATTAATATGCAGTGTAGTGTTTTTTTTTTGTTTTTTTTTTTGTAAGTTGCAAAATACATTTAGTATATTTGTTCCAAAACTGAATTAAATTTCCCTGGTATGGGATTGTTTGCATTCTATGATTAAAGCTTCTCACATCTGTAGCCATTTTTTTCCAAGTTGGAAGATCTTATCCCATATTCTATTCTGGTAAGTATCCAATATAACCATATTATGTTCCTGGTCATAGATGATCAAATGCAATGTGACCACAAATTATAAAAATGATAAACTAAAACTCAAAAGATTCTTAGCCAAGAATCCTGTCAAAAATAACAAACAGAAATTGGAACTCAACAATGCCTATATGAAATTACATAGATGAAAAAGATTAGCTTCAGATATGGCAGTAAAACATAAATGGATGAATATTGCTGGCCATTATTTAAAAAAAGGAATCCAACAAAAGGAGATATAACCCTTACTGGCAAAGAAATTCTGCTAGTGTAGAGAGGACATCACAACTGCAGAAGAAATAATACCAGTTTTCTAGATATCCTGCCTGGGTGAAAGGACACTGTTTCAAATACATATGTCACAATCAGCATTAAACCTTCCTTCCTCTTTTTTTTTGCCCCCAAATATCCCAAGAATACTTGAAAATCTTTATCTGCATAAAAGAACTTTTGGTACACAAAGGATTGTTTGTGCAATTCAAGACAGTTGTGAATTATTTCTTTACACAGTATTTGTTTCTCTTTGTGAGAACTTATTCTCATTGTTTAATAAAAGTTTTTCCGTTTTAAATCTACATTATAGCGTGATTGCCTGTCAAGTATGTTACAGCACCATTTGCCAGTTCATGAAAAAAAAAAAAAAAAAAAAAGTTAATGCCATCATGAAGCTGGTCACAGGACCCAAATAAACAGTATCTTGTCCACATTGGTGGGTAAGATACTGCTGATATATGACTTCACATATTCTTGACAACAAGATATAACAGTATAATCATTCATATATTCTCTTGGTAAATTTTAATGTCTTCATTCCCTTATACCACACTGATATGTAATGGGATGAGCAAAATGAGGAGCCTCTAAAGAATAAACAGAATATTTACTGAGCCTACTCTTAGGTGCTTAATAGGTGGTTGGTGGTGGGGGTACCCTCCCCCCAGGTCGCTTATTAATTTCATACTTTTTGAAACTTTAAATGATTTTCCAACATAACACTTATTAAAATCTTCGCAATTGTTGCATATTGAGAAAAATTATAAATTGGCCCATCATTTCTTTTTACAGGTAATATGATTAAATTACTAACAGTATCAGGTGGTTCTACATTATAAATAAAAATAAATCTTTAATAACAAAAAGGCTGTTTAATCTTGCCTTAAGCAAAGTTGTTTTTCCTTTTCTAGCAGCAGCGGATTCACTCTGATTCTCTTTTTAGTGACAAGAAGCTATGAGTCATTTATTGATTGGAAAAAATACACAAACTTGTTCAGCTCCCTTCAACCTTGAACCTAAAAGATTCTTCATTGGTTCAAGAGTTTTAGTTGAGTTTCTGATCTTAAGCAGAGTTCTCCACTTTACATGTTGCCATAGCAACCAATTTGCTAATCTGCTTCCAAGCAGAAATTACGAGTAAAAAAAAGAAAAAAAAAAAAAAAAAAAAAAAAAGGTTTGTCTCTGCATGTCATGTTAAGATTCACAGAATTCTGGGAAATACACACACACACATTTCAGACTGGTTTCATTTTTAGAGTTGTCTATTAAAACAACTCCAAATATTTTATTGGAATTTAAAGCTATTCTAAATTCATGCTGCTCTTATACAACAATGAAATGCTTTTTATTGTCAAACTGTTGTATATAGTACTAAAATGATTAATTGAAAAATAATTTTAACATTCCTCTTTAAAAAAATAACTTTTTTTTTTTTATATAACTTTAAATCCAAATAAGATTTCAGCAAGCTATGAACACAAAATCTAAGTATAACAGATACAAAGGTTTTAAATAAATTTGAATACATGGTAAAATAAATATACCATGATATCTGGGAAATTGGATAGATATTGACATAGCTATTTTTTTGCCATCTCTTATATTTTTATATTTTTATTTATTTATTTTTTTTTTTTAATTAATTCACCCCTCAGGTTTCACTCACTCAACATCTTTTTTAATCATTGATCTTATGAAGCAGTTTAAGTATTTCTGAATGGATTTGGCACCATGCATGACATCCATATGAATGTCTCAATCTGATAAGGCAATTTAAGAACATGACTAGAGTTTTCATGTTGATGTTATGGTTTTGTAGCAATTTGTGGTGTTGGGTAAAACTACTTCTGGTATAGACTATTCTATGTTCAGTTTAGCCTCACAAAAATGAGTCAAAGTTTGGAAGTATCATTCACTTTAAATATTTTTTTATGAAATAATTATTGCTCTAAATAGCTATTGAGCACTTTTAGTCAAAAATTCTGTTTGCCTACATTAAATTATAACTTTAGATATATCAAATTTTATATATAAACATTGAAGTCAACACTCAGAGCCTTCAAGTATTGAATTCACTTTTATATTCACATACACTAGCACTAATATTGAGCACTTTATCTCAAATATAACACACCTTAAAACTATATATATATATATATATATATATATATTACACACACAACAATTTATGTCTGTGAATAATTTCATAGTCTCAATGCATTTATTACATACTTTCCAACAGTGGCAGAATTTGATTTTCAAGTACAGTTAAAAACCAGGACCTCTGATACAAACAAGATTTTCTCATCAGTCAGCCTCATTGCACTTGAAAGATTAGTCTAACACAATCTTCCACACTATTTACACACCCACCACCATTTAATCTTGCAATGTATTAAGCTTCATAAATACAAAATAATTACTTCTTGTCCAATCCTATTAATTTCAAACTAATTAAGCAAGTGCCAATTAAACTCTGGTATTTACCTAATTATCTGTAAGCACAACTTAAAAATTAAATTTTATTGACATGCATAAAACAACCAAGATGTAATTAAATAATTCTATTCTAATGGAGTAAAATATCAATGTTAGACTTAACAACCCTAAACTAGAAAGACAATGGAGAAAGAAAGGATAACTACATATTTATGTAATGCATATCATAATAATATGGACATAAAAAGTCCAATCAGACCTTCATACCTGCAAGGTTTTATATCTGCAGGTTCAACCAGGTGTGAATTGTAGAAAAGAAAAAAAAGAAAAATTCCAAAAAGTAAAACTCAAATTTTCCAAATACTGAACACAACACAGAATCTATATAAATCAAGTGAAAGTATACACTGTTCTAGCCTACCATCATTTCATAGTCCCTTAGTCTCTACAGCATTCATTGTTTCAATATTGTTTGATTTCTTTCTTGCTTGTTGTGTACATTTGTTTTTCCACATCAAAATTTGGAATGGAAAAATAGAAAATTTGGATATTTTGTTAAATAATGAGAATTTTATAAAAACCTCATAATTAGTTCATTGTTAATACATTTTTTATAAATTGATTTTGTTTTTTTTTAAAATGCAATTTAAAACAATTTTTTTGCATATCAGTTATACTACATCAACCAATTTTTGAATGCAAAATTTTTTTCCGTCTTTCTTCTTACTAAGAGTACAATGATTTTAAGACACGTTTTTAGGGGTTGATTTATTGCCAAAATATTTTTTCATACATTATAAACAACCATTTACAATGCATTTACAATTTACATTGTATTAAGCATTTTTAAGTCATGTAGAGCTGATTTAATACACTATGGAAGATGTATGCAAGTTATATGCAAAAATTCTTCCACTTTAGTTATTTACTAAGTGTAGCTTAAATGCTGCATCCAATGAAGATCAAACACACTACTCAGTCCTAATTGACCTAGTGAGACAAGCTTGCTAACCATTACACCACGTGAAGGTGTCCCTCTACTATTTTATAAGAACTTTAGCATATGTGAAATTTGCTTAAATGAAGTGAAGAATTTTGGAACCAATTCCCCTGCAGATACTGAAACACACTGTAATTTAAGACAATCTAATTAAATACAGACAATATTTCTCTATGCTCTGAGGGAATAATGCAAATAATCTAGTTACTGGTTAGTATAGACTGCACAACAAAAAGGCCCTGAAAGAGATAAAAAGAAAAGAAATAATTTTGGGTGAAGAGATCAGCATTCTTTCATAAAAAAAGCTTTCTAACTTCAGAAAATGTAAAATTCCCATCCAACATCTAGAACCTATTCAAATGAAATAGTCCAATTGATTTGTTTGCATAGTGTATTAACAAAATACCAATAACTAAAAAAAAAAAAAATCCTGTACAAAAAGAATATTGTATTAATTAAATATCTTCAAACCAAAACCTTTATAGAAAATAAGCCAAGCCAAATAACTGTGTTCTCACCATTCAATAATGTCTCAATTAAGGGATTTGTTTCATTTAATTTTGACTTATTTTCAATAGAAATTATTCTATTAATTAAAGGGGAAAAATCCATTTCACTTCCATCTTGTCCACTTCTGTAATATCAGAATTGACTACACAACAGGGATAATCTATAGTGACAATTCCAATCACACAGAAATAAATAAAAAAATAAATGTTAGTTTTATTTTGATGATGTGGTGGTAAAGCAATGCCTCAACTGATAGTAGCAGATAGGAAATGTGAGGAGGGTAACCGACAAAATAGTGTCACATGTCCAACCTTCTCACGAGCAAAAAACATGGTCCTCAGAAACAAAAATGCACCTGCTTTATACAGCCGAGTACCGACCATGATTTGCATGCGAATGACTAGACGACGAGATTTCGTGTTAACTGTCCTAGACCGCCCGGCATAAAACATGGGCGCTGCCATTTTGGTTCTTTTTATCATTGAGTAATCGAAGTTTGCACGACACACAGATTCGCGGGCGTTTCCGAGGTAGGCCATTTTCATAATTCCCCGATCTCATGATCACAGAGCAAGGAGGGGGACAACACAAGCTTCATCCTCACGCGTACTCTAGTCTGTGGTTTGAGTATCGGTAAACACTGTCTGCCGGGAGGCTGCTGATATCGGAATCACTGCCCTGCAGGTCTAACTCCAAGCAGATTGAACGCTCACTACTCTCAGACTCGAAATCGCTTTCATCGCTCAGTAACGGTAGCGGTTGCATCACCGGTCACAAGTCTTTAATGTGACGTGGCACCCCATCAACTCTCACAGATTGAAGGCTAATCACCTCCGTAACATGTTCAGTGCCGTATTTTGTCGTACACTTGGCGCGTGGGTTTTTGACCCAAACAACATCTCCTTTTTTCAATCTCCCTCCTGTCACTTCTAGTTCAGGCAGTGGGTTGACTTCAATGCCTTTCCCCCGGACATGATACTTGTGCAGTGCATCAGCCGGCGCTGTGGATGGTGAAACGTCATCTTTCGGGGCGACATTATACCAGTAAACCGCCTCCAATACTGTACAGCCCTTCCTGGGTGCGATGGTCTTGACATTTCTGTGGTTTCGCTCTACGATGCTGTTTCCACTTGGCAAGTAGGCACATCGAAACCGCAGATGCATGTCCCAATTGTCTGCAAATATTTTAAAGTCTTTACTGGTGAATGCATTATTGTTGTTGGTCAGTATTTCCATGGGTGGGCCTCGCTCCAAGAAAACATTCTCCAACAGTCGAATGACGGTGCTCGCATCTTGTCAGCGCAGCAGCCACCATACCGCAAACCTAGAGGGACCGCAATCAATAAGAGTTAGAAAATCCTCACCATTGTAGTGAGTTATGTCCATCACTAGTCAGCTCCAGTTGCTCTTCACACTCAGTTCTCCTCTTTCCCAGTGAACAGATGCCAGATTGATCGACTGACAGGTTGTGCAGGCCTTCACAACGGATTTAACGCTTTCTCTCGACACCTGCAGGTCGACTAACCTGGTGAAGTACAGAGTTCGTTTCACGCCTGGATGTCCGCTTTGATGATGGGTATTGGCCACTTGGTCCTCGTCCAGTCGTCTCCCTACCACTGCACAGCTCTCGAGCGCCGGTTCTCCTCTCTTGAGCAGATCCAGTCACCTGCGCAGTACTCTGGTGAGGCGATCCGCATGGTTCTGACAGGACTGTACAAGTGTCACATCTATGGTCAATCTATATTCTTCCACCAGCGATTGCATGATGCCCAGCCGCACCTAACCAGCATCTCGCCAGCCACCCTTGTGTTCACCCGTGCCTTCCCGGTCAAGGTGTCAGAAATCCACCGGTGCACACACACCAAATCAGTAACCAAGTGCAATGTTGTCGCCTCCCACTGGAGGGCTAGATTGACTCCTTTAAGCGCCACATTGAGTTCAGCTAAATTAATATGCCTGGCATCATTAGTAGGACGCAGCCAACACACATCTTCAATGACATTTCCATTCGCTTCCAATGCCACTCCTGTCACCACAGAACTTGAATCCACCCAGACTGTGATCTCATCGTAACCATTGCCCCCTCACCGTCAGTAAATGCGGCATTGCCAGTTGTCAACGTGAGTGTTGAGGATAAACGATGTTTGGCGATGTGTGGGGGAAAATTGTGAAAATGGCCTACCTCAGAAACGCCCACGAATCTGTGCATCGTGCAAACTCTGATTACTCAACAATAAAAAGAGCCAAAATAGCGGTGCCCATGTTTTATGCCAGGTGGTCTCCACAGATGATTAAGACAAAGTGGACACAATCAATATGAGCAATATAATCTATAATAAAAAGGTATTTATTTGTATGTCTGTCTTCAACTCCAAACTCACAATATTTAAACCCTTTAAAAAGCATATATATTCTGATTCAGCATGTTCCAAGGAAGGATTTTTTTAATAACTAGGCTAGAAGCCAGCTTTTGGGCAGACTCTCTCTGACGCATTCTCCGATCCTTTCCGATCTCATCTCCGATCTCATCTACTCAACCAAAGTGTGAAGGCCGCTTATATAGAGAGAGCAGCGGAGCTAAACAGTTTTTAGGCACTGCCCATGAATTTTAATATGCAAATCGCCTGGACCACCATGTTTTTTCCACCGGATCTCCGAAGCTCCGCGGGAACCCAGTTTTCAAGAGGTACTAAAATTGGATTCGGACTCCCTGCTGGGTTTTCCGCAGACAACGTCCACTTAAGCCCGGCAAAAAGCACTTATCTTGTCTGAGGGCTCTGGCTGATTTCGCCTGGCAGACCACCCAAAATCCAATTCACCATTTATCACAAGCTTTACCTAACGAACCCGTCCATTAATTACTCTGGAATTAATTCACCTAGTTAATTAATAATTCAATCCCAGAAACAACTAAGTAAAAAGAAAAACTTATTTCTGGAATTACTCCAGAATCCCTTAATAAAGAGCTTTCTTTCTTTTAAAATTACATTTTTCTCTTAAAGAAAATCGGACGTCTTGCCATACAAATTTCCACTTTTTATCCATTAAAGCAATGTGGAAAAAATGTATAGATGAATCAACAATTAAATATTCCCCCACCCCCAACTATTCCTTGCCAAATTATAGGTGCATGCTATATAGTGAGAAACATGGTATTAAGCTTAGTCTGACACAAGACCTCAATAGTCTGGTAATCAGCAAGAATCAAGCTAACAACACACTGTATAAAATATGTCTAAAGCAAGATTTCAATATTTTGTTAAACTGCAGCTGTTGCTTATGATACGTCAAAGTGTAACACTATTTTCTGGTGTGTTCTAACCAATGTTCATGAAGACTCCACACTTCTTTGAGAAATTTTAATTTATAACCAATTTTTTTCGAAATTAATGCAAAGATTAAATAAACATTAAATGAATTAAATAAAGCGCACAAAATCAAAGAAAAATTAAACTAAGAAATAATTAAGACTTCAACAACATTTGCTATCTTTCATTCTTCAAATTTGCTGGCCATGTTTAAGATTCCCCACCCCAGGTGAAAACTTACAAATATTCCAGCATATTTCAGTAAAATTTTCACTTTCCAAAATTATAGTGTGTGTGTGTATATATATATATATTATATATATATATATATATATATATATATATATATATATATATATATATATATATGGATGTGCAGTGTTATGACTATATGCTCAGAATCAGAAACTGGCAAGCCAAGTTCAAATTCTGGTAGAATGTGTTACATTTACTGTTTTACATTACTCTTGGAAAAGGCATGAATCCATCTTGTCTTCCTCCAGCTATGGGTTAAATAGCAGAGCAGACTGGACTCTCTAGAAATGGTTGACAACCAGTGTAAGAGAAGGACAACTCTGAATTCAAAGTTGCATGCAACCTGTACTATTCAGCCAACCAAAGTATCATTAGTTTACAATGACTATGACCCTAACTACAGTCGATGTGATAGATATATAGAAATAAAGAAAGCATCTGTTCCAAATTACAACGGGAGAACATGGCTTAAATTCACTCAATGTTTTTTCCATATTTATTAAGCTTAAGTTAGTATGGCTCAAGAAAGAGATAGTGTAAGAAATTTGTGTTAAGTTTCAAAAATCTGTCTGCTTAGAAAACTGGCATAGTTTGTGTATATATATATATATATATATATATATATATATACACACACACACAAACTTGAATACAAATCATTGTCAAAGGTAGGAAATACCAAATTATTTCAGTCAATAGACACCATCATAGAGTAATACTATATAAGGAACTTCATGTTTGTAATTTTATCTTGTTTTGTGAACCTCTCTTTTTCACCTTCTTCCTATAAAGGCCAGCAACAAAGTTAAAAAAAAATTTCCTTATCTGTTCTTTCAGTTTTTAATTGAACAATTTTTATCTTAAATCCTCAAAAGGATAACCATAAATTAAGTAATAAACACTTTAAAAAAAAAATTAAAAAAAATCATAATCCATAATAAAAATGTTCAAATGTTATAGTTTTAATACTATCATATTTAGAACTAATATTCTCTAAATTTGGTAGACATGCTCAAAGCAAATTGGATAGATATCTTAATTATAGCTTGATTGTTTTCTATTTGCATCATAAAGTACTAAGTGATGTAAGAGTGTTGGTAATTTTGCACAAGGTTTTTCTTAAGAGAAACGCTTAATTAACTTCCCAAGTTGGCATCTACGCGGATGACACCACAATTTATTCCTGCCTCAAAAACAAATCTAGTCTCGCTGACAAAACTCACCTGGCCGTGCGTCTCGAAAAGGACCTCCAATCAATTGTGAACTGGGGTATGAACTGGCTGGTCAACTTCAACGCTTCTAAGACAAAACTGCTCTCTATTAATCACCACAGAGAGCCTTCCTTCCCTCCATTAGAATGTCTGACGCTCAACTTCTCGAGAGCAACTCTCTGCGGGCTTCTCGGTCTCACGCTGACTGCTGACCTGAGATGGAATAAATACATCGAGTCAATTGCCTCATCCACTGCAAGGAAAGTTGGCTCCCTGAGCCGCGCTAGGAAATTTTTGTCCCCGGAGTCGATCCTCCAGATATACAAATCCACAATTCGCCCTTGCATGGAGTATTGCTGCCATATATGGTCTGGTGCCCCTTCTGTTTGCCTCGGGGTTCTTGATAGGCTCCAGAGGCAGATATGCAATATGGTTGTCCCTGCCCTGGCATCTCGTCTACAGTCACTTTCTCATAGACGCGCCGTCGCCTCCCTCTGTCTGTTCTACAAATACTTTCATGGAAATTGCTCCGAGGAGCTGCATTCGCTGGTTCCCAGACGTCATGAGTTCCAGCACCCTACGAGGCTGGCATCCCGCTCTCATCCCTTCACTGTCGAAACTCCTAAATGTAGCCGTCTCTTTTACTCTAATAGCTTCATGTCTCGCACCTCTCACCTGTGGAACTCCTTTCCCTTCTCCTGTTTCCCTGTGAGCTATAATCTCCAGCTATTCAAGTGTAATGTCAATCGACATCTCCAGTTGCCTTGATCTATCCACTACCCTCATCCTTTCTTCTATCACTCCTATCTGATCTTGCTCTAAATTTTCTGTAACCCCTTGCATCCTAGTGGCTTCCCGCCTTGCTTGGGGTGAAATGCTTATAAAAAAAAAAAAAAAAAAAAAAATATTCAAATGAATTATTTGGTCAAAGTAGGAAGTGGCTGAAAGAAAAAGGTTTTCTGAATTAAAAATATTAATAATAAATTGTAAAATATGGATAAATTAAAAGATTTATTGTTTTTGTTGGCAGATGGCATTAGGAACATTTTTAACATTTGTCATTTAAAAAAAATTATTGCAGTGTACCAGCTGTCATATAATTTATTAAAACTGTCATATTTTTTGCTTGATTCTATCATTAAAAATAGAAAATAAGCAAGACTTTCAGAAAAATTATATACATTCCTGTTTTTTTTCTTTTATAAAGATAAAAATGATTGAAATGCAGAAAAATATTACTGCAGTTTATGGGTAAGGTGGTATAAAATGATCAAATGTATCAAAAGTGTTTGTTTTTTTTAAATTGGTATCACCCTACGCAAGGCAACAAAGCCTCTAAGACACAAGGGGTTACAGAATTTGGAAAAATTAGAAACAGAAACATTAATAATCAGTGAAAAGAGAAAGGAGTAATCAGGAGGACAGTAGATAGCAATTGACATTACATTTAAATTTTTGCAGATTAAAATTGGCTGGAAAGTAAAGAGTCAGAAGGGAGTTTTGCAAGCAAGAAGTGCAAGAAAAGAAACTGTTAGCATAGAATTTATGGCTATATCTAGCCAGCTCAACTGCAAATTGATGAGATCTTGATGCTAATCTAATACTTCACTTAAATTAAAAAAAGTCTAGGTACCATAGCAGAGAGCTCATCCAAACAATTACCATGAAAGTATTTATAGAAAAGGTACAGAGAAGCAACCTTACAGCAGTGGGAAAGTGACTGAAGCTGAACCACTAGATCAGGACTAATAATATTGCTGATTCTTCTTTGGATTTTCTCAAAGAGCTCAAGGTAAATAGCATGGGCAGCAATATTCTAAGCATGACGAATGATAGACTTATAGATATGTAAGATTCTGGAGAAAAAATTGATGGAGATTTCTTCCTGAAATACTCTATAATTGAATAAACCAGCTGAGACTGATAGCAGTCAAATCAAGATATTATTTAGGAATAAAAGAGCTAAAAACCTACTCAAAATGATTAAAATCAAATGGTAAAAATCATTTGCACCAATTTGGTTATATTTGACACTTTGATGTCTCCACTGAATTGTATTTTTGTGTGTGTTTTTGCAACAAATTGTGGTAATGGAAATTGAATACTATATAACATATATAACATGAAATACAAGCGATCATCAATCAAACTAGTGAAATGAATGACCACTAATCATATCAAAGGCCAATGTTCAGTCAAAGAATTTGATGCCCTTCATGTGATGAGATTGTAACATGTTCTTAATTTAACTGAAGGTAATCCATGAAAAAAAAAAAAAAAAAGCACCTGAAATTAGTTCTAAGAAATAGCAATATTCTATCAGGATAAAGCTCAACTATGTTTCTTTAGCAATCAGGCAAAAAACTTGTATCTTGCCTGGGAATGTTATAACTCATCCAAAATATTCACCTTTGGATTATGGTAACATGAAATTTATGCCTGGAAATACCAGAGGTGTGAATGAAATTTAATGCCCATCAGGAACCTTGATTTAAAAATCCAATATGTACTGTGTTCAACCCAGCAGTTAATAAAGTTTTGTACTCAGTGTTAACTCGGAAAGTCAAAAGACCTAAAGAGCACCAAGGGTTGATCTAGATGGTAGGCTCAAAGCAACCAAGTGCAGAATCGAGCCTCAAAGGATTTTAGTGGGTGCACCAACATAACAAGGAAGCAAATCCAACTGAACTTAGAGTATACACACAGATAGCAACTAGATAATAGGTTATATAAATTATATAAGCACCCAACCTCAAAGGAGAATGAGAATTCCTTGCAAGAAAACAATGTTTGAAAGAAAGACCCAAAACCTCATACTCTCAATTTGGCCCATTTGGTCCAGTAATAAACAATTTTACATATAAAAAAATTTAGTCACCTATTCATATCAAACATTACTGACATTAATATTCCATACTTTAGAGAATTCTGAATTAAATAGCCTTCAATTTAACCTTCAAAAAAATGACACCTTGAATAGTGCTTTGAAGAGAAAGAAGGAAAAAATTTATGTTCGTAAAGTTAATGTCAAAAATATAATATTTGCTTTATTTCTACTTTATAAACTGAACAAAATATTTGGTCACCAAATATTACACACAAGTACATAGACATTATATAAAATGTATATACGCATGTATAAGCTGACTTCAGGTATAATGTGATTCCTGAATTTTTTAGCCCCTTCCAAAAAATTTACATATATAGTGCAATCAGTCTCTGAAAATGCAGAGTTTTTAACCTCTTGAAAAAAAAAAAAAATACCTGTTTATAATGCGATCTATTTGCATAAAAAAACTGCAAGTCTGATTAATGTCCATGAACTGTAACACATACTGACACACAGACAACCTATAAATTCTTAAAAGCCAGAATGGTCATAATTGTTATTAGGTATTAATAAGAATGTCAACAGTTCTTAGTAATAGTTCCTAATTTTCAGTTAGTAAGCCTATCATTTTCAAATAATTTAAAGTCTTTGAAGTAATGTAACAATACAATTATTTTCAAATTTGTGGAAAACATTTGGTTGGATTTTCTATCTACTTTCCTTTGTATAACATAAAAATTAAATGTTCTACTATGTTGTAGCTTAATCTTATCCTGTAAAAAAAAAAGGGGGGGGTTAAAAGCTAGAAATAAGAGAGAAGTCAGATTTGAAAAAGAAATAAAAATTATTTTCTGCAAAAATCTATTTCAATTATAAAGAGGTACTGAAAAGTTTTGAAATCAGTTCCTGAAATCTGACAAAATATCTGATTTTTTTTTTTTTTAATTTGAAGAGCTTCTTGAGCATTCCAGGTACTTATCTGCATCCATGTGTAATAAACCTTCCCAATCCAGTTTTGTTGATCATCATGACTAACTCATGAGTTTGGTGCTCCATATTGGTAGCTTTGTGCCAAACTAGTTTTAGTAAATAACTATATCAAATAGATCCTGGTTAACTGGGACAGCAAGACAGAAACAGAACAATTTGGACCAATTAAATGACTCCCTCACTAATGCCAAACAATTTAAATAATTTACAATTTTTTATTACTCATATATACAAAGAAATAAAATTATTTTTTCTTTATCAATTAGGAAAAAAAAAAAAAAAAAAAAAAAGACTCAAATTAAAATTTTAAAAATTATTAAATGCAAAATAAATCCAAGTTAATAAATTTAAAACAAAAATATTCAAATCAGCATAACTACCTAGTGAAGATAAACTATTTTCATATGTATGATACCCCCGACTAGTTGGGCATGGTCTTAATCAACTCTAGTCATCAAGTCTAATATATTAGGCTATAAGAAAAAGTTTCAAACTCTTTGTTATGGTACAAACATATTATAGTCTAACATATCTCTTCCTTATAATAGAAATAACTTGGAATAGTACAAAAATATTATAGTCTAATACAGAATTTCTCAACCAGTGTATCTGGGCTCACTAATGTGCCCTGAAATGTCCCCAGGAGTAAGTTATAAATAATTTTTATATTTAAAATATCTTTATTTTTAAAAGGTTAGAGAAACATCAAGCATATGGCTCCCATATCAGTTCTTTGTCATTTGATATTTTAAACTGGATGCTAAATTCTCTAAAAAAAAAAAAAAAAAAAAAAAATATATATATATATATATAGATTATTATATATATATATTGAATCCTTTGCAATGAAAACTGTGCCATTAATCTTCTTTGGGAATGCTAAACCAAAATTTCGTATTTTCAAATTTCATGACTAAATTTTCCTTATTAAAATGTAAAATGCACCTCAGAGTTTTAGATATTCTACAAGTGCGCCCTGAAGTAAAAAGAAGGTTGAGAAATACTGGTCTAATATATTAACTTAGCTTGGTGTCTGGCAATGATTAAGACTATGCCTAATTGGGCATCATGTATAAATAGGTTTAATTCTTTGATAAAATAAAGTTATAATTCATATCCATATTTTATTCATTCCTGGTTAATCATCTATTTAAAGGAGTTCAGAATTTTACATACATCACCTATAAATGAAACTACTCTAAAAGACTGTTTACAACTGATGCACAGCAGATATTGGCCAACTAAACAATGACCAACTAAAAAGTCACTTTGCTTTATTTGCATCAGTACATTTTAACAGCTTACTGGCTCCAAACCAACAAAGAGAATCATTTGTTTTCATTTTTCAAGAGTGTTCAAATAAATGGCTGTGCTGATAAACTAGTGACACAATTAACTTAAATTAATTGAATGGAATCAAGGAAGAGAATGTTTATTGAACTTTTAAGAATTGAAAGTTGATATTCCAATTAGAAATAAAAACATAAAATACAAATTAATGTTACACATTTCTGATAGATGATATAATTTGTTTTTATTGATTTTTATTTTGTTTATTGAAACTATTATCAGAGCTGGTTTCCTTCCAGAAAAAAAGGTTTCATTTCACACTTTAATTTTCATATTTCCATTTTTTTATTTTGTTCTGATATGAAGTAAGCAAAGAACAGATGAAAACAAATAGTTATAAGTTATTATCAGAATTTATAAAGAAATAAATATGAAAATGATTTTTATTCATAAATTTATAAACATTTAATAAATTATTGAAATATGTGAACCAACTAAGGAAATCCTTATTATTTACTATTTTATAAAGTTTGAACCAATTGTCAAATAGCCAATGTTTTACCAAACATTCTAATAATATATAAATAGTGTAAACAATCTAATAGTGTTTATTTTTATTGTAAATTCTCAAGAACAAAGAAAATGAATAAATAAATGTAAGTTCTAATCATTGATTTTTAAAACAAAATTTGCCAAGGAGTGAAAAATAGTGGTGTCAATGGAAAAACTGTCCTTTTGATACTTTTTTTTTTTTTCAGCCATGAACATCCAAGTTCCCATATTGCTTCTACATGGCTGAAATGATTTTCTTTAGTAATATGCTCTATATTTCATGAAATATATACACAACTTGGTATACGGTTTCCCCTCAAGAATGTATGTAGAAACTGCATGCTTGCTTATTTTTATTTTTTGGTAAGTGCCTAGAGGGTCAATCAATAAGTAATTAATTATGCCATTAAGAGTTCAGAGACTCCTGTTTTTTCTATAGTCATTCAGATTACTATCTATTGAATTTGATCTTTATTTGGCAATACATACATGCTAAGCTTGGTAAATACCAATACCATTCTAGTCAAGGGAGTTGAGGGACCGACATCTCTAGATTATAAGAAAATTTTATTCAAGAAAACAAGATCTTAAGTTCTTTTAGTCCAGGCAATACTGAATAATCTTAACTATTATTTATAGTAAATGTTTTGGCATATAATGGCATAATGAAAGGCAAATTATATATTTATTTTCTCAAGTTAAACAGGATATGAATGTATCAATGTTGGTGAATACAATATCAATATACACAACAACTGAAAATTACAATACACACACAAGATGTGATGCTGAAAGGTTTTGGCCTAAATCACTTCCTTAAAACTAACCAAAAGACCAAACTATTTAGATATCTTTTTTATAGTATTCTTGCTCAAACCAAGAACTTTTCAGTGTCTGTGTGTGTGTGTATGTGTATTCACATACACTTTTGCACTTTTTCAGCATCAATTCACATGTATTGATTTTATTATTGTTGACTAGAAGAGACGATATGGATGACCAATTCTAGACTAATAGGCATTGGGGGAAATATTTACATGCAATTCTCACTAATCAATCATTGCACAATCAATAAACTGGAAATGTATTGAAAAGTTCTAGAAACCACAAATTACATCTCCAAATATTGCTGAAAAAGATTCTAGGAAATGGTTTATGAACAAAAACTTTTGTATAAAACTTTTAACCAATTCATTGTATTGCCTGCCCCCTCCACCATCTTTTTTGGACATTTCATTTGGGTTTTTTTCATGATTTTCTTATGACATTTCAGTTGCAGTACACTTGGGAATGTCCTAAACAAGAAAGTAACAAAAGACAAATGAAACAGTCCAATAAAAAGCAGTACAATCTGCAGAAACTCATTGAATAATTTGGGATGATGTGGCAAATACAAAGAAATAAATACAATATAACTTGTCAATATTTAACCATTTCTTTTTGTTTTTATGCATCAGAATATTTTTTTTAATTTATTGTGTAATTAAATTGAAAATGTATTAAATATATCAAATCTGGCATCACATTCAGTAATTTGTACAAGTTATTAGTACAACAATTATGAATTACTCTTAAATGCCTAATACAAGATAGGGGTCTCAATAATTGTAGATGTTGGAATTTTTCTCAATATGCAATAAATTGTGGGGAGGATCTTAAAGTGTGGTTACAAAGTCATTTAAAGTGTCAAAAAATGTTAAATTAATGAACGGGATGGTCTTAAGTTACAGGGGAGGATTGTGAATGTTTTATCAAAAATAAAATCTAAATATACTGACCTTCTATTAGACACCTAAAATAATCTACATTCTAATAGAATGAAAACATTTGTTTTTTTTGAGTAACTACTAATATCAAACCCATACAAAAAAAGTTCATGGTTACTATTCCTTCAAACTGCACATGTGATAACTCAGCATTAAAAGATAATACATACTTGAAATCCTCACAAGAATTGACCATGGTCTTAGAGATGCCATCAACCACAGAAGCCAAGTAAAACATGATTGTTTCAAGAAGAAAATAATCCAAACATGAACAAACACTTGTAGATACAAATCACAGACCAACAACGTGTCACACACAGTTCAGTGAGAAGCTCTCTTCACAAATGCTTAATCACAAATATGTTTGTCTGCAACATGAAGGAGAGTATTCAATACAAGAGAACACACCCAGGGTAAAAGTAGCATTACCTGTTAGAAATATGAGGTAGAGGGGCAAGTGATAAGTATATATGAGAAGACAATACACAGTTGGCACCAATTCACTGACAGAAGCAGAAATGTGCAACTGAAGAAAGAAAAGATAATTTGAAGAGGAGTGGATTTCATCTCAAAGTCAATACACACATCACTGTACACATGCTTGTCTCTTGAGTTCAATTTTTCCTGACAATTCTAATATTTTTTATCATACCCATCACTTACTCAAATCTGAGTTGTTGAATTCATTGTAAGTCCTTCATATCCATTAATGTTACATAAATTACAAAAATTCTATATTATATATATATATATATATACATGTAATTTTTACTTAAACCTTTTTAGTGGATACTCATATTTGGGGGGAGGATAAAAGAAAAGTGCTCTCTGACAGGATTCAAACCTGCATCTCCCTTTGCAGGAGGAACCACCGTCTGATCCAGCATACTTTGACTGCTCCGCTATTAAGAGTTTCATAATCAACAATGGTTCTATTTGCCATTTTAAGAAACATTGATCTTGTTGTCCTTCCATAAATAAAAACTTGGAATAAATTTATTTATTTATTTTAGACACACATTTACTCCAATATATATATATATATATATAAAATGGCCTATATGATTGTGTATAAGCATGAAATGGACTGTCACCACTAGGTGTTGACGTCAATATTCACTTTTATATTTACATACACTATCTCTGGTATTGAGCACTTTAACCCATAAATATTGAATACCTTAAAACTATATTGTATCATAATAAATATAAAAGAGTATCTATGAAAAGTTATCACTCAGCCTGACCAATTTCCAAAAAAGAAAAATCTGACCAAATGACTTAACAATTTTTTAGAATTCTTTCTTGGTCAGACCAAGAACTTTTCAACATCCCTTCATCAAACTATTACATCGTTATCAATACTATATTATATCCATTATTATATTGTTATCAATACTATTCAGCCATACTTAGAACCACATATAAAACCAGATACAAGTATTGAGATTCTGGCAATTTTCAGGCACTTTAAAACGAGCATCAAGATTGCTAACTTATCTGATATAATTCATGAAATGAAAGGAAAGGAAATTAAATACTTGACCATACTGACCAAAAACAATTTAAGCATGAGTGATAAGTTGTCTTTTGAAATAAAAACCAGAAGTGGATGTCCATCAAATAATAATTATGATACTTTAAAATACAATATAGAAGAGAAACTGACCACCTTTCAGAAGAATCAACAAAAGATGATATATAGTATTACCTAACCTTAAGAAAAAAAAATCTTGTGCTTCATGAAATTAAATTTTTTTTTGACATCCTTATACAATTTTATTTAATGTACCTAACATCTGCAGTATTAAAGTTTTGTAAAAATTAAAGTCCAGCAAACCAATACTATTGTGTGTGTGTGTTTTCCAAATCACAACACTAAGTGCATTCCCCCTTCAACAGTGCAAAGCTGAAAATAAAGTAATTGATTCTAGTTATTTGTTCTTATGGTCTAAAAGTGTGTCACAACCCAGTGAATTGTGATAAAAAACAACAAAATAGCATTAAGCTAGTAATAAAATAATAGTAATAATGAAAGAATATATCAATCCATTAAAAGCATCAATAAGGGAGATTAAATCTAGTAATTAAAAACAGTAGATAGAATAGATACTTCAATTAACTGTGTTTGGAATGAAGCTTCAAGTTTTCAGCATTCCTACCTACTACTTAATTCCAAACATCAAAAGTTCCTTCATCATGGTGGAAATACTTGTTAATATTTCTTCAACATAGATTCTGGCCCACTTAATGAGAAGGATTATGGGATAAATTTACAGGATAAAATTGATGATGAGAGAGACATTTCTTTTTTATTAACCATCAAAGAAAATAAATAATTATATATATATATATATATATATATATATATATATATATAAAGACACTGAAAGGGGGATACATAAATAAATTTGATTCTAGAGAGAGTATTGGAGTGGTGGCTGGGGTAAGTGAGAGTAGATCATACCTGGCAAAAGGGAATATTAGCCAAGCAGAAACTAAATGGCAAGAGAAATATAAACAGGTTGTTTTTCTCCCAACCTCTGTTATTTCTAATACTGAAATTATAACCAAGACTAATAGTACTGTTGATGGAATGTGTGTAGGTTTCTGGCAGCAAACCAAAAGTTGAAATATACTAATGCAGGTATGGTTTGTAATAGCATAGCCAACTGACACAACAATCTTACGTAAAACTTCATAGAAAAGTCTATAAGGAATTACAGTGCAAATTTCACCAAGGGACTATTTTTTATTTTCAATTAGCATCATTTACTTATGGCTGTAAAATGAGATTAGTTGTGATAGAAAGTCACAGATTATGATAAAAAATAAAAAAAATAAGAGCAAAGAATTAATAATAATAGTCATAAAAATAATCTGCACTTATTTCAATAGAACAACAAAAAGGGATAATTTCTCCCAGAATTTCTGGAATTAAACATTATTTACTACTGTTCATCTTTGTTGTTGTTATCACAATGTTTCATCTGTTGTGCCTTCTGACCTTCAGGTTTTTGTTGTCCTGCATAACATTCACAGAAATTCTCCATACAGGATTATTGCACAGGAGAATAGCTTAGTAGATTAAAGAAAGTGAAATATTTTGGATAATATCTTGAAGTTTTTATTATTTTAACATTGAAAACATCCAAGGCAAAACCTAATATAGATGATTAAGGTGGCAAAATTTTAATAATTTTATAATAGCAAGTATCCATGCTTTTTATACTGAATAATGGTGTTTGATCACTATATAGGCAGATGCAATCATTTTCAGACCTTTATTTTCCATAGGTACAAAAGAGAAACATTAGGATTGAAGAGGTGGTGACCCCTTACATTCAGATATCCATCAGCAGGTTTCAATTTACTAGCTAATGGTATGTTTTTGCTTGTTTTCCTTCCTTACCAAAGCACTTTGCCACTTTCCCATCAGATGAACCAACTTTTTGTCATTCACATTTGTGTGTATTTATCATCAGTTCAATAGCCTTTGATCAAGTCATAGTTCTTTCATGAAATTCTCTAGATTAACCATTTTTCACTCCATCTTATTGCTGCATTTTTTTATCACAACATTGAATCGATACCTCTTTGACCACTTAGAGCAAGCAGCATGAAAATCAAAAATAAAACGTTCTTTATCAGGAGATTTGAATTTATATCACAAAGTATTACTTTGCATGTTATATGGGAGATCAGGCTTGACTCTCAATCCTGCTCAGAAACAATTTCAATTTTAAATCTTCCCCACGATTTATGTATACAGTCATTGCCAGTATTCTCAGTTGCTTGGTTCTAGGATCCCATCCACTGTAAAGGTAATAAAATCTGCAAATGCTCAAGTCCCTTATATTAAAGGGTATGCTATTCACATATAGCCTACACACAGTCTCATTTTTAATCACCTTTAATTACTTATGCTTAATACAATGCAAATATTACATAAATTGGGGGGTTATAGTGTAGGTGGTAACAAACATTTATTATAAATTGATACCTGAAGGAGTGAGGGCTCATAAAATTTTGTCAAAATCTTTGTGCAATTACTAAGAAACAAGTTGACCATTGCTGAGTTATCTAATTAATGTTAAAATCAGTTTGCGTCATTATATATATATATATATATATATATAAAGAAAGAGAGGGGTGTAAAGAGGAAATTGTAAGACAAAATGGAAAAAGTTTATGTATGACACATTTCATCCATTATGACTTCATCGAACTGGGTTTGTTGACATTGTTGTGACTACACATGCACAAGAGACTCTGGTAGTTTCAGAATTATTTTGAAATAATTTTTTGCAATCTAGCCAAATTCATTTATATTCTTTTTCTTTAAATATCCCACATTATGATAACAGAAAATCTGCCAAAGATGATGAAACATAAGATCCTAGATGTAAATTTACTGTGGGTGAACTAGTGATCAAATCACTTTCTAGACTTTTCCCATTTTGTCTTACAATTACCTCAATACTGTTAATGATATATATTTTTATATATCAACATCTCATGCACACATATTATATATATATATATATATATATATATATATATATATATATATATAGAGAGAGAGAGAGAGAGAGAGAGAGAGGGTTGGGATACAGAGCCTGACAAAAAATGTATACACACTTCAGGAAAGGAATAAAAACTTATCTTTTGTAGTTTTATCAAAGGGTGATAACACTGTTTACTTTTGGTGACCCTAAAAGAAGGTCATGCATTGTAGAAAACTGACTACATTAGCAGTCCTTAGGCAAGAAATTGAAAATGCATGTGCAGCATTCCTACTGGACACTTGTCAACATTTCAATAGTTTGCAGTATTAATAAATGTCTGGATGCTAGAGACAACCATTTTGAGCCTCTCTTGTGATTGTAGAGTCCAGAAGTAACTTGTATTAATCTCATGATGTCTGAATAAATTTAATGTTACAATATCTACACAAGTTTCTTCTTTCCTGAAGTACATGTGTGTGAGTATATTATATATATATATATATATATATTACATACCCATTGGTGTATATGGAATAAATTCCAATAACCAAAAAATACTATTCTTAAAAGAGTGCTCAATACAGAGTAGAGCAAATATAATTATACATACATATACACACAAGTATAGGATTGGTGTATACAGAATAAATTCCAATTACCAATTTTTCTCACGGATGGTGCCCAATTGACCCTACTATACTGTATAGTCAACAAAATCAAAAGCTATATATATATATATATATATATATATATATATATATATATATATATATCCAGTTTGGAGGATAGGTAAATATTGGTCATTTGATGAGTAGATAGTCTTATCTAATCTGCAAGAATCTGCCAACAAAGCCAAGAAATATTGAAGGAAATTCTGATACAAGCTGACAAGACCAAGCTTACAACTTGTATATAGCATCATATTTTTTTCCTACATAGAAATCATTTGTCATGATTTTTATTCCTCAAAACCCAAACCATTGTGTATTGAACTTTTTGGAAAAAGTTTTGAAACAATATGTAAATAATTTCTGTCTGAATTTCTGGGACGAGGAGTTATCATTATTTACATTATTTACATTCAGACCATTGTCCTCATCTTTGGTGTTATCACAATGTTTCGGCCATTGTGCCTTCATCAGTTGTATTCCGATCCTGTTAACCTACATCGAATTCCGAACTGAACCCTTTATTTAATTTATGAGGATAGACTGTTCTCATTCTATTTTCCATGTTTAGAGATATCTTATCTAATTGGTTGGTTAGATTTTGTTTAGCAGCATGTCAACCCTGAGGAGTCATTTTATGCCAACCATTTTTTTCCAGTAATTGGAGGAGCTCAGTTTGATATCTTGTCTATTTTTTGTTAGTATTGCTCAGTGATTGCCTGCTTTATTTCCCTCGAGACCTAGGCAAGGGATTAATTCAGAATTACTATGTCACCAAATTCATGAACCAATACTTTGATCCCTGAGGAATGATATGCCCCTAATGAAGGCAAGAGGGCACAATGGCCAAAATAGTGACAACAACAACAACAAAGATAAGGAGAATAGTCCAAATAATATGTAAATAATTTTAAAGTTTGTATATGGCCTCCTATTTTTTTCTGATTTCAAGAAACATCTACATGGTTTTCACTCTCTCCACACAAAAAATATGACAATGTATTGAATTGACTTTCACAATATTTTATTACTTTCATTTGATGTTTTGATTACTTTTGGAATCAATTCATTTAGACAATTAAGGTGAGACAGGGAACTTCTTTAGTACAAATGACTAGAAAATCAAATTATCAATAGTTGTTATACCTATAACTGGAATAAAGTTGACTAAATCTTGATAGTACAAGGCTTATTAGCGTTCCTGTTTGGGTGAACACTAACAGTTATGCTATTGTACAAACAATAAAGTAACTAAGCTGTCAGAAAATAATCATTTGTTTTCTCATCTTTCGATGCTTAATGGTTTAGGTTGAGAAATAGAAAGAAAGAGCAAGGACAAAGAAAGCTATAATGTTCCAATTGAATTCAGAGACGAGTTAGAATTACAAAAACGTAGCTGACATCGTCAGAAACGAAAAAAAAATGAATCGACCTATTGAGAATGAGAGAGTAAAAGAGAAATTTAAAAACATGTCACGATGACTTCAATGTCTTGATTTACTACAAGACAATTACGGCGGGTCATGTGACAAGACTAAGAGACACCTGAAGCAGTTATAGTAAATTCCCAAATCATACACTTTTTTTCTTTAAGACTAAGAGGAATGTAAAGAATTGACTTACTGGCCTGGTTAAGGTTGACAATAGATTTCAACATTTTTTGTTTTAACTTAAAGAAAAAAAAAAAGAAAGAAAATACATACGTTATTTTGTTAGTAAATGTCTAGGGGATTTTTCCTGTTAATTCGCCCCAAATATTGTTGAAGTTAGTTAAGTTACTTATCGCAAATATTAATCCACGCAAGAAGTTTAACACTCAGAATTAAAATTACCAAAAATCACGAAGTTATTCATATTTCGTAAGTGCGGGTGATATTCGAGGTACTTACAAGGATTTTATTTTACAATTTAAAAAAAAAAAAAAATATCTGTTTTTGTCTTGTTTATCAGGGTGAATGCGAACGTTGACCCCCACCACACACGCTAAAGAAGAAATAGTGCACATCGCAAAGGTCAATCCAACCGGAGTGCAATGGAAGGACCTCGCTCTGGGAGAATTTGGCGTGAATTTTAGTAAATATAAAATTAAATTCTTTTTATTTTGGGGTGAATTTAAGTTAAGAGATCCTGTCTAGGAGATAAGAATTATGGGCGTGTGGTTTACTCAAATAAGCGGCAAGTGCTCACTCTTTTTTTCCATCAACCATGCCAGCGAGGGAACATTTCTTTGAGAGGAAAAAAAGTGTACAACTATGTGAATACAAGAAACAACTTTAGCCAAAATTTGAACTTGGTCAGTTCGGTGTTTGTTAAATTCCGTTTAGATTTTTTTTTAATTCATGAACCAAGAAGGAACGGTTTTTTTTTTTGTTTTTTTTAAGATAAAATTACTGTTCCTTTTCGCACACGAACGGCAATTATGGAAAAGGTCTAAGTAAATACACTTTAAAAACAAATAATTGTTTTTTTTTTTTTTTCAGCGCTGTTTTTACTCAGCTTTTTTTATGACACAAAGAAAAGATCTGAAGACAAGGCAATCAAAGAAAATTGAATTCACTATTGTTTCAGTTATTTTGCTCAAGCAAGAAAGTAAAAAAAAAAACAAATAAATAAAAGACACGCAAACCAACTCTAAAAACTTCGAAACCATACTACACGTGTGTGATTCTGATCTGTGTTTTTTTTTGTTTTTACCGTTTTGAAATTCTTCATATTTCGTTGTAGATGAGACCGGGAAATGAGATCACTTTGTCTTTAATGAAGGTGAAAAGTTTACCCGTGATTTTCTTTTTAAGCAACTTTTTCTCTTGGTTTACTAGTAAAAGAATGCATTTTTTATGGTGGGAGTCGGTCGGGTAAACTTTTTCACCTTCATTCTCCGTAATTTCGATAATGAAAAGAAATTAAATAAGAATAAGATAATAAATAACCAATCACTGGAAGTCAAAAATGTTTTCGTTGTTTTTTTTGTTTTTTTTTGTCCTGTGTGTCTAAGAAATTTATTTTCTAACTTTCTCTTGTTTAGTTTCTATAATTAAAGAAGTTTTCTTTCAATATTAAATATTTCATCGGATTTTATAAACAATTATCTGCGATGATTGTTATAATTTGATAAATTAAATGAATATTGTGTAATTCAAATGAAAATTTGGTACACACTTTTTTTTTTTTTTAGTACAGGTCAGTCCTTGAAACTTTCCGCTTTTTTGTTTCATTCATTCTCTGTGGTGCGTATTTTTTCTTTACTAATTTTTTATCTATTGCGTAAACTAAACACAATCATCTGTTGAAAATCGTAATTAAAGGAAAGAAATGATTCAGTCAGGACAGTTAATAAATTTTTGTCACCACTCGTGAACACATTTTCAAATTGTAATATTTTAAAACAGTTGAGTAACTGATGGTCTTGAAAAAGTTTCTTTGAATTTTGAAACAAGATTGTGAAAACTCGTGTCCACCACGATTTTAAATCAAAAAATTTTGCTTCCAAATATTTTGTCCTTGAAAACAGTTCCTTAAAAGATTGATTCTGAATGAGATTTTACTGATGGTCTTTATTTGCATAAACGTTTTTTGAATTTTGGAATTAAAAGACAAATCATAACGCTAAGAAAATCTGATGAAAATAACAAAAAAAAAATGAAATCTATGTCCTAAAAAGTCAACAATGATCCAAGCAAAAAAATTGCAACTTAAATGTTTTAAAAGATTTCCAAATTTTCAACCCTTGGGATCAAAAAAAAACAAAAACAAAATTTCAGGCATTATTCAGGAAATTTTACACTTGAACTTTCTGCAATACTGAAAAAAAAAAAACCCTCCAATCTGAAATTAAATGTTTTTTTGTCTATGTTTTGCCTATTTTGTCGGAAAAACTTTGATCAAAAGATTATTTAATAATGAATGTTGATGGTCCTAAATAAATTGATTCAGAAATGACGTTTTTATTCTAGAGAGAGATGGTTAAAAAAAAATTCAAAAAGTTTTATTTTTTTAAACTTAAAGTATATTGAATTAATTTTTTCACAAAGCAAAGTCATTTTTTACATCAAGAGGTAACGTTTAGACACACAAAAAAAAAGTTAAAACCCATAGAAAAATAGTTTTCACATTTTAAATACTGTAAAACTAATTTTCTTACAAAACCAAATTAGAAAGTATTCATAAGTGACTGTTTTAAAAAGTAACATCGAAAAAAAAAAAAAAAAGTGTTTTTATCATGGTTTAATTTAATTTTGTGACAACCTCACAGTAAACCCATTTAAATTTGAAAAAGTATTCAAAGTGACTGTTTCATCGAAAAGGTGTTTTGCATGGTTTTATTTACTCAATTTTAAATTTCTGGAGTAAGGGACATCAAAATACTGACTAATACAACAATGCTGCTTAGCTTAATCAAAGAAGAAGCCTTCTCGTTGCCCAGCTGTTAGGAGGAAATATTATTACCATCAACCAACTAACCCAGAGACTAAAAGGCTAGCTTACGAGTCGAGTTGACATTGACACCCACCTAAATATTCCTGGTATTTCTCAAGATGTTGCATTCCAAAGATATTCCAACCAAAGAAACTGTTGTCGTTCGTTTTCAAGAATGTTTGTGTTAGTTACATTTTCTTAGATGACGGATCTTCACTGTATTTCCCCACTTTTTAAACAGACAGAAAAATAAGATTTAAAAAAAAGTACTTCAACTTCATAATTTTAAATTGACACTTTTTTGGAAGCATTTGTTGTTGAAGTTTTAGAAAATAGGCTATTTTTCAAAGTAAGTATATAAAACTAAAAGTATAATAAAGGAAAAGTTTTTTTTCCTCTTAAAAGAAAAACTTCATTCATTAAAATTGAAGGAGAAGGATGTTTGTTGAATAAAGGAAATAAACAAGAATTGCTAGTCTCAGCTGTTTCGAGATCGGGTTTCGTTTTATTCTTTAAACAAGAGTTGTCAATTAAGTAAATGTTTGTTCTCCACTTTGTTTAATCAGTGAACGAGAAAGACGTTCAAACTTAAATAAAATGTGATATGAAGCCAGATAAAATAAAAACAAACCTCCCTGTATCGGAATAAATATTATTTTAAAAACTTTTCCTTTTTTACGAAATAAAAGAAATATCTTCAATCCCCTTTTCAAAGAGAGGGCTTCGAAGTTTTTAAAATCAAACAACGAATAATACTTCTTGGCCTAATAATGCCGGTCAATATCGTATTATTATTTCTTCATATTGGCACTCAGCAGATCTCCACTGAAAGAAAAAAAGCTTTCCTTTTCTTTTAATAATAATACCATGTTACTAAGATTCTCTACAAGACAAGGTCTCTTAAAAATTTATTAAGGAATTATTGAGGTTCACATTTCTTGAAAAGTGTCACTTGTTTTTTTTTTTTAATTTAAATGTTTTTATTATTAATCAAAGAGACTTTACTTTTTTTTTTAGTTTTTACCTTTTCTACTCGTTTCAGAAATTTAATACAAAGGTCGTCAGAGCTCAGATATTGATTTATTCGTCATTATTGCATGGATTTTGAATTCAAACTCGTGAACCTATTCATTCATTGACTAGAAAAATCATTCACAATTCATGTCAATATGTACTTGTAAAATCTAAGAGTCCCGTGGGAGATTAGAACTAAATTAAACTAGAACGGCCACTATTCTTAAAAATTAAAACAATGACTTTTTACTTTAGCCTTAGAATTTGTCGATAGCGATTACCGTTCAATTGTAGTTAAGAAAACCGATCCATTTTTTTTTTTTTTGACTTATCATATTTCTAGGGTTTGAGTGAAAGCAGCTGGTTTACGAAATATGACGTCTTTAAGCCAAAACAGTAAAAAAAAATGTTTGTGTAAAAGAAAAACTAAAACTTACGCTTGACTTTTCGTTACACTAAAAATCATTAATGACTAATTTCAATACTTATCGTTAGAAGAGTTAGCAAAATAATAAAATAAAATGTTAAGAAGATTATTGAAATAAACGATGTCTTCCTTTATTCAGTTAGAGAACGTGATTGACGAGTATTGTTGATGTTGACACTTGACAGGGTGTTCGTATGCAGGTGTGATAAAATCAAAAGTTTTTTGAAGATTTAATTTTTCTACGGTTCCGACCATGGCTTCTGGGGGAGAATTTGAATAGGCATTTTTAAATGAAAGCAGTTGTCTAAGAATTTTATTTTGTGTTGAACTTGATATTGTTGTAATTGTGTGTGATGCATCGTTTTCTTTTCCTACACACGACATTAAAAGATAAAATTAAAAACTTTCAAAAGTAAAACAGGAAAAAAGTCAGAGATGATCTTTTACGTAATAGAAAATTGAAAGAAAAATACAAGACCCATCCACATTTCGATGACACTTCTCGAAAATACTGACAGGTTGTTTGCTTTTACCACTCCCGCTTTATTTATGTCCCTCCCTGGCACACTCGTCTCTCCTCCTCTCCACAAAAATAAGCATTAAAAATAAAATGCATGGCACGGAAATTAAATAGATTAAAATTTGAATATTGTTATTGCTAGGAATTTTTGATGTATATAAACAAGTTTTTTTTTAAATTAATAAACTTTTTTAGTTTTTAGTTTTGTTTGTAAAAGTATTCTGCGCAACTTTTATAGTTTTCTCTTTTTCTTACACTAGAACATCCAAAGATTTTTCAGATTAAATAAAAGAATTACTTTCTCTTTTTGATCAAGTTTAAATCGAAATGGGTCTATAGCCGGTTAGTTCATTTAATTTACCACAATTATAACAAAATCTGTGATAGACTTCTTAATCCTCATGTCAATCATTTTAGATCCCCACTCCCACTTGAAAGAAAGAAGAAATACTTGAATTGACAGATGAATGATAAACGAATTTGCTTTTTTCATCGAACAACAGGCATATTTACTGAAGCTTTTAAGTTTTATTTGAAGAATTATTTCTGAAAAGAAAAGGTTTTCCCATCTGATTCATTCATAGCGCAATGGACCGATGAAATTATTTAAGAAAAAAAATATTCCCAAGTAAAACTTTCAAGTTACAAGCTACAAATAAGATTAACTTTGCTTTCCAATTTATAAGTTGTTGTGTAAGGAAATCAAGTGCATACAAATATTGAAGTAAAATTGGAAACAATTCTTTAACAAAATTTAACTTTACTTATTTAAAAATAAAATAAAATTACTACTTAGTGACTTAAGACTTTTTTTAGAGTGTTTAGATTTTGTTCGAGCAAAATTCTTGACATTCTTGATTTTTAAAGTCAATGTTTGAGAACAAAAGAGAATTTTATAAAACATTAAAAATTGGCTTTTTTTTTCTTAAAAAAGAAAAAAATAAATGCTTTTCTCAGAGATACCAATGTTCATTCAAAAATCAAAATTAAACTAGTTTACAAGTGGAATAAAAGCAAATTAAGTTTAATTTAAGAAAAAAAAGTTCTATCGATACAAATTTAACTTTTAAGTAAAAATTACCTAAAAAACAACTGTTTTCTTCAATTATAAGAAAATAGAAAAGAATTAGGTTCAATCCCCACTTATTGTTTAGAAAAGATGAGCGAATTTCATTTAAAGAGAAAATATGGATTTATTTATTTAAAAATTATTGAAAGAGGCATAATAAAACCATCTACTCTTTATTATGACAAGAAGCAAAAAATATATATTAAAAAAATAAGAAGTCTATACATTTGTAATAAGAAATGGATCGTTGTTTATTTTTCCTTGAGGAAGGGGGTTGGAAAAGAGTAAAAAAAAAAAACCCCAAAACTCTTGTTTTTTGGGTTTTTTAAATAAAGAAGTGATTTAAATTCAAAAGAACTCAATTAAAAGTACTTACCTTTAAAATATAAAGCTTGCCAATGCAATTCTGAAATCAGTAATCCAACAACGATTATTACAATTGCATATAAATTCGCTGTATTAAATCGGTGGTTGTGGAAAAAAAAACGATCCACGTCTTTCTCTGACAAGTCAACTTCAATTCTGGCATCCAAAAACAGCAGCAGCAGTCAGTGGGGAATAACACAATATTATTATTAGTAGTAGTCGTAGTAAGATCAGATGCCTTTTCTTTTTTTCTCTTTATTTTACTGCTCAGGATTTCCCCTCTAAAATTAGATGAAATCAGCAGATGTAAAACTTGGTGGCAAAGACAAAACAAAAATGAAGTGTTAAAGAAAGAGATACTAATAAATCGTATGTTGTGTTACAGATTTTACTACTGAAATAAATATGAGTGATAATCAAAAACTCTTTCTTCTGCACCCTTCCCCAATACAGATGTTCGCTTTTTGTTTGGGTTTATGTTAGCAGCAGCCACTGCTTCTCCCTACTTTATTTTTCTTTCATGCTAAACACCACGAAACTCGAACAATAACAAAAGTCGCATGCAGTAGGCATGCATCAATGTTATTTCCTCGAAGAATAAAACAGAAAAAAAAAATCCTTATCGTTTTGAATTAGGCAGCACATGCAATCTTTCATTTCTCTATCAGTCTTTCAAGGCCATCGTCAAATTTCTGGTATTTTTTTAAGTAATATTTATAAGCTTTATAAAGCAAAAAAAGGAAGAATTCTTTGTTTGACAAGCAGATTTTTTTTTTTTAGTTGTCTTTCCTAAAACAAAAATTGCCACTTTTAAGTTGACAATTACAAAGATTCGAACTCAACAATCGGAGCATTACAGCACTTAATTCCAACAAAGATAGCTCTGAGTTAACGACTTCCTTATTTTTTCAAGACAAATAATGAAGTGAAGAATATTCTTCATTTCAAAAGTTTTCTAATAACTTTACTTTTCTATTCTTTTTTTTCTTTTGTTTTTTTATTATTATTTCAGTTCTCAACTCTATGCTGATGTAACTTATTTACTCTTCTTGACTTAATAATTGTAAGTCTGCGGTTCAATAAGGTCAAATTGGCAGCTGAGCTAAAAATGACCGCTACTGTTGTTCTTGGGCAAGAAATGGCTTGTTAATTTAAATGCCTCCAAAACCAAGCTGTTCTCTTTTAATTGTCTGAACCAAACTTTTTTGCATGACTGGTGCTAACCTTCAGGAGAGTGACTCATTGTGATTTCTCAGCTAACATTTTCTGCTCCCATGAAGTGGAACAATTATAATGAATCAATTGATAGGTCTGCTGCTAAGAAAGTTGGTTCACTGTCATGCAAAAAAAATTTTCTCACCAGAATTCATCTTACATATTTTATATCTACCATTCATCCATGCTTTGAATATTGCTGTCAGTGTCATATCTGGTCTGGTGCTTCTGCTATGTATTTAGATATTCTTATAAAATCCAAAGAAGCATCTGCAATATTACTGATCCAGACCTGGCATCTTGCCTTCAGTCACTTTCCCATTGCCATAATGTAGTTTCCCTGTATCATTTCTATAAATATCATCATGGTAATTGTTCTAATGAACTTTCCTCTTTGGTAACTAGACTTTATGAATTTAAGCATACTTCTAGATTGGTGGCAAGGTCTCATCATTTTACAGTTGAAATATAACTATGTAACCATAAGTTCTATGTTAGCAGTTACTTTTCTCACACTTTTTGCTTGTGGAACTCTCTTCCGGCTTCTTGCTTTCCAGTCAATTTTAATATTCAAAAATGTAAATGCAATATCAATTGTTATCTTCTGTCTTCTTAATTCCTGTTCTTTTATTGTTCTCTCTTTAATTATTTTTTCTTTTTCTCATATTTGCTCACAATCAATAACCTCTTGCATCTTAATGGCTTTATTGCCTTGCTTGGGGTGAAATGATTTTAAAAAATCCAACCCAAGCAAGGTGATAATACTACTAAGATGCAAGGAGTTACTGGTATGGAAAAAGGATGATAAGACTTTTGTGAGGAGAAAGAACAATAATATATCAGGATTAAGCAAAACAGAAGATATCAATTAGTATTGAATTTGAATGTTTGAAGACTGTAGGTGGTAGGAAAGCAAGAAACAGGAAGAGAGTTCTACAGGCAAGAAGTGCAAGAAAAGAAACTATTAGAACATCTGGCTAGTTCAACAGTGAAAACGGTTAAAATTAGTTGCCAATTTATTAGTATGCTTAAATTCATACAGTTGAGGCACTAAGGTGGAAAGCTCATCAGAACAATTGTCATGAAAATATTTGTAGAAAAGACAGAGGGAAGTCACATCATGGCAGTGGGAAAGTGATTGAAGTTGAGATGCCAGGTCAGGATCAATTACATTACAGATCCTCCTTTGGATTTTGTCAAGAATCTTAATATATATATATATATATATATATATATATATATATATACTATGACACAGTGGTTACTGAGTGGGAAAGAATATAAGAAAAAGAAAAAACATTATTTAAGAGTGAGGACAATAAAAGAACAGGGATTAAGAAGTGCAAGAGAAGAAACTGTCAGCAGATAACCTACAGTTGCATTTAGTCATTTCAACAGTAAAATGATGAGACCTTGCTGCCAATCTAGTATTGTACTTAAATTCATAAAGTCGAGGTACCATAGAAGCAAGTTCATCAGAACAATTACCATGAAAATATTTATAAAAATAGGCATAAGTACATTAAATAGGGACATAAATAACATTATGGTGGTCGGAAAGTGATTGAAGCTGATTCTTTGGATTTTATCAAGGATCTTTAACTATATAGCAGGAGCACTATACCAGATATGACAGCAATATTCAAAGCATGGACAAACGGTAGACTTATAAATATATAAGATATGTTCAGGTGGGAAAAATTGTCTAGCATGACACAGTGAACAAAATTTCTTAGCAGCTGACCTAGCAACTGATTCTCCCTTTCATGTCAGTGGAAAACGTTAACCTGAGAAAGTGCAATAAGTCACTCTCCTAGAGGTTAGCATCAACCATGCTGATGGAAGGCAGAAAGTGTTCCTTCAGACAATTAATTAACAGCAGTTTTGCTGCAGAGGCATTAACAAGACATTCATTGCCCCAGTTAACAAAGGAATGTAAGTTATTCTCTTAGATTTGCTACCAATATGATCTTATTGAACTGATCAAACTTATTAAAACAGAAATAAATTGCTGTGTCATCAGCATAGATACCGATTTGATAACTGATTCCATCAGGAAGGTCACTGATGAAAATTAAAAATAACATAGGTCCAAGAATAGAGCCCTGGGGGATGCCTGCATTAATGCAAAAAGATCTAGAAGAGTGGCCATTTAAGTCAAATTTCATTTTGCTAAGAATTTTTTATAAGAAAGACTGAATCAATTCAAAAATTCATCCAGATATACCATAACCTTTCAATTTGTGAAGAAGACAAGTATGCCAAAAAATCCTGTCAAAAGTCTTCAAGATATTCAAAGCAACAGCCTGAGCTTCATTGTTCTTATCTACAGCTTGATAGATTCAGCAATAATCATTAATACATCAACAGTTGACCTAGATAAGCAAAAACCATATTGCTTATTTGAAGGATGACTCTGCAAGATGAGATGCTTATCCAATTCAGAATTGATTAGAGCCTCTAGTACATTGCCAAAAAGACATAGAAGGCTCATAGGCTGATAGAAGGACCAGATGGTTTGCTTGAGTTCTTAAAGACTGAAACTACAGAAGATTTCCAACATGTAGGAAAGCAAGCAGCAACAAGGCATTTATTGTAGAGTTTATAGATATGGCCGCAATATTCAATGTATGAATGACAAATTTATAAATGTGCCAATGGATTCTGGCATGACACATTGTACCAACATTGTAAATTTTGTCTTTTTTAAAGAAAATTGTATTTTTAAAAAAATATCTACTTAACTTTTCCCTTTCACAAAATCTCTTATAATTTCCAAGCAACAATTAAACAATTTTAATAGGAGGAGGCATAGTAGAGTAATGGATAGCAGCTTAGATTGCAGAATCGGAGAGCTGAGTTCAAATTCCAGTTGAGTTCATTACATTCACTTAAGTGCTAATATCCTTGGGAAAGGTATGAAGCGATCTCTTCTCCCCCACCAACTATGGGTAAATAGCAAGACAGACTTGGTTCTATAGCTTTAGGCGGCAACTGGTCTTGGAAAAGGAAAACTCTGAATTCAGAACTGTATGTAGCCCTGGTGAAGCACATACTATGCAGCTAAGGAAAGATCACTCATATTGACTCGATGATCCCAACTAAGGTTGACTCCTAAGTAACAAACACAAAAAACAATGCAGGCTGTCAAATATTACTGATATGAGTCCTTTAGTACTATAATTTCAATATCAGATCAGTGAGACCCGCTACTTTAAAGTTTAATCAGGAACAATGATTTTTACTCAGGTTCAAATGACTTGATGATAAATTATTGAAGGTGTTGCTAAAAAGTAAAATGTTATTACCATAAATTTTAGACATAGACAGTTGTGAATATGGATATGATAATAGTAATGGGAATATTAGCTGTTTCCTTATAAGGAAGCATTCGGCATTCATTGACCAAGTAGCTTGTACTACTGTTAGTTGAAATTTATAGAATCTTTCTATTAAAACATTTTTTCAGGAAAATATGTTTCTCAAGTCCAGTAGCTGTTATCACTCTTTCTAGTATTGATGTGAGTTTCCTTTCTGACCTTTTATTTGAAGTAGTGTGGAATGTCAACATTTTGATTATCTCATTATTTTCTCTTCAAGTTACATGAGCTATCCATTTTAGTTGTTGCTGCCATTGATAGTCCTCAAATGATGTGTTACATTCCTTTATATGTGATTTTGTAGCATCAGTCCATGAGGTTCAAAGAATGATAGCCCTACTTACTAAATAATTTCTGAACACTTATTTGTTGAATATTCATGACTGATTTTCTGTTGTTCATTTAATAATTTTTAATCTTTACATAGAGAAAATTCTTTTAATCTTTATCATGATTAAGTTTTGTTATTTGAAATTAGAAAATATAAAAATTTAACTCACTTATCTACCTCTGGTTAACTTTCTAGCATATTTTTTACATGCAAAATTACTTTTACAACACCACTTGATCAAAAATCCCATTATAAAAATAATTAATACTAAATCAAAATAATTTAAGAAAATAATATTAGCACTACTCAAGTAGACTGGTCTATTTGTAAAAAATAGGGAAAATATTTTGGAAATAATTTTTGTAGACTAGCATTCATTAGACTTTTCTTAAGGCATGTCATTTGTTAGAATTGAAAATATTGATTTTATATCCATTTAGAAGGTGGGGTGGGTTCTATTCATAACATCAATATAGTGTAAAATAGATCCCTGACTTTTACAGAGTTATCTGGATATAGTTTTTATTTACAAATGCACTTACATCATTGATATCTGCATACAAAAACATACTTTTTTCTGAAAAGATTTTTTTAATAAAGAACAAGCAGATATATACATTTTTGTTTTATTTTCAGAAATTTTTTAAACATATAAATATATATTTTAAACAATAACTGATTGTCAAGTGATACTTTTTCTTTATATTTTCTTTTAATTAAAGTACAATCATATATATACATGTTTAATTAAATAGAAAAATTTTTATATAAATTAATAAAAATATTTAAAAATATGCAGATACTAATGATGACAGAAAGAAGATGTAATCTGATCACTCTACAGAAAGCAAATTCTGGTCTAATCTATTGCATTCAGTTTCACATTAATGCATTTGGGAAAGGCATGAATCCATCTCTTCCAAATCTAGCTATGGGTTAAATAGTAGGGTAGACTTAACCTTTTAGCCTTGAGTGGCAGCTGGTCTAGGAAATGGACTGAATTCAAAATCATGGAAAAGGCAAAAGGAAACTTCTTCACTATCTTTACCAGGAAGTAAGATAAAAAAATAGAGAGCCATGATTGCCCAAATCTTGAATTTGCACTATGGTGCAAATCTTTTAAAAAATTTATTTATTTGCTCTGAAAGGAATTAGAAGAAAAATTAAAGATGCTAATAAAGTGAACAAATAAAAATAAAAGCAAAAACGAATGTGATAAATAGAGGGAAAAAATTCTAAAGGATTACAAGCCTAACATAATTAAATGTGATAAAAAGCATTCATGTGTAGAGTGTTTCCTATTGCATGTTACTGAGGATTATTGGCTTGGCTGCAGCTATTCGTGAAGGCCATACTTTTTCTTTAACTCTAATTTTTATTCATAATTTAACATTTTTAAATTTTTATTTTATATATGATAAAGAAAAGGAAGACTTTATTTTCACTTTTGGAGGAGTGACATTTCTATATCTAACATCTATGTTTTTCACATCCTGACCTGGCATCTCAGCTTCAGTCACTTTCCTACTACCATAACATAGAAGCTAATTTTCATCAGAACAATTACCATGAAAATATTTATAGGAAAGGCACATAGAAGCTATTTTCATGGTAATTGTTCTGATGAACTTTTCTCTATGGCACTTAGACTTTATGAATTTCAATGCAGTACTAGATTGGCAGCAAGGTTTTATCATTTTACAGTTGAAATGTTTAGAGTAACTATAAGTTCTATATTAACGATTTCTTCTCTCTCCTGAACTTACCACTGACTAGAAATATCTTTGCACAAAGCATCCAAATCTAGACATGCTCACACAAATGCATGTGTATATAGATGAATGCAAATCTGGTATGGATGATTCTTTATTTCTCAAACCATAAAGACCAAACAGCCAATGTCAAACAGGCTTCTAAAGATATGGGGTGTAAGTTACTCCATTATTTCCAATCAACATTGTTTTTTTGTTTTATTTGTTTGTTGTTTTATTTGTTTGTTGTTTTATTTGTTTGTTTGTGTTTTTTGTTGTTGTTGTTGTTGTTGTTGTTGTTGTTCTTCTTCTTCTTCTTCTTCTTCTTCTTCTTCTTCTTCTTCTTCTTCTTCATCATGCTGTGTCCCTTCAGAACATAGATGATCATTGCTCTCCATGACTTGTTATCCTTTTTAATTCTTAGTAAAGTTTGTCTTTTCATCATCCCTCCATCCATTTACACTAACTTGTTAGGTAGGTTACTCATCATTTCCCCTCTGTCCCTCTTGCTTTCAATATGTCCTGTAAGTGCCAAATTCTCTAAATCCTCTTTCTGCATTATATGTCTTGTCTTAGAAATTTCAACTACCTCTTTCTGATTCTAAGTATAAGCATCTTTTTTATTTTCCTTCCTCATTACTCACATGTTCAGCCCATGGTATTCTCAGCAACCTTCTGTCGAACTATATTTTCATTACCTGAAGTCTCTTCTTCATCTGTGAAACATTTTTCAGCATTCACTGCCATATAGGAGGACAGATATTGCACAACCGTCTAGTAATTCTTTTCTTTATTTCTAACAAAATTTTCCTGTTTTTTAATATTTTGTTTAGCTTTTGGAAGACATCTTTCACTATCCAATATTCCTTTAGATTTCAGTGTCACATCTTCTATTCTCTGTTAAACATTTCCCAAATATTGAAATTTTCGCACTTGCTTGATTTTGGTATCTTCAATTCTTAATTTGTATCTTGGGATGTTCCATTTGGTAACAAACATACATTAAGACAGAAACCTATAATACTGAATTTTTATAAATCTATAATTAATGCTGAAATTTTTATAAACCTATAATTAATACTAGATATTTTTTATAAACCTATAATTAATACTGGATTTTTATCTGAATTTTCATAATTAATACAAGATTTTATGGTGGACATTAAAGGGTTAATATTTGTAGAATGTTAAATGACTTGTGTTACAAATAAAAAAAATAGGAATGAAACTGACATTTTTGTGAAGGATTATTTGCTTATTTTGAGAACAAACTCAATTGACACAAAATGTTCCTACCCTTTAATAAAACATGTCTATAGACTATTGCTATTTCCATAGAAAATGTTCTGACAAGCTACATTCCCTAGTTTGACCAGTTCAGACCTTCACAACAGTGACATGCTATGCCATATAAACAAGGGTAAACCATCCTCATTCCCTGCATATTGCATTGGTAAGAAGAAAGTTCCATTCAGACAACTTCTCAAGAGTGTTACCTTATGGAATAGACTTCCAAGTGGATGATTCTCCAATCACTATAACAATAAACTCTTCAATCTAGGGTCAATCATTACCTACCCTATATATCTTCATAATCTGCACTTATTGCCTCCATCTATACAAACTCATTTAGTAACTCTCTACCTTGACTTTGATAAATATTTAGTAAAAAGATTTATTTGTCTGTTTAATATCTATCTATCTATGTATCTATCTATCTATCTATCTATTTAAGTTTGTTAAATATCTATCTTTTTCAGTTTGTTAAATATCTATCTGTTTATCTAAGTTTTTTTTTATCTATCTCAGTTTGTTAAATATCTATCTATCTATCTATCTATCTATCTATCTATCTATCTATCTATCTATCTATCTATCTATCTCTTTCACCCATTCCCTCTCCCAAATACACATTTGGAAGTATGGTATCTGTATATATAATTTGTGAAATATGAGTTCCCCTCCTATAAAAGATGTCTTTCCATATTTTTCCTTCTCTGTCACTCTTTTCTTCCCCACTCTCCCTTAATTCCTCATATTTCTTTAGACATTTGGCATACACAGCTAAATACCTTGCTGGAACATAATCACATATAGTTAAATATATATATGTGTATGTGTGTGTGTATTCATTTGCAGATATATAAAAGTCTGTTGCATGCACTGTAATGGTGTGTATCTTTGTACATGTGTATGATTTTTTTAAAATTCAGAATGCAAATATTTGTGCATGTTATACAGCTTTAAGCATTTGTAGATCAATGAAAGGGGAATTTCAAAATTAAAAAGAAAAAAAATGCCACAACATTCCAAAGAATAATGAATATAAAAATAATAAAAGAACCATTAGAAGAGCAAAGCCTACTTCATTCATGCTTGGATTCCCAAAGTCATGATGCACAAATAAACACAGCTCCCCACTTGTATTTATTCTCTCTTCTCTTGCATGATTTTTGTTGATACACTTCAGCTATGTTTGGCAGTTCAACCATTTTGTTGATACACCTCAACTATGTTTGGCAGTTCAACCATTTTGATGAGTCATTGCTCAAGTTGATATCTCTTTTGTTGTTTGTTTATGATTAAGAAAGAGAATATTTTCTCCAATTAATTAAACAACTAGAATTAAAACTTGAGCCACTTGAATTAAACCTTGAACCTATAGAAGCTTATGCTGCATACACAGGAATAATACTCTTTAAAACTCAACAAAATGTATTAAACTTAATCTGTTCATGGCCAAGTATATTTTTTAACTTTGTATGAATAACAGGGATGTGCAATGTGGTGTAATGGATAACAGCTCAGAATGAGAAAGGCTTATGGTCACATCACATTGAAACACTGGTTCCTGTATGATCACTGAAGTTAAGCAACGTCAAGCCTGATCAGTACCCAGATCAGCATTTTTTAAACTTTTTTACTGCAACCCACAGCAAGAATCACATTTTGTATTGCAACCCATTATACCTACATGTAATAAATCAAAGACAAACTCTGTTCATTAGGTTCATTTAATTAGCATCAACAATTTATATATATATATAGTTTATATATATATATATATAGTTTATATATATATATATATATATATATATATATATATTATATTTTTAAAATACATAATGCTAGCTTACCTCAGTGAAAAACTAGCAATGATTAAAGTTGTTTATATTCTGCACTTTACTCTCACTTGCATATTTTTTTTTCTTTCTTTCTTTTTTGTTGTGACCCATTTTATTTCTCATCACCCACTGAAGAGTCAGGAACCACAGTTTGAAAAACCCTGACTTAGATAGATGATCACTTGGGAATACCAGATGCTGTAAGCTTGGATTTGCAGGTGATGTGATGGAAATTGGAAATGTTAATCCAAGAGTTGAGTTCCAATTCCAGTTGGGTTCATTATATTCATTATGTGCAAATACCCTTGGGAAAGATTTGAATCCACCTCTTCTCCCCCAGCTATGGGTCAATTAGTAAGAGTTGCATCACTAAACCATTATTATCTCCAAAAATAAAATAAAATTGCATACAAAATATTTAGATATTAGCATTAAATAACCTATAGAGGTGTTGATATGCCACTAAACAAAAACAACCAACTGAAAAATCAGAATGGGAAAGGCATGAATCTGTTTCTACTTCACACCCAGCTATGGGATGTATAGCAGGACAGACTGGGTCCTATAACCTTGGTTGGCAACCTACTGTGAGAAAATCTTTTGCCTAGTCAGTCATGAATTGAAAGCGATATGATCTCCCAAGCATGTATCATTTATGGCACTTAGCTGACTGATGGAAAACAGACTATTTATTATAAAACAAGTTACCTTGTCACTAAACAGGTTAAGAAAATCTCTAGTAAGAATTAGTAAATCTTACATAACCTTCATTAAGTGCCACCAGTTTCAAACATTTGTAATTTCAATTTATGCACATTGTAAATAAATTTCGTTACATGTAAAGTGGTATATACATCTGCTTAGGGAAATCTATGATACAAAAGAAAAAGTTTTTGTGTGATGGATTTTGTTCTTTAGGACTTCATCAGACTAAAACAATGTTTATGTTGATATGACTGCATATGCACACATAGTATTTACAATTAATTTAAATAGAAAACTGAACTCTCCTCTTAAAATTTTGAAAATTTAAAAAAAATGATGATATTCATGATCCTTATTTAATAGTAGTATGAAAAAAATTGGGAAAAAAAATTCTTGGAGAGGTGTGTTTCTGTAGAAAGGACTTACATTTATTTGTTATATCAAATTTGAATTTATATAGATTTTCATAATTATGCCATGTAATAATCATTACAATCTAAAAACATGAAAATATTAATGAGAGTTTAATAAACCATTTTAACAAAAGGGCATAATAAGAATAACAAAAGCATTGAAAAATATTTGATAATTTTGTTAAATGAATAATTTTTATTACATCTAAGGTACTTGATACTTGATCTGATATCTTAAATCATATGATGTTTATTAACTGTAGATTTAAATCCAGTAATCAGTTTGTAAATAAATAAATCATGGCAAAGCAACAAGAAAACAAAATAAACAAATAAAAAGTTTCATGCAGACATTCACATGTAGATATATGTCTGAATATATTTAAGCTTACTTAAGTAAAAATGAAAAAATAGAAATTTTACCTGACTTCATATTTCACACAAATTTTTTAAAATTTTGTTTTTCAGCTAATAATAGTATTTTTTTCATAGAATATATTTTCAAGGGAAATCAAATATGAACACATGTAAAAAAAAAAAAAATTGTTAAAATTATTTCATATCATTGCAAAAGTTTCTGCCCAATTTTCATTGTTAATATATATTGACCACAACTTGACACTGGCATTTGTTTTGGTGCTGATTTCTGGTGTGTTCTAGATTGAAAACTTGCATTGTTCAATTGGGAGTCAAACTTTGTTGAATGTTGATGTTTTGTCCATAAATGAATGCCTTAAAGATGGAGGATGAAATTTGCACTTTTGCCATATTATGCTCTATGAAAGGAGTAAGTGTTGGAACTGCAGCAAAAAACATTCATAAGGCTTATTTCATTGTGCTTCAGTTCTTCAGACAGTCAAAAAGTGGTTTGGTAGATTTTGTCAGGATGATTTTAAACTTAATCACTAATCACACTCCAGGCAACCTTCTGATGTCGATCAAGAGGTTTCTTACCATTGTGATGAATAAACTGAAGATTTTGACAGAAGAGATTAAAGGAAGAATTTGAAAATCGATATCTCAAATGCCTTTTGACATTTGAAGAGACTTGTGTTCAAAGAAAATAGCTGATTTTGACAAATCAAAAAGGTGCCATATTTGACCACAACAATGCAAGACAGCATTTTTCAAACAAACCTTGCAGATACTTAAAGAGTCAAAATGGGAAATCCTCCGGCAATCACTGTATTTTTCTGACTTGGCTTATTCGGTTTTTCTTTAGTTCTAGTCTCTACAGAACAATTTAAATGACAAAAAACTTAACTGTACACTTAGTCAAAAACTACTTCACAACCCTTTCCCAGTGAAATAAACAAAGTTTCTATGAAAATGTCAACAAGCTTGTGTAATGATAGGAGACAGTTGTTAAAAACAATGGAGACTATGTACTCGATGAATAAATGTGTTTTTGTGAAGATGTAAAATTTTATTTTTTATTTTCTAATCAGGCACAAACTTTTGCAATGAATTAATAGAAAGTCCACAAAAAATAATTTCCAATCAATGCCAGGGATGGGTGTTTATGTCCAGATAAAAGTCAGTCATCCAAATATTGATTTTGTAAGTAGGTCAGCACCTGGTTAATTGGTTTAAAAGAATGTTTTTTACTTTCATTGTAATACTATGCTAAGCTCAGTAAAGGAAAATACATCACTAATTTTTTTTGTCAAAACATTTTAATAACCCGGTAGAATAGTATTTTTATTTGGCCTTTAAATTATACAAATTATTATAACATGTTATTTATAAAAAATTTATTTTTATTATTTTAAAAATGTTAGAATTGTAAATGTATAATCATCTACCTTGTTTTTTTTTTAATAGACGTTTTTTGAGAGAAGTGTATTTTCCTGAAGGCCAGACAGTTTGTATAAAAATTGTTAAATTTTTTATGGCCTTTTTGGCTGAAGTAGTTGATACAACCAAAATTATTTGATTGTTGCTGAGAAGGAAGGCTCCTACATATTGGACAATGAGAGGTGAGAGTTTCAAGCCCTTGTGAAATTCTGGACAGAGTTGGTATGACCCTGCTTTTTTGATAAAAAGACTTATGAGTGGATAAGACATAAGAAAGAAGGAACTGTTGACAAGAAAGCAATTAACAGTTGAGAAAGAAGGCATTAGCACCCAATGCTTCAAGAGGACTATCCAGCTGATGGGGTCATAACTCAAAACAGGAAAAGAATTGACAGTTTCAACAGATTCAAGGCAGATTCAAACCCCAGGACAAACCATATTTTTTGTGCCTTCCTGAGAAGAATTTAAACCAAAAGTTCAAGTTAACTTTTTGGTAAAATACTTCAAAAGGCCCTTGAGATAGCAACTTGTAAAAGAAGAACAGAAGTGGATGCATTTTGTATTTTCTACCTTTTGTGCAATTTTTTTTGCTTCCTCTCAGTTTTTCCCTTTTCTTCCATTTTTAAAGGATGTAATCTTTTTTGTCTTTGAATCTGTGTCTTTTTCAAAAAACTATAACATATCTAACGGTATTCCCTTTTTGTAGCCTCAGAAAATTGTTTCCTGCTGTAATAAAGGCAAAAGGAAATTTTAGTGCAACCTTGTATCAGTACCTTTTTTGTAATATTGTAAAATTAATGTTTTTTCCTTTTAATATTTTACAAAGTGTTTGTCTTGTTTTATGCTTATGTCTTACTATTTGTACTAATTTTTTTGTGTCTAGCACAAGAACTTGGATTTGGTAGAAATAAAATTTTTATATTTTGAGTCAATCAAATCAAATATTATGATTTGTTATTGAGTCAGCCAGATCAAACAATTATGACATATTATTGAATTAGCCAGATGAAATAGATATGTTATTGAATAAACCAGATCAAAATATTATGACATGTCACTGAGTCAGCCAGATCAAACTATTATGGCATTGATTTAAGCAGATCAGATAGCTCATATGTTATATGTTACTAAGTTAGCCAGATCAAACAGATAAAAAAGATGACATGTTATTGAGTTAGACAAAACAAACAGATCAAAATATTATGGCATATCATAGAGTTTACCAGATCAAACTATTATGACATCCTATCAGATCAAATTATAATGACATGTTATTGAGCTAGCCAGAACAAAGATCAAACAATTATGATTTGTTATTGAGTTAGGTATATCAAACAGATCAAATCATTATGATATATTATTGAGCTAGCCAGATTAAGCAGATCAAACTAATATCACATGTTATTGATTTAGTGAAAGCAAACAATTATGGAATGATACTGGGTCAGCCAGGTCAAACAGATCAAACAATTATATGTTATTGAGCCAGCTAGATCAAACAGATTAATCTATTTTGATATATTATTGAGTCAAACAGATCAAACATATTAAAATATTATGACATGTTATTGAGTTAGCCAGATCAACCAGATCATTATGACATGTAATTTTGTCAGCCAGATCAAATAAATCCAAATATTATGGCATGCTGAGGCCCATCAAACAGACCAAACAGGTAATGTTATTGAGTTAGCTAGGTGAAACAGATCAAACTATTACATGTTATTGAATTAGCCAAATGAAGCAGATCAAAATATTATAACATTTTATGGATGTAGGCAGATCAAATAGAACAAACTATTATTACATGTTATTGTGTCAGCAGATCAAACTGATCAATTTTTATGACATAGTTGAGTTAGACATATCAAACAGATCAAATTATTATAAGAAGTTATTTTATCAGTTAGATCAAACACATGACATATTAATTTAGCTAGATCAAAATATTATAACATGATATTGATTTAGCCAGATCAAACAAATAAAACTATTATAACATATTATTGGTTTTGTAGATCAAACAAATGACATGTTAAGTATTTTGTCAGCCAGATCAAAAAGATCAAAATATTATGACATATTAGGCAGATCAAACAAACCAAACAGATGCCATGTTATTGTGTTAACAAGATCAAACTATTATGACATCTTACTGAGTTAGCCAGATTAAATTGTTATAACATATTTTTGAGTCAGCCAGATCAAACATCTTGATATCATGACATCTTGATTGGTCTGTTCAAACAGATAAATTTTTAGGACGTATTTGAGCTAGCCATATCAAACAGATCAAATTATTATTATTGTATCAGCCAGATCAAAGAGATCAAAATGTGATACGATATTGAGTTAAGCAGATCAAACAGCTCAAAATATTATGACATTATTGAGTTAGCCAAATCAAGCAGTTCAATCTATTATGACATGTTATGTGTTAGCCAGATCAAAGTATTATGAGTCGTTACTGATTCAGCCAAATCCGACAGATCAAAATATTATAACATGTTATAAGTTAACCAAATCAAAACGATCAAACTAATGACATGACTAATTACATTAGCACAAATTATTGTGCCATCTTATTGAGTTAGCAGATTGTTGTGAATTCCAAGATGAAATCCGGTCTCAAATGAATAACAAACGCAGGAATGAAATATAGCAAATAAATGTATTGACGTAATAATACAATTGGTAATACAGTTAGTAGATCCAGAAATGTGGTTAGTAGCAACAATGATATATATACAGTCTGGGAAATTCAGTATCGAAGTAGGACTTTCTTCTGAGTCTACGTGCTCGCAACTGTGACTCCTACAAAGCGGTTACTTCACACTCTCACTGTATCACTGTATCAGTGTATCGCTCCCGGGTATTCACTGGCAGCAGTACAAGTACACACTGGTCAAGTCCACTTGTATGAAAAAGGGATGGATCCCATAACCCCCACTCCTTAGATCCCTTTTGGGGGGGGAGTTAGTATTTTTTTCTCTTATGGTTGATAATCAGAGGTTCGGTAAATTTTCTCTTCCTGTTTGACCTTCTCATTTCTGTGTCTTCCTGTGGTCTTTGGATCTCAAAAGCTTCGAAGATTGCATCCATTGAATCGTCGTTTTCTGCAGGTGACGAGCTTGGCTCCTCAACCCACTTTTTTGTAATTGGTCGATATGTCTTCTATGTGAAAACTTCTTGCCTTGTACTGTGTACATTAGATTTCCTAATCTTTTAATTACTGTGACAGGCTCCCAGTAAGCCATATTGTTTCTAAACACCCTAAAGTACACCCGTTCTCCTGGTTTAAATGATCTCTTGGGTACAATAGGTGTATACTGGTTTTTGTTCTTGTTTGGCAATAATCAATTACACTGGTGAAAGACCCGATGGTGTGTTCACGTTAGGTGTTATTCTGTACACTTGGAGGAACTGTTGTATCGCTTTTATCGTCGGTACATCCTCGGCTTTTTTGATGCTCTTTTTAGTATTTCAACGAATCTTTCAGCTTGTCCGTTCGACCTCAGGTGGTACGGAGCTATCTTGGTATGCTTTGCTTGATATGTCTCACAAAATTCTTTGAAGTCACTGGAGGTAGATTGTGTGCCGTTATTGCTTACCAAACAATCCGTGATGCCAAATCTCGCGAATAGTTCGTGTAAACAGTTTATGGTATTTTCTGTTGTCGGATGTTTAAATCTGGCAACCTCTGGGTATTTACTGAAACTATCTACTGTTATTAAATAGTAGTAACCCTCAATGAGTCCTGCATAATCCACGTGGATTCTGGACCATGGTCTGTCAACTTTAGACTATGGCTTTTGTATAGAGGGTGGTGCTTTCGCCGCAGCAGCACAACCTTTGCAACTTTCCACCATTTGTGTATCATCGTCCATGTTTGGCAAGTAGACAAAACTTCTCATAAGTGATTTCATCCGGTTTTTTCTGGGATGTCCTAAGTGAAAATTTTTCAAGATCCGTCTTCGTAGCGACTTCGGTATTACTACTCTCTCGTTATACAATAATATGTTGTCACAGATTGAGAAACTGTCTGCTAAATTCGTCACCTTCTCTTCTATTTTTTTCTTGGTATTCTGAATAAATTTGTCTCTTTCTGCTTCTCGTCTTATCTCTAGCAGCGTTGCAGGTAGTTCCTTTATTGTATTGCATAATACCTTACTGATTTCATCTTCAGCTTGTAATGCCGCGATTACCGAATCTTCTAACGGTTCGCCTTTTGCAGGTATTAATCGTGATAGTCCATCAGCGTGTCCTATTTTCTTTGATGGTAAGAACTCAAGTTTGAAATTGTAGTTTAGTAACACAGTTCCTCATCTTAAAAGTCTGTTCTCTGTATAGACTGGTAGACCTTTTTTTGAACCGAAAATCGTAAGAAGTGGTTTGTGGTCCGTTTGGAGCGTGAATTCTCTCCCATAAATATATCTGTGAAAACGAGTTACTGCAAAAATTATGCCCAATGCCTCCCTTTCGATCTGTGAATAGTTTCTCTCCGCCGGTAATAATGATCTAGATGCGTGTGCAACGGGTTTGTTTGTACCGTTCCGCATCTTGTGTAGAATACACACACCTACCCCATGTGAGCTTATGGGATAACTGCGTTATCCCATCTACACATTCTACGCGCGCGCGAGTTTCCTCCCTCTCTTCCACACTCGCGTGTGCGCGCGCTCGCGCGTTCACGGTTTGCACCCCCCTCCTTTCTCTTTCAGTCAGACATAGCAGTAAACCATTTTTTTTTGTTGTGGACTTCAAGCTACCTGCTGCTCCTGATATTATGCAAACTAGAATTTGAAATCTTCCCGCGAAATTTTTTTGACGTCACGGACAAACTGGTTTTTCGAGGAGTCGTGGTCCAGACACGGAACCAAGCAGTTTGACTCATTTATCCCTCGTCAGTCAACTATAGTACAGACAGGGATATCTTACTAACGAACAGATATTCTTCGTTCTTTTGGCTCGTCGCAAACAATTTTCTTCAAGACGATGCAACCAACAACAAATAATTCTTTTGACTCGTCGTCGCAAATAATTTTCATCAAGTCGATGCAACTATCGGCCACTTTTTTTCCTCAACCTAAGACTAACTCCTTAGAAGAACTTCCTTCTGTTTTCTATCAGGGAAACTTAGTACGTACGTCTTTGTCATCACAACACATTTTGATGGCTAGAATTTTCTCGTCGAGTGACTAACGTCTTGTCCGAACCTGCCTTTGTCATTAACAAGGAACAGAACTTTTCATATTCGTTGAACTCTAATCTGCTTTGTACCAGTACCTTAAAAATATACATAACATTACACTCACACTAACAAAAACTCGCAGTGAGTATTTTTCTTTGTTCTATATATAACATTCCGTGTAAATTGACTTTTCTGGAACCTTCTTCCTCAAGAACTTTTCCCGCCTTAGCCATCTTGCTTTCCGGTTTTGGTGCGGAACATTTTCCTTGATCTCGTACCACGAGATAAGCTACTTGTTTTTCCATTTAATAAAAAAAAATTACACTTGTTTGAATCCAGTCGTTTTCTGTCATTCTGTGCAGGCTATCTTATTAATGTTTTTAATTTATGCACGTGTGGACTAACCACCATTCCTTCACTGTTCATTCACGCATTTTTCTTTTTATACATTGCTTGTGGACTCGGTAGTTTAGTGTGGTGTCTGGCACAAGGCCACTTTGTAATAAACCAGCACTGCACCCTACCGGGTCTGCAACAAGTTTGGTGACCCGAGACGTGAATTGAACACGCAATAAGATTGGCAACCTTGCCAAAATAATTCTGAGCAAGCTTAAATATAAACGTGCATAAATTCGATAGCCAGAATGACGTCTAGTGACACTGAAGAGTTGGCGAACATGACCGCCGCCGTCGCTCCATTTCCCCCCTTTCACGAAGGGAACATAAAGAACTGGTTCCTGCAAATGGAAGCTATTTTTACTGTCAGATGAATTACAGACCAAAAAACAAAGTTTGGCCACGTGGTGGCGGTTTTGCCACCCGCCATTGTCGACGAAGTATCTGACTTTCTAGAAGCCGTCCCGGAGGTAGAACCGTACACCCGGTTAAAAGATGCTTTAGAAGAATGGGCCGTACGGAGGAAACATTAATCCGTGAATTATTTAGTAACTTAACTTGCGATGGCAGGACTCCCTCGCAACTCCTTCGTTTTATGAAAAGTCGACTCGGTAAAAACACTATGGCTGACTCGATTTTAAAAAGCCTGTGGCTGGATCGCCTCCCCACCACCATTACCCAAATTTTGGCGCCTATGTCTGAGAACACCCCGATCGACCAGTTAGCGGACGCCGCTGATCGTATTTTCTCTCAACTGGATCACCAAACAACGCCAGTACACAGTGCTGAAGCAACTAGTGACCACAGGTCCTTAGAAAAAACAGTGGAAGATTTACAGCGCCAAGTTAGAGACTTGACATTAGCTCTAAAAAGCCATGGTCGAAGCCGGTTCCCTCCCCGCCGGCGTTTCAGGAGTCGACCACGCTCGTCCAGTCGAAACAAGGATGTCCCTTCTACTATGTGTTATTACCACCGCCGATTTGGGTCTGCAGCACATTACTGCACCAAGCCGTGTACCTATACTGCGGTCGCGGAAAACAAGACCCCAGCGAGTGAAAGCGACTAATCTCGCTGGCAAGGCATCTTCACCGAAGCTTAGTCGCCTTTTCTACGTGACAGATACACGTAATAATTTACGTTTTTTGGTTGACACCGGCGCTGCCATCAGTGTGCTACCTGTTCGTGATAAAGCACGTCAACAACCTTTTCAGCTCCGCTTACAAGCAGCAAATGGTTCCAGCATTAATACTTACGGTACGAAGTCCCTTACCCTAAACATAGGAATGCGACGAGACTTTACCTGGAATTTTACTGTTGCTGACGTCCAGATGCCGATATTAGGTGCCGATTTCCTGGCACACTATGATCTAGCCGTTCGAATGAACAACCATTCCCTAACAGACAACTTAACAAGACTGTGTGTTCTTGGTACTTACTCTAAACTTACCACCACTGGCATCACCGTGGCAACTTGCCACAATAAGGAGTACTTAGACTTATTGAATCAGTACCAGGACCTCCTGCGTCCTGCTGGGTCTATTGATTCAACTAAACATCAAACGCATCATTTTATTAAGACCACGGGTCAACCTGTTTTTGCCCGTCCTCGTCGTTTAGCACCTAACAAATTAAAATTCGCTAAGAAAGCTTTCGACGACATGCTACGAGAGGGTGTTATTCGTCCGTCCGACAGCCCCTACGCTTCCCTTCTTCATTTGGTACCTAAACCAGGAAAGGAAGATTATAGAATTTGCGTGGATTACAGAAGGTTGAATTCCATTACCGTCCGGGATCGCTATCCAATCCCCCATCTCCACGATTTCGCTTCTGGTTTACAAGGCGCGAAGATTTTTACTAAAATAGATCTCGCAAAAGCATATTATCAGGTGCCAGTAGCTGCTGCTGATGTCCCAAAAACTGCCGTTACTACACCCTTTGGTTTATTTGAATTTTTGAAAATGCCTTTCGGCCTTTGCAACGCAGCACAGACCTTTCAGCGTCTTATGGACGAAGTTCTGCGTGGACTCCCCTTCGTTTTCGATTACATCGACGATATTTTGATAGCTAGTGAGGACGCTGCCTCTCATAAGCGACATCTACACGAAGTTCTTCAACGTTTGTCTCATTACGGATTCCGTCTAAACCTGAACAAATGTGTCTTCGGATCAGACCACATGGAATTTTTAGGACACCATGTTGATGCTAATGGAATTGCCCCTATAACTGAAAAGATTAAAGCTATCATTGAGTTTCCCGTCCCTGTTTCCATTAAAAAGTTGAGACGTTTTATAGGGATGATCAACTTCTACCGAAGATTTATTCCCAACTGTTCAAACATTCTGACTCTCCTTACCAACCTATTACAGAAGAAGAATAAAGCTATTACACTGGAGAATGAAGCCTTGGACGCCTTTCGAGCAGCTAAAACCGCTCTAGGCAATTTTTCTAAGCTCAGTTTCTTAGAGGACGACCCTCAGTCGGATATCTACCTGACCACTGACGCTAGCGAAACCGCAATAGGTGCGGTCATTGAACAAGTCCGTCCTTCTCAACGTAAACCCATAGCGTTCTTTTCCGCTAAACTTTCTCCTGCCCAGTCACGCTACAGTATCTTTTCTCGTGAACTGTTAGCTATTTTTCGTGCTGTTAAGCATTTCAGACACATCCTCGAAGGTAGGTCTTTCGTTATCTTTACGGACCACAAACCTTTAACGTCCATTATGTCCACCAATTCGGACAAATACACTTCGAGGCAAATCAGATATCTGGACTATATATCTCAATTTACTACTGATATTAGGTACATTAAGGGTTCGGATAACACTGTCGCCGATACCCTATCTCGTACTGAGATGTTCGTCGTGCATACTGATGCACTCAGTCAGGACTTGATCGCCGACGAACAGGAAGCGGACATAACTCTGAAGCATGTGTTATCCGACACTTCTTTGGAACTTCAGAAATGTCCAGCTCCTTTTAGTAACAAGGTCCTATACTGTGATGTTAAATCCAAATCCCCAAGACCTTATGTTCCTCCGTCTCTTCGTAGACAGGTTTTTGACCACCTACACGGACTCTCACACCCTAGCAAAAGAGCCACAGTTAAATTGATTTCGGACCGTTTTGTTTGGCCGAATATGAACGTACAGATTCGCGAATGGGTCAATACATGTTTACAATGTCAGAAGTGTAAAGTGCATAGACACACAAAATCTCCTGTGGGCACCTTCAGCGAGCCTGATGCTCGTTTTACTAATATACACCTGGACTTAGTTGGGCCTCTACCAACTAGCCAAGGTTATTCTTACCTTTTAACTATAGTGGATCGTTTTTCCCGATGGCCTACTGCCATCCCTATTAAAGATACCACTGCTGTTACTGTCGCAAAAGCTATTTTACGCGATTGGATTTCGATCTTTGGGACTCCCAAAGTGGTTACTACGGACAGAGGAGCACAGTTCCAGTCGTGTCTTTTCAGGGAATTCACTGAACTCCTTGGTGCAAAGCATATACGTACTACAGCGTATCACCCCTGTGCTAATGGTCTAGTGGAACGGTTCCATCGCACCCTTAAGGCTTCGCTATCAACGAAGCATGAGAATAATAATTGGGTCGATGAATTACCCCTCATCCTTCTATCGTTAAGAAACATTCTTAAGGATGATTTGAAATGCTCCCCTGCAGAGCTTGTTTTTGGTATTTCGTTATCATTACCCGGCCAATATTTTCACCAGCGGCCAATTCCTTTTTATTCAAGACTTGCGCCTTTAAAATGGCAAACTTATGTTATACACCGCCACGGCACTGCCCGAGTGATATATATTTACCGCACCAGCTCCAGGACTGCGAGTTTGTGTTTGTTCGTAACGACTCTGGCCTCTTACGCCGGCTTACATAGGCCCATACCGCGTCCTTAAACGCGCGGATAAATATTTCCAAATACAAAAGGTATTCACACCGACAACGTTTCGATAGATCGGTTGAAGCCTGCATTTATAGAGAAACTGTCGTCCCATACTACTTCCCAATCAACTCCGCAAGTTCAGGAGAATTTGAAGACACCTGTTTCTCTCGACAAGCCTATGTCTAAGTATACCAGCTCTGGGAAAAAGTCACCTTTCCCGAAGAAGTTTGAAACCTTTTATTATTATTAGTTAAATGTCTGCGACATTTAATCCAGGGAGAAGGCTATGGGATAACACAGTTATCCCATCTACAACATTCTACGCGCGCGCGAGTTTCCTCCCTTTCTTCCACACTGCGCGTGTGCGCGCGCGCGTTCACGGTTTTCACCCCTTCCTTTCTCTTTCAGTCAGACATAGCAGTAAACCATTTTTTTGTTGGACTTCAAGCTACCTGCTGCTCCTGATATTATGCAAACTAGAATTTGAAATCTTCCTGCGAAATTTTTTGACGTCACGGACAAACTGGTTTTTCGAGGAGTCGTGGTCCAGACACGGAACCAAGCAGTTTGACTCATTTATCCCTCGTCAGTCAACTATAGTACAGACAGGGATATCTTACTAACGAACAGATATTCTTCGTTCTTTTGGCTCGTCGCAAACAATTTTCTTCAAGACGATGCAACCAACAACAAATAATTCTTTGACTCGTCGCAAAATAATTTTCATCAAGTCGATGCAACTATCGGCCACCTTTTTTTCCTCAACCTAAGACTAACTCCTTAGAAGAACTTCCTTCTGTTTTCTATCAGGGAAACTTAGTACGTACGTCTTTGTCATCACAACACACTTTGGATGGCTAGAATTTTCTCGTCGAGTGACTAACGTCTTGTCCGAACCTGCCTTTGTCATTAACAAGGGAACAGAACTTTTCATATTCGTTGAACTCTAATCTGCTTTGAACCAGTACCTTAAAAATATACATAACATTACACTCACACTAACAAAAACTCGCAATGAGTATTTTCTTTGTTCTATATATAATATTCCGTGTAAATTGACTTTTCTGGAACCTTCTTCCTCAAGAACTTTCCCGCCTTAGCCATCTTGCTTTCCGGTTTTGGCGCGGAACATTTTCCTTGATCTCGTACCACGAGATAAGCTACTTGTTTTTCCATTTAATAAAAAAAAATTACACTTGTTTGAATCCAGTCGTTTTCTGTCATTCTGTGCAGGCTATCTTATTAATGTTTTTAATTTATGCACGTGTGGACTAACCACCATTCCTTCACTGTTCATTCACGCATTTTTCTTTTTATACATTGCTTGTGGACTCGGTAGTTTAGTGTGGTGTCTGGCACAAGGCCACTTTGTAATAAACCAGCACTGCACCCTACCGGGTCTGCAACAAGCTCACATCACTTGCAATAATGATTTCGAGTTCGGGGTCGAAATATGTCAATGCTAACTCCGAAGTTAATTTTTGTATTATTTCCTCAAATGCTTTTTTACAGTCCTCTGTCCAATTCCAATTATTCTCCTTTTTTAGTAACTCATTTAGTGGAGCCCTCAGTTTATGCATATTATCAATAAATTCGCCATAGTAGTTTTAGCTAGGCCCAGGAAACTTTGTAGTTCTGCAACATTTTTTGGTTCAGGCATATTTTTAATTGCCGATGCCCTCTCTGAGTCCGGTTTCCTGCCATTTTCATTTATTATCTGACCTAAGTATTTAATTTCATTTAGGAAAAAATCACACTTTTCTCCTTTTACTTTGAACCCAAAGTCCTGAAGTCTTCTGAAAACTTCCTTTATGTGTGATGTGTGCTCTTCAACATTGTCACTCCTAATTAGAATGTCATCCTAGTAGCTCTTATTCTACTAGTATCTTTTCTGTTCCTACATTGGGACGCCTTGTGGCCCTTTTTTCTACACTCAAGACAGTTTTTATATCTAAAACGACAATCCTTGTTCCAATGTAGTCCTCCACATCGATAACATGCTGATGGGGGAGGGGGCTTATATTTGCTTCGATTTTCATCATAATTTGTCCTGTATGTTGTACTTTTTCTCTTATTATAGAATTTTTGTTTTCTTTCCAGGGAGGGTAAGAATCTTTTTTCATTATTGTAGAATTTTTGTTTAGTTTTCTTTCCGGGGAGGGTGAAGAACATAGACTTTTGTTTAACTTACGTATAATGTCCTTCGCGTCTTTCTTTATACTTAGGCATCTCTGACAATCTTCCGATAATTGTTGTAGTGTTAGTCCCGGTTCATTTTGTAATTTTGAAAGCATTCTTTTGCGCATTTCACTATCTTTTGTTGAAACTAACCCTTGAACAAAGAAGAGACATTTGAAATTGTCCGGGACCAATTCCGCTAGTTTGAAGTCGTCGCAATGTTTATTTACGATTGCGGCAAACGTGGAATAATCCTCATTATTGCCCTTTACCAGGTTAAGGCATTTCCACCTCCTGTGGAAGAGTGATGTTTTGGGGCTGAAGAGTTCTTTAAGACATGTCACTGCTTCGTCAAATGTTAATTCGTTCGTCTTTTTTGGCAAGATATAATCCACGAACTTCGTATATTCTTCAGTTCCTAATTTTCTAAGCAATAGACGTAGCTTTTTTGCTTCTGTCCAGTTTTGACAGTCGATGTTAAAGATGTCTTCATGTCTTCTGAAGTAATCTCCGAAATTTTTATCCTCATCTCGAAAATATTTGAAAATTTCTATGGTATTCCACACTGCATCTTGCGAAAAAGTTGCTTCTTTTTCAATATCTAGTTGCTTGTTACCCGCTATTTTCAATATTAGTTCCTGGAGCTCTATTTGTCTTTCTTGATTTTCCTTCTGCATTTGTAGTAATTGCTTTTGCCATTTTTCTTCCATTCTTTCTTGTAGTTGTAATTGTCGATCATTTTGGTATTTTACCAGTTCTACCAAAATATTTTTAAAATTTTCCATGATAATTCAATTTTACGTATTTTTAAATCTCGTAACTCTTTGTCATCAATTTGCTGTTTGTTCTTCCTGTGTGAGTTCAAATCGCTCGTCATCAATTTGTTGTGGACGAGGGAAGGATTTTTCTATTTCTTCTTCTCGTGTGAGTTTGAATTGCTCGTCGCCAATTTTTTGTGGACAACGAGGGAATTTTTTTTGTTGTTGTTTGTTCTTCCCGTGTGAGTTTGGATCGCTCATCGCCAATTTTTTGTGGACGACGAGGGAAAATTTTTTGGTTGTTTGTTCTTCCCATGTGAGTTTGAATCTTTGTTGTTTTTTTTTTGTGTTTTGGATTTTGTCACTTTGAGATGAAATCCGGTCTCAAATGAATGACAAACGCAGGAATAAAATATAGCAAATAAATGTATTGACATAATAATACAATTGGTAATATGGTTAGTAGATCCAGAAATGCGGTTAGTAGCAACAATAGTATATATACAGTCTGGGAAATTCAGTATCGAAGTATGACTTCCTTCTGAGTCTATGCGCTCGCAACTGTGACTCCTACAAAGCGGTTACCTCACTCTCTCACTGTATCAGTGTATCTCTCCCGGGTATTCACCAGCAGCAGTACAAGTACACACTGGTCAAGACCACTTGTATGAAAAAGGGGTGGACCCCATAACACAGATCAAACTATTATGACATGTTATTGAGTCAGCCAGATTATCTAGGTCTTGTTAGCTACATACAAGATGAGCATATACTATAAGGTTATGTTGTAAGGAGTATTTGCCTCCTGCAGTCGACCAGTCCATTACAAAAACGCTTGCACATGCAGCATAAGGGCAGGCGGCATCAACTAAGCAACCCAGTAAACCAATGCATCAGATTGTAGCAGATGGAGACTTGCTGTTAAAGCTGTCTTTCAGGCAAGTGAGAAAAGGAATAAGGAACAGCAAAGAGAAAGGAAGAGTACCTATAGTGCTCGAGACAGCTTTCACATGCAGCAGTTTCAAGAGAGCCAGCCATTTCAAGATTGAGCAATGCAGATACAACATGTGCTGCATGTTTATCACAAATTAGACCAACTCCTGGTGCATACACTATTGTCTTAAGGATGTCAATAATAACATAGTTGCAAATTTTAAAAATAGAATATCTATATAGTGAATTTAATACAAGAAGCCACACATCAAATTGACTAACATGATCAGTTTAGTGCAAGTGATTTTTTAGGACATCACAAAAGGGTCCCTCAAGCATTTTTTCACTGAGTGGTCAGCTTCAATTGCACATTGTGGTTTAATTCCCATTTGTGTCATTGTGAACAAAAATTTGGAAAGGCTCAGTGTATGTTCAATGGATTATGAAATACTGACACAGCAAGAAAAGAAAAAAATATAAATCTGGTTTTCAATGGATTCACCTGGCACTGCATGGAGGTAGGTAAGTGATACTTGGGACATCTCCATTGCTACTTCTGTACATGTTGTGGCATTCAACAACTGGTCAGTTGAGCCAGTGCCATCAAACAAACCTGCTGCATCCAAACATAATATATTCATTACACTACCCCACACATCTGGAGTAAAGTTAGAAAAACATAATAATGCATCCATCCAAACTGTTGTAATAAAATTAGTAATAATACAAGGGGGTGCTGAAAAATTCTACACCTGATTAGAGATGGGATTCCAAAAATAATTCTGATGTTGCCTCATTTGTAAATAGTTACAATACTTCATCTCAGAAATATAAACAGATAGTGAATAAAAAATGAAAAAAGTAGATATTCTTTTATAAATTAATCTGTTTATATATGATAAATAAGATGGAAAAAAAGAGAAGTTTTTAAAATCACTGGATAAAATTTTCTATAGGAAATTTTGACATTTATTCAACATTTGCTGTTGGCTGTTATAAGCCTAAAACAAAAGGTTAGCAAAAAAACTAAAAATATATATAAACAAATTGTAATTAGTTATTATTGGTTTTGGTGAACATTGTTTCAGTCAGATTTCCTGTTTCTGACATTTACCAAAAGAACCAGTCTCATGTCAACAACACCAATTTTTAATGACCATCAAAAATGAAATTGATGAGTGTATTGTTCATACTTCTGTCACTGAAATGATTTGAGATGGCAGGGTGGGGTGACTGAAAATTTGTACACTAAAATTAGTTCACATCCTTTTCACAGGGGTAGCCAAATTATTTTATGGACTTGAGGTATGGGTCAAGCCCTTTCCAAGTCTCCACCTTAGCAACAAGCCTGCTGTTGCTCCCACTGTTTTTTCTTTTCTATAAGGTTGGCTAAAAAGATTGTTCTGTGTTAGTTGTTTGGCATTAGAAGTGTTTATTTTTTCTAATTTCCTTTAAAAAAGACCACTTTTGATTTTATTGCAACAGCTGTTTTATTAGCATTAAAAAAAAATTATATCAATATAGCATATTTTAGTTTATTGGTAGTGAATATGAAAGAAAATAGGTAATAGTTTTTTTCATTTACATTTTTATTTTAAAAAAGGTAAAAATATATGTGCTGTTTATAAAGAATGTATTCTGAATAAAATAACAACAATGACTCCACAGATTTCATTATCTGTGAATTGTCATGCCTTGTGAAAGATACTCAAGTAATTTCCCATTGCTTTCTCCATGGTTTAGACATCAGAGTTTTATTTTCTTGAATTAGTTCACCTAGTGGCAACTCTAGGTCATCAATGTTTGCCGGGCTTACAATCTTAAGCTGATGTAAGATGAGGTGGATTCAGTCTACTCCTTTCTTGCATAAAAAAATGTTCAGAATGCAATTTGTTCTGAACACATTGAACTTTGACCAACAGTAATTTCATTCAAGTTTGGTTTTATATATTACTCTTACTATGAACTTAATCCTGCATTCCCAATTACATTGAAATATTCACAAATATCTATTAATGCTCCATAATCTCAAGCAAAGTCACCCACTATTTTGGTCATCAAATTTTAAGGTAACCTTTCCCTTTTGCCAAAATTATTCACAGATTTCAAGGGAGAAATTTAATCTCAGAATTTTTTTAGCATATTGATCCTGACAGTTCTTCCACAGTAATATCAATATATAGTTCTTCTTAATTATTTTTATTATCCTAAGAATTGTCTGGATGGTTGTTGCCATAAAATGCCAGCCAATACATTATTCAGTTTCCTTTAAGTGGAACATTGCTGGGGGGAGAGAAAATTGAAAAAATGTATTTATGGAAAATTGTATCAGTTAGGCCAACATGAATTTTAGTATGGTATAGATTTCTTTGCTTTGCAAGAAAAGAATTAAAGATGAAATCCATATATAAAATAAGGAATCACTTTGTGTTACTTGATATTTTTATGTAAATTATAAGTTGACTAAACTCTACTTTAAGTTGGTTTCTTTTTAGTTGGAATATCATGTTGCATTAATAATATTTAATAAAAAAAATTATTTTATTTGTAGTTGATTAACTAATAAAATATGATTTAATGTTAGATTTTAAGGGTATAACATTTTTATCAAATTTTAATTTTTATATATTTTCATAATTTTTTTCATGGTGCACATGTAACAATCAGTCCAGCATAACAGGTTGGTCCAATCAGTGTATTTGCTACCATTTGTCATCTCTTTTATTCTATCAGCGGACACTGTCCGAAAAGGAAAAGGATCTACTTCAGCTCCTACTCACTTATTTTAACAGAAGTAAACTGAAGAAGTAATCAGTAGAAACATTGTAGTAGCATAAAACAAACAATGGAATAAAAATCCATTCAAAAGTAACATTACGATCCTTATGAGGAATGATAAAGTCCATTTTCAAGCCAGTTCTTTTATTTCTTGTTGAAAGTGTAGAGTGAGTGGCCATAGTTAAATGCAAATAAATCGCAGAACTGTCCAATAAACAAAATTGACAAAGCTTGCAATAAACAATTACAAGAAAAAGAAAAGAAAAGGGACAAAAATAAAGCAAGCAAACAAATATATGCAATGCAAATTAACAGTAATAAGTCAAAGCAACAGTAATATGGCAAAAAGTTTGCAAACTAAGAATTTGTATTGACACATGAGAGCAAATTTGGATAAGCAAATGTAGCGTTCTGACTTCAAGACTAGACAGACCAGGACTGTGTCAAATGAAACTGAGAACTTGCCTATTTTATTGGCTAGGAAGGAATTCCAGCATCCATTTGTGTGCTTCTGCCTATAAATTAAAGAGAGGAAAGTGTTTTGCAGTCATTCCTAGTCAGTTTGGAACCAACAGAAAGAATCTGGTATTCTAGACAACAAGATTTCTGGTAGGAAATGGCATTGTCTAGTTTGTATAATTTATGTATCCATTTACATCTGCACTAGTTTATGACTGGCTGGCATTAGCTGCCAATCTATGGGTCATGACTCATTTATAAAAAATATTTTTTTAATCTTTGCTTCTTTGCTTAGTTTAAATTTAACATAGGTCATATTTGATTGGTTGATCAGAGTAAAGCTAACAAACCTTATAACCCCTCCATTTTTTCTTTTTTCATAAAAGGAGGTTGTATTTTGCTTTGAAATTTAAATAACTCATTCACTCACCAGTAATTTACAATTGCCTGATGTGATGCATTGATATGCATTGAAACATAACTGCAATTGTGCAGCAATTTTGATAGGTTTTCGATGTAATATTCTAAAATAAATAATGTTGCTCTACTTTGTATTTTAAATTAAATGTTACAAACGTTGGAATTTGTACTTTATTCATTGTCATCTTACCTGTGTATATATATATATATATATAATTAAAAAAAAAACAGACCATTTTAAGGTACCATTATAATAATTTATTTCACCAGAGTCCTTTTAAAAGGACGCCGGATTATCAGATAGCACTTCCAACAATGAAATGAAACGAAAAATATTAAAAATATTAGCTCTGGATTTACATTGAGCACTCAGGATTTCATCCTCCTTGGGATTACCCACACGGATTACCAAGTTCTTCATAACTTAATTATATATATATATATATATAATTATTTTTTATAAAAAAAATTATAACATAAGTATGTTATAAAATCACTACAAAAATAGCCATTTTGTTTCAACGCACTCTGTGTCTTATCAAGTGATGATGTTGAAAATAAAATAAATTGTTTTAAAAGTTTCAGATTAATTAACGATCCTACACTAGGGGGAAACATTGTTACAAAAGCTAGAATAACCAATCAAAAACCAAGTATATAAAGATTCAAAAGCTTGACAATGAAATCATGTTATAATAGCTATTCAGATCTTTAAAATACGTGTAATATTAAAAATAATTTATACTAACGAACCAATAATTATAAAATTATATGATAAAATTTAATATTAAAATTAAAAACTGGCAATTTTATAATCCAAATTTAATCACTATTAAGTTTAAAAACTACAAAATTATTGAGAAAAGAAAAAATATATATGTTTATTCAATTCATTTCTTCATTGAAATTACGTTCGACAAGACGCTACAATATATCCGGTCATTTGACAATACATGTATATATATTTTTTTCTTTTCCCTTTCTTTTCCGTTTTCATTTTAAAGTGTGTGAATGTGGTCTTAAACTCACTCGCAAAACAACAAAAACACAATCAGGTTATAATACATAAGCACCCAGACATAATTAGATACACACACACACACACACACACACACACATATATATAAAAAAAAAAAAAAAAACATATAAATACACTTATACTCAAACCTACACATTCCTCAGTGCGAATACTCTAACCAACACATAAATAAATATATACACATATACACCAACACTAATAACACTATGCAGGTAAACAATACACATTTATATCGTAAGTATGACCATCATGCAATAAAAATAGTAATCTTTTAAAAATACAGCGACATATCATTATCATTTAAAGTATACGACCCCTACACTAAGTTAAATTTATAATGGTGTTTACAATTAACTGTAAGTTCATATCTTTGATTTAAGAGATCAGCCTTGTTTTTAAATCTACTAATTTCAAATTTTTCATTAAGGCATAGGTAACATGGGGCATATAGGGAGTTACATGTCCGAGCTTTCTTAACCAAACTCCATTTAACCGTAGGTGTTTTGTTCTTATCTTTTAGATTCCAAAAATACTTGGATAATGAAGTCATGTACCTATATTCACTGTGATTAAAGGATTGCGTATGCCCCCGCCAGCATTCCTTGAATGTTTTCATGGTAAAGCCAATGTAAAACTTCTTTATATTTGGATTTTCAGTTGTTAAAATAGTACTAAGATAGACTACAGAAGTAATCCCACAGTTATTTTGTAGTGGACAATTATTCGGATTCCTACAATTACATAAGTTTTTATTTGTATTATTATATTTAGTATTGCAGTTAGTAACCTGTTGAGTAGTCAAGCCTTTTGAATTCCTATACTTGTTAAAGACTATGTTGTTATGTTTTTTAATTATCTTCTCCAGGTTATCAGCACAACTATAGCTTAATTTAAGGGTATTAGGATTAAATATTTTACTAAGTGGGTTAGTTTCAGGGTTGGGGAAATGTTTTTTGATGAGGTTTAGAAACATACGCCCTAATTTAGTTTTAACCATTATATTGAAAGGGGGAGTGAACCAAATAATCTTTCTAGATCTCCTTTTCTTATTATGCTTGCAATTAACAGGGTTTTTATATTGAATAGTGGTATTTTTGTATCCACTATTTTTTAGTGCAGAATTGTAAAAATCACTATGTTTATTAAAAACCTCCTTATTATAAGAGTTAGCGCTAATTCTAAATTCAATGGAAGAGGGTATATGTTTGATAACTGAAGGGGGATAGTTGGAATTAGGATGCACGTATATTGGGTTGGAATTAACCTTCACATATGGTTGGAAAATGTTGTTAGCAAGATCTAGGGTGACATCTAGAAAATCCACTTGTCTAACATTAGTAGTAACTATTGTCCTAAGACCTAAATCCTTAAATACCCTATAGATCATTTTCCTAATACGGTCTACCTTAATTTTAGTCGAGTTTTTAACAACTAATAATCCATCATCTCTATACAATCCTACACTATCTAAATCTAGACAATCAAAGGCACTTAAATTATATAAAAGAAATAATCCAACCAAGTCCGAAGCTTCAGCAGAATCCAAAGAACCCATAGAAATGTCAAAATTGTTGTTGCAAGACTTTTTGGTCCACTGTTCATCCTTGTAAATCAGAACAGAATTTCGGCATTTCATGATGATGTCAACTTCACTCTCAGCAATAGTAGAATATTCCCGGGCGAAGTCCAAGGCCAAGGTGAAAAGATCCTTCGATATAGAGGGATAATAGTCGATAATATCGAACTTTATGAATGTACATTTTCCCTTATATCATATGTTGTTAAACCAGTTGATTATTTGGTTCACCCCCGCTTTCAATATAATGGTTAAAACTAAATTAGGGCGTATATTTCTAAACCTCATCAAAAAACATTTCCCCAACCCTGAAACTAACCCACTTAGTAAAATATTTAATCCTAATACCCTTAAATTAAGCTATAGTTGTGCTGATAACCTGGAGAAGATAATTAAAAAACATAACAACATAGTCTTTAACAAGTATAGGAATTCAAAAGGCTTGACTACTCAACAGGTTACTAACTGCAATACTAAATATAATAATACAAATAAAACTTATGTAATTGTAGGAATCTGAATAATTGTCCACTACAAAATAACTGTGGGATTACTTCTGTAGTCTATCTTAGTACTATTTCAACAATTGAAAATCCAAATATAAAGAAGTTTTACATTGGCTCTACCATGAAAACATTCAAGGAACGCTGGCGGGGGGTATATGCAATCCTTTAATCACAGTGAATATAGGTACATGACTTCATTATCCAAGTATTTTGGAATCTAAAAGATAAGAACAAAAAACACCTACGGTTAAATGGAGTTTGGTTAAGAAAGCTCGTACATGTAACTCCTATATACCCCATGTTACCTATGCCTTAATGAAAAATTTGAAATTATTAGATTTAAAAACAAGGCTGATCTCTTAAATCAAAGATATGAACTTACAGTTAATTGTAAACACCGTTATAAATTTAACTTAGTGTAGGGGTGTATACTTTAAATGATAATGATATGTCGCTGTATTTTAATAGATTACTATTTTTTATTGCATGATGGTCATACTTACGATATAAATGTGTATTGTTTACCTGCATAGTGTTATTAGTGTTGGTGTATATGTGTATATATTTATTTATGTGTTGGTTAGAGTATTCGCACTGAGGAATGTGTAGGTTTGAGTATAAGTGTATTTATATGTTTTTTTTTTTGTTTTTTTTATATATATATGAGTGTGTGTGTGTGTATATATAAGTGTGTGTGTGTATATATATATACATATATATATATAATGTGGGAAGGTACGGTAGATTAGAAGAAAAGGTTAATAATTGTTGATGTATATGTGTATGTGTGTATATATGTATGTGTGTGTGTGTGTGTGTATGTGTGTATATGTGTGTGTGTGTGTGTATGTGTGTATGTATATATATGTATGTATAAATGTAAATATATATATGTATGTATATATATATATATATATGTGTGTGTGTATATATATATGTATGTATGTGTGTATGTGTGTATGTGTATGTGTGTGTGTGTGTATATATATAAATATGTATATGTGTATGTATGATAACATCCTCACTATAATGGTTGGCCCCTATGGTTAGCTAGATCAATTGCGACTGAGTAATGAGTTCGTTCCTCACTAGGTGCCCCCTAATTTCGGCTTTGTGCCACGATATATTTGTATATATATATATGTGTGTGTGTGTATGTGTGTATGTATGTGTGTATATATGTATCTGTGTGTGTATATATGTATATATCTGTATGTGTCCTATTTTATTGTGTATGTATATTTATATTTAAGTATATTTCTGTTTGTATGAATGTGTTTATATATTTGTATGTTAGGCTATATGTATATTGCTGTGTGTTGATATTTGAATGTATATTTCTGTATCTATATGTTAGTACGTTTATATATGTATTTGGTTGAGTGTTGTTGTATTTTTATGTATACATGTATATATTGGTAGTTGTTATTGTAGATTGATATATTTATATATATGTTTATTTGTAGATATGTAGGTATGTGTATATATATTTTTGTATGTTTGTGTATGTATATATGTGTGTGTTGGCACCTATTATGTATGAGTTTGTGTGTATGTGTGGGTATGGAAACATTGGTATATCATGACTGTTTTTATATATGTAAGTATGTGTGCATAAAAATCTGTGTATATATGTGTGTATTTAGGTTTATATGTATATGTGTGTGCATGTGTACTTGTTATCATAGATATGTATATGTGCGTATATGTTTATGTTTATATATTTATTTGTATGTATTTCTGTGTGTATATGTATGTATGAGTGTATGCTTATGTGTGTTAATTTGTGTTTGCTGCCGCGTATATATATATATGTATCTGTGGGTTTCTTTATCCTGTTTTTCTTTGCCTAATATATAATGAAACTATTATCAACTTATATGATTAATATATTTTTATTGATATTTATGGTTTTGGAATTTTCGTTTTAATATATTAAATAATATTATTTTTAACCATTTTTATCTTTGTATATTTGCTCCCTTAAGTTATAATTTAATAAGTGGTTAGCATTTATTTAATGATACTTTAAGTCTGAAATATTTATTGGTTGTGGTATCTGATTGTCTATGTCATTGTCTGTGGATGTATGTATGTGTATCTATCGGTGTCTATGTGTATGTAGAGTGTATTCACATTTAACTGTGTGTGTATAAGTGTTGGTTTCCACGTCTCCTTTTTTCATAAAGGGCTGTAGAGATGTTCATGTCTCTCCCCCTTTTTTTTTTTTTTTTTTTTTTTGTGTTGTGTGTGTGTGTGTGTGTGTGTGTGTGTGTCTAATTATGTCTGGGTGCTTATGTATTATAACCTGATTGTGTTTTTGTTGTTTTGCGAGTGAGTTTAAGACCACATTCACACACTTTAAAATAAAAAAGGAAAAGAAAGGGAAAAGAAAAAAATATATATACATGTATTGTCAAATGACCGGATATATTGTAGCGTCTTGTCGAACGTAATTTCAATGAAGAAATGAATTGAATAAACATATATATTTTTTCTTTTCTCAATAATTTTGTAGTTTTTAAACTTAATAGTGATTAAATTTGGATTATAAAATTGCCAGTTTTTAATTTTAATATTAAATTTTATCATATAATTTTATAATTATTGGTTCGTTAGTATAAATTATTTTTAATATTACACGTATTTTAAAGATCTGAATAGCTATTATAACATGATTTCATTGTCAAGCTTTTGAATCTTTATATACTTGGTTTTTGATTGGTTATTCTAGCTTTTGTAACAATGTTTCCCCCTAGTGTAGGATCGTTAATTAATCTGAAACTTTTAAAACCATTTATTTTATTTTCAACATCATCACTTGATAAGACAGTGTGTTGAAACAAAATGGCTATTTTTGTAGTGATTTTATAACATACTTATGTTATAATTTTTTTTATAAAAAATAATTATATCTGCTCTACTTTGTATTGAGCACTCTTTTAAGAATAGTAATTGTTGGTTATTGGAATTCATTCCGTATATACCAATTATATACTTGGATATATATATATATATATATATATATATATAGATAATATTAGTGGAAAATATACATACATATGCAAAATATATAAATACCCATACATGTATATTTTTAGAAAAAAAAAAAAATTCCAAGAGGAAGAATCCAGGTAGAACTCAATGTCTAGGACAGAGTAAGGATATAATAAGTTATAATATTAGTGTTTAATATTCGTGTATTAAGTTATAATATTAGTGTTTAAGCCTTTTTATTATATCTATCTATCTATATATATATATATATATATTGAGCAAACAGTATCACAAATTGAGAAAAAGGTTTTTGTGACACGTTTCATCTGTTAGGACTTCATTGGACTGGGCTTTGTTGTTGTTGCCACAACTACACATGTGCACGAAACGAGAAACACTGGTAGTTTCAAAACTTTTGAAAGAATATTTTTGAAAGAATATTTTTTTAAAAAAAAATTTTGAGTGAATATTTTTCAGTCTGTCTGAATTCATCTTTATTCTTTTTCTTTTTCTCTCCATTATCTTTGTCCCTGACTATCTTACATTGTGATAACAGAAAATCTGTCAAGAATGGTGATAATATTGTAAAAGTGAAAATTTCTCATTTCATGTGCAATATCAATAAAGCACAGTCTGACGAAGTCCTAATGGATGAAATGCATCGCAAAAACTTTTTTTCCAATTTGTCATACTATTTTCTCAATACTGTTTCTTGATATATAAAATTATATATCATATAATATATATATATATATATATATATATATATATATATATATATATATATATATATATATATATATATATATATATATAATCAAGTTTAAATTGCACTCAGGCTTGTTACATGCAAATACTCTTGAGAAAGGTATGAATCCATTTCCTACTCCCAGCCATAGATTAAATAATTGAACTTGGAAAAATTGTTATTTTCCAAAAACTGTTAATATAATATTCAGTCACAGAAGAAAATATTATTCTTATAATTCCCAAAATTTTTTAGCTTTAAATAACTCAAAAACACATTGATAAGTGGTAAAAAACAAATCAATTAATCAATCCAGTTTTATTTTTTGAAACACATTTTTGATATTTCAACGCATGTTCAGATTTTGGTGTCACATTTTCCATCCTCTTTTAAAAACGCTTCCAGATATTAAATTTCTGTATCATGTTGACATCTCAAATTTATAGTTTGCACCTTGAGATTTTTGTCTTGCTGGCAATTATACATTGTTTTGGAGGTCTTGTAGTTTTCCTTTTGTATCTAGCATCAACCCAGTATCATGCATATGTTGTTAAGATTGTGTTCACTGATAATAAATCCTTGGAGGGTCTCCAGTTCCCTTAAGGTAGTCATACTGTAGAGGTTGATTAAATCTGGTGAGAAAATACATCCTTACTATGTAGTTTATAAATTTGACCTTGAACTAAACTTGACACTTTTCTAATTGAGGGCACTCAATATGCAGCACAGATTAGCACACTTGTTTTGCAAACCATTGATATTGGATTTGATTTTCACAGAAGATGCCAAATTATAGAGTATTGTGTTAGATTTGGTGTGATTCAATTAAACTAAGAAAGGCTATGTGAGAAGTGACAAGAAGGTAATTCCTAAGAAAAACATGAAAAGCCCAGTCTCCTTAAAAAAAGACATAATATCAAATTCCAGCTGAGTTCATTACATTCATTTGCATGCTATGAATCCATCTCTTCTTCCCACATCTATGAGTAAAATAGCAGGACAGACATGGGTGACAACTTTGAATTCAAAGCCAGAAGAAAACTTTGAATTCAAAGCCAGATTACACTATCCTCTATAAAGACTTCATCAGATTAAAGTGATGTGTTATGGATCCTCATCTAATTCTGTGTCCATGCTTATATTTTAGAAGCATGTTAAATAAAAAGTCAGTACTCTCAGAAAGTAAAGTGATAGAGAAAAAAAAAGAGGAATAAAGTAAAATTGAATATTAAGAAATTTTAACCAAACTTGTATACATTTGAGCAAAGACTGTACATTTTCCTTTCTCTTTTGATCACGTGTTGGTGATGTGATTTAACCAGATGAAACCCAGGTAGTGAAAATGACCTTGAACTCTTTGAAACTCAGCAGAAGAGAGAATAGGTCAGTGACCTCTTTTTATCCACACAGGAAAAAGGTCCATATTTGGAAATCAAGGACCATATGAGGAAACTAAGATGTGAAAAATGAATTGTGCAAAGTTAGTCCAGATTCGGTAGCCAAGCTGAATGGACGAGTTTGCAATAAATGCAATAATCAGCTATAAATTAACGTATACTAAATAACCTTTCTTCGGTAGTTACACCAAATGTGACAGCCAGCTATCAATTTAGATATGTGAAAGGAATAGAAATCTAAAATGATTTCAAAGCTCAAATAGCTTTAACAAAGTTTAACCCAAAAAAGAAGTAAACTTTGGCATGAAAGAAGAGAAATTGTATCGAAACCAGAAGAAAGATACATGTTATACTGAGAGCTATGAAACAACAGCTTCAGTTGATTCGTTACTCAAGCCCCTAGACCAGAAACAAAAAAAAAAAAAAAGAAAGAAAAGACATGAAAAGAAACGACAAAAGAAAGAAAGAGAAAAGAGATCTAAAAGAAATATAAAACAAAAAAGAGAAAAGTAAAGAAGAAATACACATAAGAGACATTAAGCTAAAAGAAGATAAAAAGAAAACGAACTTTGATAACAATCAGATAAGTCATTGTTTTTCTTACATGTTTACATTTTGCTCAATGTATTTTGTCATGTTGTGTATTTGCATGCGGGCCTGACATAAGATTTTCTATTAAGAAGATAAATTTCCCCTCCCATATGTCCCACAACATTTCTTTTCGACTTATTGTTTTTGTTTTCACCTTATATTTCATATTGTTTACCTACTGTATGTTACACAGTAATAAATTTATTTAATTGTTAACTTTGCGTCTATGATTCTGTTGTGTGTCACCCACTGTGTGTGTTCCTTAAGCAATTCCAGCCCGCTCAACTACTCAGGTGTCTGGATGAGTACCTCATGCCAACTAATCATGGCATCACACACAACCAACTCCATATAAAGGGAGTGTTGTTCATGCATATAAGAATTGGCTCAAGGGAGACACAACAGGTGTTTTATGTGTCAAACAACATTTCTGCTCTGTCTATATCTCTGAAATGAGGTATTATGATTATTTACATTATTTGGACTATTATCCTCATTTTCAGTGCCATATTTACAACGTTTTGTCTGTTGTACGTTCAAGCCATCTTTAGGCAATATGAGCACTGGTTAAAAAAAGATGGCTTAGACATTAGGCTTATAAGCCCCAGAAATTCATACACAAATGTTCTCAAGGACACATGGCCCAATGGTTAAAGTTGGTTAAATCCAGTGACTAGACCCAAAGAGTTGTGAGTTCAATACTGTTATGGTGAAACACACCTATTCTATAGTTAATAGGCACGCCCATCTAATATAAGTAGGATTAGTAAGAGAAACGAGGGTCAGTCGATGTCGGATGACAGTAGTCGACAGTTAGTTGAATATGAAAGTAGTCAGCGACCCCAACAGGATTACTCTGCGTAATACCTATTATATCAAGTTCCTAGCATTTTGTACGTCGAACCTATTTAGGACCGATTTAGTACAAATACAAGCCTCCACTGCGAAATAACTCCACAACAACTTTGGCGACAAGGATTTACACTCATACGGAGGATGAAAAAATTTACTCGCCACAATAACTTCGGCGACAAAGTCTCAGATTCACACTTAAAAAAAACAAAAAAAAACTTGGCAAAGTTTTTCGCAAGCCAAGACATCAACTTAGTGACAAAAAATCTGCTCAAATAAGTCATGAATTGCAAATTCATAGGATCCCCCCACCTCTACAGTATTTAGACATTGTGAAAACTTTTTGCGAAGATGGAGGAATGCAAAAGTATGTTCCAGGAATTCTTTAAGTTCCAGTCGGAACAACAGATGACAATATTAGAGCAACAAAAAACATTCCAGATGCAGCTACAGGAGGAAACTTTCAATAGACAAATGCAATTCCAACAAAAAATGGAACAGATGCATAGGGAGTTTCAAAACAAAATTCTGGAAATAACCGAGAAGAGGAAAGAGAAAAATCTACAAAATGATTCTTTCCCAGAGAATACAATATGAAATTCAATTGAAATATTCACGTACAGTCCAGATGAAGAGATAACTTTTGAGGAGTATTATAAAAAATATACGGACATATATACCAAGGACTGCCACTCGTGGCCTGAAGGAAAGAAGCTTCTTTTAAGCAAATTAGGAACTGCTGTGCATAACAAATTGGTAAACTACATTTTACCGAAAAAAAGCTAGCGAGTTGACATTTACCGAGGCGGTAAATATATTAAGTGAATTATTTAGTAAAAAGACATCTCTGTTCCACAAAAGGTGGGAATGTTTGAATCTGATGAAAGATGACAAACAAGACTATATAACGTACACAGCCAATGTGAATAAGCATTGTGAAGAGTTCAAGCTGGCAGAGTTAAGCGCAGACAATTTTAAGTGTTTGGTGTTTGTTCAGGGGCTGGTATCGGAAAGAGACGCAGAGTTGAGAAAATTAGTACTGGCAAAATTGGAAAGTGATCCAAGTATTACGGTACAGAAATTGGCAGAAGACTGCACAAGGTATGTTAGTGTAAAGAAAGATTAAAAAAAAGATAGAACAGTCTGGCTTTTCGCATGTAAGGAAAATATGCTACAAAGAAGAAAGTCAGTCTACCAAAAAGAATTCTAAAATTGCAGATTATCAAGCAAAAAGTGAACTACCAGAGAAAAATAAACAAAAACCTCTGAAGCCATGTTTTGTTTGCGGTGAACTACACTGGTACAGATATTGCAATTTCAGGGATAAAAAAATGTTTCAACTGTAAAAGAGTGAGTCATAAAAGCACGCATTGCAGGTCAAAAAATAAAGACAATAAAATAAGAAAATTAAAGTCCAACGAGGTAAAAGATGGAATAACCAGAAAATTTGTTACCGTCGAAATAAGTATTAAAAATATAAAAATGCAACTTGACACTGGTTCGGATCTATCTATCATAAATTTGCATACATGGAAGAAGTTGGGGAAACCAACTTTAATGAAGACAAAGAAAATCGCGAGGTCAGTGACAGGAGAAAAGAAATACAATTTATTGGGAAATTTGTTACAAACATCATGTTAAATAAAAAAACGCGAAAAACTAAACTATTTGTCATAGAAAATACCACAAACTTACTTGGTACAAATTGGATAACAGAATTTCAATTATGGGATCTACCGATAAATTCCTTCTGTTACAAGGTAGAAAGTTTAAACACCGAAGCCCAAAAATTAATAAAGAAACTTAAGGAAACATTTCCTACTGTTTTTTCTCCAGGTTTGGGAACGTGTACCAAGATGGAGGCAAAATTCCGGCTAAAAGAAAACGCTCAGGTGGTATTCAAAAAGAAAAGGAATGTGCCGTTTGCCTCAATTGAACAGATAGATAAAGAATTGGACAGATTAGAGAACCGGTGTACTTAAAAAAGTTGAGTATAGTGAATGGGCAACACCGACGGTATACGTAAAAAAAAAAGTCTAAAGAAATTCATGTTTGTGCTGATTTCTCGACGGGTTTAAACGTGGCACTCAAAGACTATAATTATCCTCTACCAACAGCGGAAGAAATATTTGCGAAGTTTAATGGAGGCACAATATTTTCGAAGACAGACCTCAGCGTCGCATATTTGCAAATACTGGTAGAAAAAGAAACGTCAAAACTTTTGTGTATAAACACACATTGGGGTCTGTATAAATTTAACTACATTTTGGGATTAAGGTCACGCCTGCCATTTTCCAACAAGTAATGGATTCGATGTTGGGTGGTCTAGATTTTGCTGTAGCGTATCTCATGAGAAGTACAAGTATAGGCGAACACGTGGAACATGCAAATGCAGTAGTTTCAAGAATACAGGATTTTGAATTTAAACTCAAGGAAAGTAAATGCGAATTTTTTATGGAGAAAGTAAAATATCTGGGGCAGATCGTTGATAAGAATGGTAGAAGGCCAGACCCAGAGCGAGCAGCGGCTATAGAAGACATGCCGGCTCCGAATGATATTACCACATTACAAATTTTTTTGGGATTAGCTAATTATTACCAAATATACATCCCTAAAATGTATGATCTGTGGGCACCATTAAATGAACTACTGAAGAAAGGAAAACCCTGGAAATGGACTAATGAATGCCAGAAAGCATTTGAAAAGATAAAGGAAGTGTTAATCTCGGAATTATTTTTAACCCATTACAACCCGGAGTTAGAGATCATAGTAGCTTGCGACGCAAGTGCGTATGGAGTAGGAGAATGTATCTTACACAAAATGACAGATGGTCAAGTAAAACCAATTGCTCATGCTTCTAGAGCACTACTTCCGGCTGAGAAGAATTACTCTCAGATAGAGAAAGAGGCACTAGGAATAATATTTGCAGTAGCAAAATTTCACCGTTTTCTCCACGGTCGACATTTTAAGCTACAAACTGATCATAAGCCTCTAATTTCGATTTTTGGATCGAAAAAGGGTTTGCCGATGCATACAGCCAACCGACTACAGAGATGGGGTACAATATTGCTAAATTATAACTTCAGCATGGAATACATACCATCGAATAAATTTGGCTACGCTGATGGGCTGTCCAGGTTAATTCCTAAAATGAGCAAACCATTAGAAGACATGGTAATTGCCTCACTGAAGGCAGAAGAGCTGAAATTTACTGTGTGTAATGCAGTTCGGGAACTTCTGGTAACGCTAGAAAAAATAAAAGAAGAAGCCACCAGTATATCTTGAAAATAAAAGAAAAATTAGCTGAGAGGGACCAGTACACAACAAATGTTTTTTCGCTTTGCGATACAGTATTGTTATACAGAGAACGTGTGGTGATTCCATACACACTGCAAAAGCAAATACTAAAGGATTTTCATACTGGTCATCCGGGCAGCACTAGGATGAAGAGCCTAATGCGAAGTTTTGTATATTGGCCGAATACGGACAGGGACATTGAGAACGCAGTGGCAAAATGTAAAGGCTGTGCTTTAGCTGCAAAGGCCTCCCCAATAAAATTTAACCCCTGGCCAAAAACAGACCGACCATGGTCTAGGTTACATGTGGATTTTGCAGGTCCACTGAATGGATACCATTACATCATAGTAGTGGATAGTTTCTCGAAATGGCCTGAGGTACAAAGGATAAGAAAACCGATGACGCAAAGTACTAAAAACTTCCTGCAGGAATTGTTTGCAAGGTTTGGTATAGTAAACACAATTGTGATGGATAACAGAAGTCAGTTTACGTCGAAACACTTTAAAGATTTCTGCAAGGAATACAACGTCGAACATTTTACCACAGCTCCATATCACCCAAGATCAAATGGGTTAGCTGAAAAATTTGTGGACACCCTAAAAAGAGCTCTAAAGAAAGCTAGGGAAATACCTGCAGATGAAGCCCTACAGAAGTTTCTACAGGTATACAGAATTACCCCAAATAACGGAACACCAACCTCACAATTGCCAGCCGAGGTGATGTTTGCACGTCGGGTAAGATCTGTCTTCGACAAATTATTACCAAAAAAAACAAAGCCAGGTAGAGAAAAATTTATTCAAGTAAAAAAATACAATCCTGGTAAAAAAGTATACTTTAAGGTCTATAAACAGAATAAATCATTCTGGGAGATTGGAAAAATAGAAAAGCGGATTGGCAATATGATGTACTTGGTGAAAGGCGAAAAATTCATGTGCAGACGGCACATTAACCAGATCAGATGACGCTCTCCAGACGTGTTTGACAGCAGTCCCACGGAAGAAACGCCAATGGAGGTGATTTTCGATACGTTTGATCTAACGACGCCTGCAACGATTTTACCTGAGGTACGCCGATCCAGGAGAAAAAGAAAAGCAACTGATCATTTAAAAGTGGATCCAAAACGTAGGAGATACGCTACGATGTTACTAAAAAAATGAATTTTTTTTTCTTCATATTTCCTGTAAAAAATAAATAAAGAAAACAGTTTTACTCCTACGGAGTAAAGTTTTAGGAGGGGGGGGTGTTATGGTGTGGCACCATTTAACGAGGCAGAAAAAGAAAAGAAAGAAAAGAAGGAAAGGAGAGGCTAAGGACCGAATCGTAGATGATAAGCAGAACACACACACGGCTAAGAGACAATGGATAAGGGATATTTTGATAAGTAACAAATGGCGAAAGGGTGTCATTACAATGACAGGGAAATTCTGAGTGAAAAGAAAGGGAAAGAAAGAAAGAATCAGATATGTTTTGGCGACGGCTGTGTTATCTAAGGATATGAAAACAAACTATTGGTACGGGAAGGCATCTTATTATCAACTACAGACCGACTGGCCAAAGAAAAATTCAAATGAAAATGTTATTTCGATAAGTGACGAAAAACAGGCAACTAACAGATTGGACAGATATGAAAAATTAAAAGCCACCCACGAGTGTCCGCTGACCGATTTCCTTCGACGGAACATCCTTGGCCTGCGATAATAAAATTGTGTTATCAGAAATATGTACCGAAGGGAAATGAATGGGAATTTAGAAATGTCTTTTCGGGGCGACGTTGGCTGTGTTAAGAAGACCACCCATTCTGATAATTGGTGATAAAATAATTGACGAAGACCAGGTGTAGAACAAGAGTTATGACCACTGCTGTTGCGGCTAGGGAAAATGATAACGGCGATTAAGAGGAAGAAAAGGAAAAGAAGGGATAATTTTTTTTTTTTTAAGCAAGATATTTTTTTTCCCTGAAACAAAGCCGCGGATTCGTCCACGCCCGACTAAGACATCAGTGGTCGAGTAGTGATCACGTGACGCACGAAGGAGGCTGTCGCCGCCTCATCCAGAGTATAGGTATGAGAAGCTGCTACGAAGAAGTGGGGAGGGCAGTTCACACCCTCTGAAGTATGGTGAGAAGGTGGGAGTGAGGAAAGGTTCCCAAAAATGGAAAAAAACTCGAAATTCCTAACCAGAGAGGGGGATATGTACTTAGAATTATCGAGGAAACCCCAACGCCGACCGACCCACCCCGGTTTTGGTCGGCGTCCATATAAGCGAAGCTACAACCAGCAGAAATCAGTTCGAGTTCAGTTCCAGAAAAGTTTGAGTTGAGTCTCCAGTTGAAGCCGCCTCGCAGATAGCTGACCAAGATTCACGCAAATTCCGGACTCCTCTTCAACCCAAGAACAATTATTTTGAAGAGCGACTTAGATCCAGACCACCACAATAAGTTTTTTTCGACTTTCGTCCGAAGACACACCGAAAAACCAATTTCTTAGAGAGCAAACAACTTGAAGCGTTAAAACTCGCCTAACGGAAAACAACGTGTCACAATCCATAGAACGGGTCGGGAGATAGATGCAGTCCTATGTATCGAACAACTAGACATAAAGTTTGTTACCTTTTTCTTTGATACTTTGAACTTTTGAGTTTTCATTTTCTTTTCTTTTATGCATATTCGTGTGGTATCACCCCCGTTGAACTCGGTTTGCATTACGGCCCCAACCACTGTTTGATCTCGTCTGCCTAAGATCAATTCACAACGTGGGTGGGCAAACTGGGGATCAATGCAGTTACCTTGGTAACCAGGCGTTGGAAGCGAGTTGGGAACGACGAAGCTGATATCAAATCTAACCAGATTCCCACCCGAATCACCAAAAGGTTAGAACGTCACATTTGGGTGCCGCGACCAATACCAAGCCAGTTGGTCGTCACAGGACGAGACAACATGACTGACGCGACAGGCGGACGTCACGTTTGGAGCAGCGACACCCGACGGACAGCGTGGAAGCGAACGGCTGGCGCCGCGGCGGGACATCTGGTTGGTGCTGTTTAGGGACATCACAACTGGTGCCGTGACCATAGGATATAGGACCCTGGAACAGCCACTGCCACAATTAGTACCCGTGACAGCAGGACAGGATCCTGGATCGACCGCTGTTGCTGAAAATTTCGAATAGGACTCAAAACGACCGGGACCTGAGAGGAATGAGAACAGAATCGTCTGTAAGCTAGGACACTTTGTTTGATTTCCCAACCTCGATTGTTGCTGACAGGTCTTTCTCTTTAAATATGTCGGACTATGATTCAGATAGAATAGTGGGGGATGAAGGGGGTTAGACAGAGGTTGTCAAAATTTGACCTAAGAAGGTTGTTGGGTGGACCGAGGGTCCCAGCATTTGAATGCAGTGGGAAAGATTTCAAAAACTGGCTGGGAATCCTGAAGAAGAGCCGAGTTATATATGAACTCACAAACCACGAAACCCTGTATCTGGCATATGATGCCACGAAGGGGAAAGCGTCTGAATTTATGAAGGGGCTCTTGGAGAGTGAGCTCCACTTGTTTTGGGAAAGATTAAAGGGACTATTGACCAAGGAATTTGCCGATCAATTCATTAAAATGGGTGGGCAACACTGGGGATCAATGCAGTTACCTTGGTAACCAGGCGTTGGAAGCGAGTTATTACGACGAGGCTGATATCAAATCTAACCAGATTCCCACCCGAATCACCAAAAGGTTAGAATGTCACATTTGGGTGCCGCGACGGATACCAAGCCAGTTGGTCGTTACAGGGCCGAGACAACACGACTGAAACGACAGGCGGACGTCACGTTTGGAGCAGCGACACCTGAACGGAGCAGGCGAGGACGTCACAATTGGTGCTGTTTAGGGACGTCACAATGGTGAAACACACCTATTCTATAGTTAATAGGCTCTCCCACCTAATATAAGTAGGAGTAGTAAGAGAAACAAGGGTCAGTCGATGTCGGACGACAGTAGTCGACAGTTAGTCGAATACGAAAGTAATCAGCGACCCCAACAAGATTACTCTGCATAATACCTGTTATATCAAGTTCCTAACGTTTTGTACGCCGAACCTATTTAGGACCGATTTAGTACAAATACAAGCCTCCACTGCGAAATAACTCCACAACAAATACCAAGCTAGAGCAAAAAACATTTAAATTTGATGAACCAAAAAAATTTGAAGAGTTGAGTTAAAGGGAAATAACTGAGACATATGGAAGAGGCATGGCACGTAGAACTAGAATAATTTACCCCAGTGGATGAAATAAAGGGTTCAGTTTGACATTCCAATCACCTAAAGAAGGCTGGAGTGTACAATGGCCGAAACATTGTGAATATGGCAATGAAAATGAAGGCAACAGTCCGAATAATGTAAATAATGTAAATTAGCACATCTGGTTTTTACTTATCAGACTTTGTCCTGAAGGAACTACATCTGTAGTTACCTGGTTTTTCAGCACAAGCATCACGACGCAACTCATTGAAGGACACAAAGCCTACATACCCATGCAGAAAACACATTTCAGCATTTTCAGCAATTTATCCTATTCCTAAGGGTACAAAATAGTACAACTATGAATACAAAGTGATTTTATAGATTTTTTTATTGGCTTTCTATTACTATTACTATTTTATTATGAAAACCTACAGGTACCTACTGGAATGTCATCAGGTACCAATCTGTGGACATTAGTTTGATATAGTCAACATTTGATGAGGAAAGAATAGGAATTGACCTATGGTTCTGGTTTACTGATACAACACTCTAGTATTTAGTTACCATAGTAATAGTAAGCCAATAAGAAAATCTATAAAATCACTTTGTATTCATAGTTGTACTCTTCTGTACCCTTAGGATTTGGATAAATCTGCCTTTTTTATTATTTTTAAATGAATTCACCCCAAGCAGGGCAATAATGCCACTAAGATGCAAAGGACTACTGAGAGGGAAAGAGAACAAGAAGACTTTAGATAGAACTGGAAACCCAATCACAAACAGGAAACATGGTATAAATCTCTACTCCTGTTCAAAAGACTGAGACGAGTGTGAATTGTACTATAGTTGAACCTATGTATTCCTATTGTGAAAGAAAAAATAGTAAAAAAGATTTCAGAGTTTAGACGGAGACATTTGAAGTATAGAGTTGAAGTTCAACTCTATACTTCAAATGAAGGAACCAGAAACCCAATCCTTAACTGAAAACAAGGGATAAACCTCTACTCCTGATCAAAATACCTGGGAGGAGTGTGAATCAGATAATAAACATATCTACTCCTATGGAGTGAAAAAAAAAACAACTTTTGTCTGCATATTTCTGTAGATAATTAAAAATGTTTTCATGTACATATGAAAATACACTGGTCCATTCATAAAAAATAGTGAAAAATCTGATATAGAGACAAATTGTACCCTGACTTTTACAGAATTATTTGCACTTAGACAAAAGTTCTACCTTGAAAATGTGCTTAGGTCATTGATATCTGCATATTATTTTATACTTTTGTTAATTTATAAAAATTTTTGTTTTTAAAAATGTATATATCTGTTTAGTTTTTAATTAGAAAAAATTTGTTTTGTAAAAAATGTTGGAGGAATACAGAAGGTGATTGTCTCCCTTTAGGAGTGATTAGCTATGTGGTTCATGTGATGATGGCTTAATGATGTCACCAAGTGGCAGTCAATTTCTGTTAATTAAAAATGTATATATCTGTTTGTTCTTTAATGACAAAAAAGTTCATGTATGAAAAAAATTTATTTTGCCATACAATTGTTTATATTTTCTTAAAACATAAAAATGCATTATCTACCTATATTTCTGAGATGAGGTACATTATTTGGACTATTGTCGCCATATATTTATTACAACATTTTGGCCGTTGTACGCTTCAGCCTTCTTCAGGTGGTTGGAATGTCAAACTTAACCCTTTATTTCGTTCACTGGGGTAGACTGTCCTAGTTCCACATGCCATGTTTAATGGATGTCAGTTATCAGTTATCTCCTGTTAATTTCTCTCTGAAAGTTCTCCACTGCTTTAACCAGGTATTGAATTCTGACTTTGGGTCCTACCACTAGATCTAACCAACACCTTTATCCACTGTGCCATGTGTCCTTGAATATGAATTTCTGGGTATTATAAACCTAATGTCTCAGCAACCATTTTTACCAGTGCTCATATTGCAGTTTTTGCTGTTATCATTGCATGTTTTTACCAGAGCTCATATTGCAACTTTTGTTGTTATTATTGCTTTTCTCTGGCACTCCTTATTACTGGTTCCCATACTGTATTCATTTCTATGCTTGGTCAGCTCAGGAGATTTTTGTGGCCTAGCATATGTGCTGATTCCTTAAGTTTACAAATTTTCCAATGGTGTTCCTTGTCTATGATCTCAGCCTGATCCCACAGGGGGCAGTGATCTCCCTTCTCTCTCCATATGTGGTCAGCTACACCTGATTTTTCCACTTCCCCTTGAGTTACAGCTTTCCGGTGTTCTTGAAGCCTTACCTTAAGGGGGCGGCCTGTCACCCCTTTATATTTCTTTCCGCAGCTGCACGGGATAGCGTACACACAGTCTTTAGTCATGTTCTCCTCTATGGGGGTCTTACTCGGGAGATATCTGTGAAGTGTCGTCAAGCTTTTGAAGGTTGTCCTGATGTTATATGGACCGCAGATCCTTTGTATTTTCTCTGATAACCCCTTCACATAAGGCAGGCAGACTGTTTTCTGAGTGTTGTTGTCCTCCTCTTGTACCTGCCTATCCCAATTTTTGGGGGCTGCTGCCATGTATCCAGGGTAGTTGTTATGTTGTAGGGTACTACTTATACTGACCAATTCTTTCTCTAATGTCTCTGGGTTACCACTTATGACTTCTGCTCAGTGTTGTAAGCAGCAGACGACCCCTTTCTTTACAGTGTATGGATGGTGGGAGTTGAAATTGAGGTACTGTCTGGTGAATGTCGGGTTACGGTATATGGATGTCTTGAACCCATGCTCTGTTCAAGATATTAGAACATCCAGGAATGGGAGCGTGTTGTTACTCTCTTTCTCCATTGTGAACTGTATCAAAGGTCTTATTGAGTTCACATGGTCCAGTAGAACCTGAACATCTTCCTGGTGTGGCCAGAGTATGAAGGTGTCATCTATTAAGCTTAACCATATAGTTGGCTTTAGAGATATAGATTCTAATGCCATTTCCTCAAAGTATTCCATGTATATATTTGCCATTGCTGGTGATAATGGTGAGCCCATTGCTAAGCCCTCATCCTGTTGATATATGTGTGATCCCATTCTGGTGTGTTGTTTGTGTACAGAAAATCAACATCTCCATCAAATTATCTATTGGAATACTGGTCCGTTCTTCTAGGGATGAGTCAGAGGCCAATTTGTCTCTGACTACTGAGAGTACCTTCTCCGTGGGTACCTTGGTGAACAAACTCACCACGTTCAAGCTCACCTTCTGGTTGGATAGGCTGGGAGCATCTTTGATTATTTCCACAAAGTGGGTGGAGTTTCGAACATATGAAGGAGACTTTCCGATCAATATGTCAATTATATCTACAAGGAAGTGACTCAGAGGGTGGCACACAGAGCCATGGCAACTAACAATCGACCTGAGTGGAATACCCTCTTTGTGAATCTTAGGGAGACTGTATATGTGAGGTAGCTTTGTGTAACACTGCAACAACTGCCTATACATCTTAGGTGCGAAGTGATCCTTGTTCTTGATTAGTTTCTGTGACAGTTTGCATTCCGTTTTCATTGTAGGATCCTTTTTTACTTTGCTGTGGCTACCATTGCTAATGTGGTCTTCCAGCTTTCTTGTATAATCTGATTTGCCCATCACTACAGTTGCATTGCCATTGTCAGCCGGTAGTATGATGATGTTTTCATTCCTCTGTAGGGATCCGATCGCCAGCCTCTCCAGTTTTGTTAAGTTAGACCTGGGCGGCTTGGCCTTCTGCAAGGTCTGTCTCACCTTCCATTTCAGTTCATCCACCTGAGCCTGAGGGATGTTCAAGGCCACCTCCTCAACTCTGTCAATGATGTCCAAGTATGACACTCGCCTGATGGTTGTGGCAAAGTTGAGACCCTTATTCAATACTGACTCCTCAGAGGCACTCAGCTGATATTGGCTGATGTTGACTACTGCTTTCACTGGTGGGTGATAGACCTTATGCATCACCTTCTGATCTTTCAATCTATTTAATTTTTGTACTTGGCAAGCCTTGACTACATCGAATTCATGTCTGAAGGATTTATCCAGGTCATTTTGGATCCTTCTCTGGTTTTCTTCATTAGTAATTCTGTTCAAGAAATCCTTGAGCCTCTGGGAGATATGAGCTTGTAGTCTCTGTTTTATCCAACGATTGTACTGGATTCTCTCTCGGACAAGGGTGTGTCCCACTTTCTCTGCGACCAGACGGCCTCTCCTTGAATTGACGGGAAGTTTTGGTGCCAAGCCTGAACGGATGAGTTGTAGGTCTCTGCATCGGTGTAGGAATGTCAGATGGTTTGATATTCGTGCCAGTAGGATAATAACAAAAGTTGCAATATGAGCTCTGGTAAAAACATGCAATGATAACAGCAAAAATTGCAATATGAGCACTGTTAAAAATGGTTGCTGAGATATTAGGTTTATAATACCCAGAAATTCATACACAGCTGTCCTCAAAGACACATGGCACAGTGGATAAAGGTGTTGGTTAGATTCAGTGATAGGACCCAAAGAGTGTGAGTTCAATACCTGGTTAAGGCAGTGGAGAACTTTCAGGAGATAACTGACATCCATTAAACATGGCATGTGGTGAAGTAAAGGGTTAAGTTTGACATTCTAACCACCTGAAGAAGGCAGGAGTGTACAACAGCAAAAATGTCGTAATAAATATGGTGATAAAGATGAGGACAATAGTCTGAATAATATAAGAATGCATATATCCATTTGTTCTTCATTTTAAAAAAAACCATTTTGTAAAATAAAAAAAAATGTCTGTTTTTGTATGCAGATATTAATAACACAAGCACAGTTTCAAACTTGATATCCATAAGCAAACCGTTATGTTCTGTTAATGCTATAAAAAGTCAGGGATCGATTTTAGACTTTATCAATATTATGAACAGGATCCTCCCCCCAATAATCTAAAATGATAAAAAAACAATATTTTTCAATTCTAACAAGTGTCATGGCTTAAAGAACTTTTAAAGAATGCTAATATGCAAAAATTATTTCCAAAAAGATTTTCCCTATTTTTTATGAGTAACTCAATCTATTTAAGTAATATTGAAGATAGATCAAGATGCCAATCAAGCTCTATCAGATGTGAATATTGCACTGTTATCTTTGTGTATAACAAAGATTTACTTGCTGACAGGTCTGGCATATTGAAAAGAATTACATAGCCTAATGTGTAAGGGAACTTCTTAACCACTGAATTACACGTTGCATTGTATACAACACAAAGTTATCAGTACACTATCTCCTGTTCAATAAACCTCATGCGACTGTTGCATGTTAGTGTATTGTAGGCATGTGCATGTTCACATATAAGCAATTAAAGAAGAAGCAACAAAAACTTGGGTTCCTATGACAGACCATTTGTTCTTTTTTTCATAGAAACTGTAGGGAAACAAAGTGCTCAGTATCTCTTGGGTATCCCTGTTTTCTTTATCTGGTCTAGAAGTTAGGGTAATTAATGATAGGAATGGTTGTAATGGTTGAGCTTAAGTTAGCTTTCAGTTGGATATCAACTACAATATTTACTCACAAAAAATAGAATTATCCTTATAATCAAAAATATTTTTCAGCTTTAAATAACTCACAAAGGATTGATAAGCCATAAAAAAAACAGATCAATTACAAATTTTTTTAATCATTTCTCCACCCCAGCAAGCAAGGTGATAAAGCCACTAAGACATAAAGGGTTATTGAGAATGAAAGAAACTGACAAAACATTACTGAGGAAAAAGGATAATAAAAGGACAGGATTCAAGGCAACAGAAAATGATGCTTGATATTAAATTTAAATTTTTGAAGATTGTAGTTGACAGGAAAGAAAGAAGCCTGAAGAGAGTTCCACAGCCAAAAAGTGTAAGAGAAGAAACTATTAGAACTTATGGTTACATCTAGCAAATTATGAAACCTAACTGCCAATCTAGTACTGCACATAAATTCATAAAATCACAGTATCAAAGAGGAAAGCTCATTAGAACAATTGCTATGAAAATATTTATAGAATAAGCCATGTTCTGGTAGTGGGAAAGTGATTGAAGATGAGATGTTAGGTTAATTAAAGATACATGATAGCAAAATTTACTGATGAAAATATCTGTTAATCTTCAAAGCAAACTATTGTATATACTCATGTATAAGCAGATTTCATGTATAGTCTGGCTCTTGAAATTTTTGACATAAATTTTAGCCCCTCCAGAAAAAAATTTAGCTGTGTATAGTGCAACCAGTCACTAAAAATGCCTGATTTTTAACCTCTTCAAAAAAATTACATGCGAATAGTGCAACCCACTATTTTTTTGTTTACAAAACTGATCATAAAAACTTGCACTATACTTGAGTATACAAGGTTTGATCAAAAAATATTGGGACTGTTGTGGAAATAAATTAGAGTGAAGCTGCATGGCACAGATTGACCTTGAACTCTGTCACACATGCACTCTAAGTTATAAAAATCTTGCTCGCTTCTGTTGTTTATAGCGGTTCTTGGAAGGAAAATATGTAGATTGTGGTCGTCACAGCACACCACTGAGGTTCTATCAGTGACCATGGGTTCTTCAGTAGTTTTGGTCAACAACAACATTCCCTGGGTATGACATCCCCTATATTTCCCAGATCTTGCCCCTTGTGACTTTTTCCTCTTTCCAAAAATCAAATCCCACTTGAGAGGAACAAGATTTCAAGACATCAAGGAACATCCAAGAGAATGTGATGTGGCAGCTGCTCTCTATCCCCAAAAAGGAGTTCCAGTAAGCTTCCATCAATGGAAATGATGCTGGATAAAGTGTGTGGCTTCAGAAGTGGACTACTTTGAAGGAGATTAAGTGTCAAATTGATATGTGTTGTAGTTTTTCTTTTTATGACACCAGTCCTGATATTTTTTTATCAGATCTCATATACTGTATATTCTTTATTCCAACTTGAATCCCGCTTAAAATATGTTGGCCTGTTTGATCATTCATCACATTGGATCTATGTCAGCAGGTGGCTATCAGGTGTTCTGTCCCACCTGAATAATTTTGGCCATGATTGAAGTATAGTTTGAATGTAATCAGATGAGACCAAATGTATATATGCCTTCAATCTGTTGTATATAAAATATGAACTAATCAATAATCTTCAGTGTCCAGTCAGTCATCTATTCAACACAAAAATTAAGTATTTCAATTTAAGAGACAGCACTTTATTTAAAATTGTATTTTTAAGAGGTAATTATTAGCCCATTAATTTCAGTGTAAAATCCAGTATTACTTATAGAAATAAAAATCTGGTATTAATTGTAGAAATTAAAATAAAAAAATACGGTATTAATTATAGGTTTTAAAAATTCAGTATTAACCCTTCTATAAATGTACTTATACATCTTTATGAAACATTGCCTACTGTTGACATATATATATGTGTGTGTGTGTGTGTGTGTGCATGCATGCAAATGTATGTGTTTCTAAGTTATTGTGAAATGTTGATCTCTAGCATTTGTTATAAACTAATTAGTGCTTAGTGATGTTTCCAAACCAACATAGTTATATAGAAGTGTACTAATAGATTGGCTACTAGGTCTCATCATTTTACTATTGAATTAGTTAAATGTAACCCTCTCTAAGTTCTATTTTAAAGTTTCTTTTCTCACACTACTCACCTTTGGAACACTCTTTTGATTTCTTGCTTCTCTGCCACCTGCAAGCTTCAAAACTGTAAATGCAATGTCAATTGCAATGTACTGTCTCCCTGAATACTGTTCTTTTATTTCCCTTTCTCCTCACAAAAGTCTTCTCATTCTCTTCCACTCCAAGTAGCCCCTTATACCTTAGGGGCATTATTGCCTTCCTTGGAGGGAAATGATTAAAAAACAAAAACAAATCTGTTTTGTGACATGTTTTTATTATATTGGATGTTGGTAGTGTTCTGTCAAAACTATTTCCAGTAACTGGCCAGGCCACAATGCTCTAACAATTCAGCAGTGAAAGTGTTAATTACAGGTTTATAAAAAAACCTGGTATTAATGATAAGTTTTGACATTAATGCCCATGATCACAAGAATGGCATTGTGGGTATTAATGAGTTAAATTCAAAAATAGCCACTTTATAAAAATTGCTTTTATATGAAAGAGATACTGATTTGAATGAATATTTCTTCTTCTATTGTCTTTCTCTTTTTTTAAAAAATACAGTAATCTGCATGTATGCATAGGAAATATATTCCAAAAACCCCAACTGCAGATAATACTAAACTCTCTATATATTATTTTTTCCATACCTATGAGAGGGTGCTGAAATTCTTGAAATTCCTGACCAAGGAATTTAAAAATAATCTTATGTTTGGTCAACTGACCAAGGAATTTAAAAATAATCTTATGTTTGGTCAACTGACCAAGGAATTTAAAAATAATCTTATGTTTGGTCAGATTTTGGGAAAACTATTCATCACATCCTTGTACCTCCCTATGATAAAGTTTGATTCATAAATTAGTCACAATAATAGATTTATAAAAATAAAATAAAACACTTATAATGATATCCTGTAATAAAAGTTGTGTCTTGGATAGAAGATCTGTTCTTACAGTAGCAATCTCAGTATGTGAATTTTTCTTTATTTTTTAACATATTAATGCCCACCATAAAATCCAGTATTAATTATGAAAATGAAAATTTGGTATTAATTATAGGTTTCTAATAATCTTGTATTAAATTGAAAAAGACATCATAAAGATGTGTTGAATTGAGTCATTAGTAATGTATTCCAGTTTCATCGTGAGCTTATTAATCATAGGTTTATAAAACTTTCATATTAATTATAGGTTTCTATCTATAATCCATTAATGTCCCTGTCCAAAAATGGGACAGTGGGCATTAATGAATTAAATTGTTGTATATTTCCATTGTTGTTTTATTGAAAGTGTAAAATCTTTACCTTTGTTGAATGGTTCAGGTTTTGTTGGATTATCACCCCCTGACAATAATCACAGGCAGCATGAGATTTGAAAGGCTTTTCCTCGTTTCCCTTTGACTTTTGAAGCAACAGAAAGACATTTCTCTTTGCTCCAATAGACACATGGCATGTAAGTACTTCAGAGACACAGACTGAACATTGTATTGAACTGTTCATAACTTCAGCTTGGTTTCTGTCTTTATTCTTTTATAACATGTTTTGTTAATACATTTATTAATTGTGTTTAAATTCCATTTTCTGTATCATTTTTTATCTGGACCCACATGATTCTGCCAAATATTGTTTGCAGGACAAATGTACCAGAAGGCATGAACTGAATAACTTACATTCTGGCAACAGTTTCTTCTTCGCAATATTGTATATCAGTTTGTGGTAAGTCTTGTAAAATCTCAGTAGTTGTAGGTTACTCTCAGTAACTGACTTTTGCGAATTGTCTAAGAACACTCATTGTCTCTATAAGTTTCTTCATAGATCTTCCCCTACTTGACACTTCTGATGACTTATACTGGAACAATTCATTGAATGCAAGGAATATCACTCACTAAATTCTCTCTGTGCCAAATGGCATGGAGAGGTGATGATGAGAGAAAGCCAACTCTGTTAGTTGCTGAACTGGGAACTGTCTGCAATGTTAGTTCTTAGCCCAAGTTCTTGATCTACCATTCTATGTCAGATCTCCTTGAGTTTGCCACATTTGTTTTACCTTGTGATGTCCATCCTGGGTAGTGAGCTTGAGGCCATTCTGCAGGTGTTTCCAAGCCATTTCCACCAAAATCTTTATAATTATTATGGTCTCTATACTGGTTCTGCATCTAAGCTTTTCACTGGAGATTGTTTTCAGCCAGAAAACTTTCAGTATCCATCTGAAACACCTCTAACTTTTGTTATATTGCTGCAATAGTCTTGCAACACTTTGATATATACAGAAGCACATGCATGATGTTATGCAGGAGTGATAATCAACATAAATTAAAAACTTAAATCTTTTCACTTAATGGAAGCACTTTATAGTTTATCTTTGGTATACCTCAATTGGCACTAATCCCACATACTGGAAACCATTATTAAGTAAAACGTAAAAATTCTTTATTTCTGGGGTTAACTACAGGTGATTAAAACCAAGGAAACCTAAAATACTAATAAAGAGTGGGGGACCATTTTTCTTTAATTATTTCACATCAAGCAATGTAATAATGCAAGGGGTTACTGAGAATGTAAGAAACTGAGAAAACATTATTGAGGACAATAATATAACAGGATTCAGGAAGACAAGATGGCAATTGGCTTGCATTTAAATTTTTAAAGATTGTTTGTGGCAGGAAAGCAAGAAATCAGAAGAGAGTTCCAGAGATGAGAAATGTGAGAAAAGAAACTGTTAGAATAGAATTGATGGTTAAACCCGATTTTTATTACCCAAAACTTTTTTGTTTACAGAAATTTTTAACAACTAAATGAAGAACTTGACTTTGTCAATTGGGAAAGTTTGGATTTGGAACTTTATGATGAAAACAATGATGTGGATACTAGTCAGATGAGTTCATATATTAGAAGTAACAGAAAATGTCTTAGTTATATGATGAATAGAAGATGCCTACTTAGCAATGATTTTTTTCTTTCTTTATTGATAATTTTCACTTAAGAAAGCCTTTTATTGTTTTTGTTTGACAGATCTGATTTGGAATTCAAGCTCAGTTCTCTAATTTCTCCAGATACATGTCCTACTATTTGACCTATAGGTGGGTATAGAATATAGATTTATACTTGTCAGTTACAAATAAAGGAAAATTCTTAACTTTAGACTGAATTTGATCGTTTTTAAGATTCACAATATCTCAAGAATGGTTGTCTTTTCTGGTTTGTATTTCCATTGAGAAACAGTTATTTGTTTAGAATTTTTAAAAAATCATTTAACTCCAAGCAAGGCAATGAAGCCACTAAGATGCAAGGGATTACTGAGTGTTAGAGAACATGAGAAAAACTACTATCTGAGGAGAGACGACAATAAAAGAACAAGAATTAAAAAGATAAAAGATAACGATTGGCATGGTATTTAAATTTTTGAAAATCAAAGTTGATTGGGAAGCAAGAAGCCGGAAGAAAGTTCCACAAGTGGGAAGTGTGATAGAAGAAACTGTTAGCATAGAACTTACAATTACATCTAGCGGCCATTTCAACTGTAAAATGATGAAACCTTAATGCTAATCTAGTACTGTGTATAAATTCACCATGAAAGTATTTGTAGAAAAGACACAGGGAAGCTATATTAAGGCAATGGGCAAGGGACTGAAGCCAAGATGCCATATTAGAACCAGTAACATTGCAGATTCTTCTTTGGATTTAGATTTTATCAAGAATCTCAAAATATATTCCATGAGCACTACACCAGATGTGGCAGCAATATTCAATATATGGAGGAATGGTAGACTTATAAATATGTAAGATAGATTCTGGCAAGAAAAATTGTCTAGCATGACATGGTAGACCAACTTTCTTACCAATTGATTCAATATACTTTTTCCACTTCATGTCAGCTGAAAATGTTAGCCTAAGAAGGTTGTAGATCATTTGAGATCAGCTGCCAATTTAACCTTATAGAACCAATCATTTTTTTCAATTAAGATTGGAGTAAATAGTTGTCATCAGCATAAATATCAAGTTGAGAACTGATGATATTTGGAAGGGCATTTATGAAAATTAGAAACAACATAGGTATAGAGCCCTGGGGAACACCTGCATTTATCCAAAAAGATATATAAGAGTGTCTATTCAAAATAACTTTCTTTTTGTGATTTGATAAGAGAGACTGAATCAGTTCAAAAATTCATCCAGAAATACCATACATGACCTTTCAACTTGTGAAGAAGACCAGTATGCTAAACCCTGTCAAATGCCTTCAAGATATCCAAAGCAACAGCCTACATTTCACCATTCTTGTCTAAAGCATTATAGAGTCTTTCAGCAATAATCATAAACACATCAACAGTTGACCTAGTGAAGCAAAAACCATATTGCTTATCTGAAAACCCTGCGAGGTGAGATGCCTAATCAATTCAGAGTTAATTAGAGCATCTAGTACTTGCCAAAAAGAGGTAGAAGTCAAATAGGCTGATAATTAGAAACATCAGATAGCTTGCCTGTGTTTTTAAAAACTGGAACTACAGAAGAGGATTTTCAACAAGCAGGAAAGCAAGAAGGCATTTATTATAGAGTTAAGAGAGAATGGGATACAGTTCAGTAGAACATTTCTTAAGGACTATTACAGGGATACCATCAGATCCACATGTTGTGAGAATCCAGTTTAGAAATGATAGTAGAAACCATGGATAGAGTTAAAAAAAGAAATTACATGACAAGATATTACAAGAATTTAATATAAAACCTATCCTTGTAAATATATTGCTGATTTTACTATAAAAAAGCTTTTGATAAGATTTTATGATAGAAATGAATTGGAAATTAAAAAATGAAGACATTTTATACTCATTTACACTATTTATATTTGGTGTATTGTCTTCATCTTCAACATTGCAGCCATTGTGCCCTCCAGCCTTCTTCATATGTAGGGTAACCTACAGGGAATTCCGAACTAGACCCTTTATTTAACCTATGGGGGTAGATTATTCCTTTAGTAGAACCATATTTCTGTTGCCTCCAGTTTCCTCTTCATCTATGGTGAGATTGTCCAGCATTCACTGCCATACAAGAGGATTGATATCATATAACAATTCAACAATCTTTTCCTTGTTTCTAACAAAACTTTCCTGTTTCTTAATACTTTGTTTAGCATTCACAATGCATTTTCACTAATCTGATGTGCATTTGGATTTCAGTGTCACATCTTTCAAGCACTGTTGCTCCTAGTATAAGTCCTGAATTATTCTAATGTCCTTTCCAAATAGATTTAGTTTTCCTAACAGTTCAAACAGATCTCTGTGCTGTATCTTGTCAAATGCCTTTATGTAATCTATAAAACATAAGCATACATCCTTCTGCATTTATATTGCTCTCTCAGATATCACTCTAATCATAAATATCATATTTCTTGTTCCAGTGTCCTTGTTTGATTTCCATTCTAATTCTACTCATGCTCTATTCATCAGGATTCATATCATTAGTTTGGTTATATAACTCATTAAGCTAATTGTCCAATGGAGCTCAGATTAATTTGCACATTGTTAACACTATGAAGATGGATCAACTGAGGTACTCTGGCATGTTGCCACTGTCATGTTTCGTTTATTACTTCTCTGATCTTATTGATGCTGAAATCATCCAAGGCTGTGAGCATCTCTATTACTATCCCATTTGGCAATACTGATTTGTTCATCTTGACCGATGCCGATCTTGCTTCAGACTTTAATATCTCTGGCCCTTCCATTTTTTTTGTCTATTGTAGGTTTCTCTCTCTCATTATGAAATAGTTCTCTGACACATTCACTCCATCTTTGGAGTATTTTTTCCTTCTCTACTATCAGTGTTCCTTCCTTTGATTTTATACAGCCTGTTAATGCAGCTCAATATTTGTTCTATTAATTCTTTTATTCTGTTGTGCATACTTGAAATAATCATATGCATGCATGAAATTGACCAATAAATTAATAAAAATGTAACTTTATTTCTGAGCACAAATTGTTTATAAAATGTTGTAACTTTAAAATATTACTAATTCTCAAAAGGGGAAAAACTGTAGTTGCTGAAATATTAATTTTAAGCATACTGTTTAAACAGAATAAAGAAAGAAAAATAACAACAGATCTGAGGGAGCTTAAAGAATTTTAAAAATTTTATTTTATTAAAAAAAAGAAAAAAAGAAAAATCAAATTGAAAAGGTAAATTACTTTTTAGATATATTTCTTTCATGTTTAAATATGAATCCAGTCAACCTAAACATTAAAAAAATCTATACACACTGACTGGAAGAAAAAAGAAAATTTAAAATGATTGTTTGGGGGAGAAAAAAAAAGTTCTGATTGCATTGACAAGATTTTTCTTTTTATTCATATGAAAATGAAAACCTAAACCATAAATTCAATGCTAAAAGAAGTTTGAGATTATTTAAAACATTTATTCACTTCTTCCATCAAGGTTACATTATTTTGTTTTATTTATTGGCATATTTTACAAGACTTTTTTTAAATTTTGAATTTATCCAATTAATTTAGTGGCTGAATATCACCTACTACAATTTTATACTTGGAATAAAATTTATATCTTTAATTCAATTTGAAAAAGTTCTCACAAAATTATATAATTGTTTTGTATTTTTTCCAATTTTGTAATAATTTGTCTTGTCATATAAAAAAAATTATATATATATATATAAACACATTGAGTACAGATAAAAAAATATATTCCATATTCTTACTTTAATATTTTTTGTTGGTAGAAAGACCAATATCCAAGTCTCACAAATCAGTGATAATTTTACATACACTGGCAATGAGGTATTATACTGTCCTGATTTTACAGGACAGTATCTACTGACTCATTCAAGTAGCTCATGGTACAAACCATTGGTTTCAGATGGAGTTTTGTTACCTTCTGGCAGAACCTTTGTCTGATCATTAAACATTTCTACACATGTAACAAAAAGGATTTAAAAACCTTAACTTTTTTAAGTTAATTTTTGACTTTCATGATAATTGTTCATTTTGTGCAAGTTCCGGCTGTTTGAGGCGGTAAAATAAGACAACTGGAGAATCCTAAATGAAAGAAAGAAAAAAATATGTCATTTTTTAAAAATTATTTTTACACATCTAATGTTCTAATTAGCATTTTAACTTTAAACATAAAATCTTGAAAAGAAAGTAATTTTCAAAAATAATTTCATGCAAAATGCATAAAATTATTTTTGAGAATTAATAAAAAAAAAACAAAGAAAAACAATTCTCAGTGTCATTAACATGTATCCTAACCACTCAAAGTTACATTTTAAAATTACCAACTTCTTTGAAGAAGTTCAATGTCTAAGTAAAGACAATATTTTTTTTCCACAAGGTATTAACATTACTTTGAACTTTAAAATTATTCATCAGAATTAAGTAACTCCTTCCCACAATACAAACCAGTTATGTCAGATATCAAAGACCATTCATTATATTATACAAAACAAAATAGTATGTATCTTAAAGCTTTTACTTCAACAAAGTATATATTAAAAAAAATTCCACAATTACGAAATCTATATAAAATTAATACAAATCTCTTACTCTGTCGATATCCTAAAATTTTGGAAAAGATTATAAGGTAACTGTATAGTTATCCAATTTAGAGAAGTAATTTGAAAAAATTCACATGAAATGTCTGTTTGCATATGAGAAATGATTAAACTTTTTGTTCCAAATTCTATAATTGATTTGCATGAAATTTGTTTCCAATTATCACAGAAATGTAGAATAACAAATCATCCACAAACGTTTTTACTTTTATTTTTTGCAAAGAACATATTAAATAAAATTTTTTGTTTTATATCAAAATTGTCTCCCTTGTTTATTGGGCGTGCGTGTGACAAACTTTTCTTTCCGAAATGACTTTTAGATTATATAGTTATATGGATGGTGAACCAAAATAGCATCGGCTCTGAAACTTTTTAAATAATCATTCTGCTCTCATGCACTTTATAAAGTTTAAAAATAAATAATCTGGATTATACTGTCAACAAATATTTACAACTATGATTGTAGGTACCATTAACAATGTTATGTAGCAGGAGATGTTTAGTTTTATAATGCAGAGATGATGGCTATTCTCATAATAGAGTAGGCAAAATTTTGTTTAAAAATCTTGTTTTTCTGGCGTCAACATAGGGCCATAAATTTGTATGGGAAATTTGAGTGTCTTTTTGCAGTAAAAACTCATTCATTTAGAAATTCTTGCGAAAATCAGATAATTGTTGTATTTTAATTAAACTTTCAGAACTTATACACAAATGAATTAAATTATTTTAGAAAATCTTGGTAAAAATATATATATATTTTTTTTTTTTTACATTTGTTACCTACACTTGTTTAATTTTATGAAATTTTTATATTTCCCCAAAAACATTGTGCTATGAAGAGACAATGTTGACTTTTTGCTCTCATTTCTATCACAAAAATACAAGGAATGTTTGAATCTTACTTTGTCATACCAGTGCATAAGGAATAACTGTTTCAAGCTCATCTCTTCAAGGAGTCTCTCCTCTTGACACAGCACATCCAACTGAAACAGAAAAATAGAAATATTTAATGTACAAGAGAATAATCAATAAGTAACTTAATAGAAATCTTCTATATACCTTATTTAGCAGGTACAAGAAATAGGAAAAAATATTCTGACTTTAATTGTTATTTCTAATGTACTAAAATAAGAGAATATCTCATTTGCAGATTTACATGTACAGTTTTCTATTTTTTTTTAGGTAAAATTTCTAGTGAGGTGCTTAATAGAAAACTCAAATGGCTAAATCTACAAAGTGCTGAAAAATTCTCAGTATAACTCACTTTCCAAAATCTGACAAAATGTCAGTTTTGTGTTTTTTTTTAATGCCTCCTAAGAAATTTTTTAGCATCCCATCATATATGCATTTTTATACTTGTTCTAAATCAATTCAAAACAATACAATTAGTATTTTTTTGGGTTCTGACTTGGTTTTTCACTAAGTTTTTAAAATTTAATTTCTTTTTGAACCTTTAATATACTGGAGTTAATTTTGCTTGCAAAGCAAAAATCTTATCCTGCGACTGCAAGTGACTCAGATTAATGAATAATGTTTGCATTTTGCAGTTGTGCTGTGATATCCTGCTATGTCAACAGAAAATGACCATGACTGAAATTAAGTAGTGCAGTAGAGGAGCCTTGAAAAACAATGCAGTGGAAAGCAAAGTAGTGAATAATGCAGAGTGTTAATGGTTAATACAACTAATACAATGTTAAAAATCAATTTAAAAATTCTGAGTAAAAAAGAAGTCTTTTAACTTGAGATTATGAGAATATAAATCTGACAAAAAAAAATAAGACAAAAAAAAAAAGACGTACATCTAAATCTGAAGGTAAAGAAAGTTTTTTCCGTAGCAGGGATTTCACTTGAGATACCAATACTCGGATGGAACATCGCACAAACTTTTTTTCTAATGGCCTCAACTGGTAGGAACCATTCTGTACACATTGGGGCCTGAAAATATAAAAAAGCAAAACATTTTGGAAGGAAAATTAAAAGAAAATTTCTACCAACTGAAATATCAGGTTGATGGCCCTTGGAGCTTATAATTTTAATTCAAAATGCTTGGTCTTAGTTCTTTTGCACCAATTAATATCAACATTCTTTAGACCAACTGAAGGTAGCAACTGACAAAATGCACTGGGAATTAATTAAGAGAAAAGGCTGAATATACTATCAAGGCTGCATATAAATAAAAAAATATATTACAGATTAGCTAAGAATATGCCACTAATAAGTTTTTGTCAAAAGATATGGCACCTTTGGATTATTAATTATTTTGATCATTATAAAGTTGTTTAAAAATTCACTCCTCTGAAAGACTACAAAGGGAACACTGAGTAATTTCTTGCTGAGAAAGATAAAATGTTGGAAAAGGATGGATTTATGAATGAATAAAGAAAAATAAAATAAACACTTTGTACTTATCAAGTGATTCTGTTTCACCATAGCAAATTTATTTGCATTCTCAAAGTTTTTATTTATTGACATTAAAAGTTATATCAATTTCTTGCTACCTCATATTTATAGATGCATGAGAAATGTCTTCAGTATTTTATATTTAAATATTTCAATCACTCATTATAAAAAAAGAGAAGAAAAAAAATGAGGACAGCACGAACATTAGAATGCACTTAATATAAAAACAAAACTTAGTAAAATAAAATCCTATATATATTTAATGTATATGAGAGCAGAAATGACTCCAGAATCTATTTTACACATTTATATGTCTACCATTCATCTATGCATTGAATATTGCTGTCACATCTGGTCTGGTTATTCTGTTGTGTATTTAGAGATTCTTGATAAAAATCAAAAGCATCTGCAATGTTATTGGTCCTGACTGAACATCTTGGATTCAGTCACTTTCCCACAGCTGTAATGTAGCTTTCCTCTGACTTTTCTATATTTTCATGGTAATTGTTTTGATGAGCTTTCTTCTTTTGTATCATGACTTTATAAATGTCAGCACAAAACTAGATTGGCATCAAGGTTTCACCGTTTTACAGTTAAAATTGTTATTAGGCATAACTATAAGTTCTATGCTAAAAGTTTCTTCTCTCATACTTCTCTTCTGGTTTCTTGCCTTACAGTCAAATTTGATCTTCAAAAATTTTGCATAATATTTGTACGTACACACAGACTTTATATATTAAATGAACCTTTTTCTACAAGACACTTGTTTTTCATTCATGAGATTAATTATAAGTTATTTTATGAATAGATATCTTTGGCGCATATATATATATATATATATATATAAGCAATTTTTATATATATTATTTATGTATTGTATATGTGCAGTACTTATTGGAAAGCACTTAATATCAGTGATAGAACTAACATATTTTGTTGGGTTGATGTGAGTTTGTGACCCTGGGTTTCATGACCTTTGCAATCGTCAGACAAACTGATTAATTTTGAAATTTTGGATTTGTTTATGGTTGCGTATATTGGTGTTTTATGGTAGCGGGAGGAAAAATTGTCATTGGATGGATGTTGGATTTAACGGCATGTCAACTCCTATTTGGGTCAATTTATGCCGAAGCTTTATTAATTTATGAATTTAAGATGGTTATTTTGTATAAAAGGTTGAAAGGCTGTTCAGTTTCATAATCTTCTGTATTTTTTGGGATTGCTTTTTCTTGTGACTGTTTTTGATAGTGTATTTTAATATTTACATTCATACATGCATATATATGTCTATAAACACATATACACATACATATACACTATTTGAAAGGGTTATATTTTATTGAGGATCTTTATTTCCTTGAGAAAACTGTATATTTTTTCTGTGTCTGTATTTTTGAAAATTTCTTTTAAATCTTTTCCATTGAAATATTTTTGTCTTATTCTAGTTATGATTTTGCATTCCAATAGAATATGTTTTATTGTGATTACGCTTCCACATCTACATTTTGGTGGATTTGTCTTTTTTAATATATAAGAATGGGTTAAATATGTGTGTCCTATGTGTTCTGGTTATGACGACTTTTTTCCGAGTATTTCCAAGATTATTTCCCCCATTTTCCTATTTTAGGTTTAATTTGAAATAGTTTATTTCCGGTTTGGTTTTCCATGAATTTTGCCATTTGTTTCTTATGCATTTATTTATTTTAGATTTTAAGTCTGTATATGGAATTTGAAGATTTTCATCAATTGTCAAATTTTCAAGATGATTTAACAGCATTATCTGCCTTATCTCCTCCTTGGATACCAACATGGCTAGGAATCCAGCAGAAGATGATATTTTTGCTTTTTTCCATTGAATGTAGTTTATATAGAAGACTTTGTATTAATAAATTTTCCAGTCTTTTCCCTTTTAGGGATGTTAATACAGATAATGAATCTGAGAAAATAATATAGTTTTCTCCTTTGTTTTTTGATATGAAATTTAGTTCTAGTTTTATTGCGTAGGCTTCTGCATTGAAAATTGATGCTTCATTTGGCAAGCGTTTTTTGATAATTGTTTTTTTTGTTATTGCTGCGCTGCCTGTTTTTTCTTCATCTCTTGAGCCGTTCGTGTAAATACTTTCGTAGTTTTGATATTTTTCTTTTATTTTTGAGAATTTTTCAATGTATGTTGTGAGGTGTGTTTTTGATTTTGATAATTTGTTTAAACTTAATATTATGTTTGGATTTTTGATTATCCATGGTGGTATGTTTGATTGGTCAGTTTTAAGTATTTGATTAGACTGTATATTATTTTCTTGGATGATTCCTTCCATTCGGAGTCCCAATGTTTTGATTTTATTTGTGTTAAGATTAAATTTCTCTTTGTGATTTGGTGTAAGTACACAGTCGTGTGTGGGGTTAGAAGGACAGGAAGAGAGTTTTAGATAGTATTGAGTTGCTAGTTTCTCCATTCTTAGTTGTAATGGGGGTTCATTTGCCTCTACATGTAGACTCTCTATAGGTGAGGTGGGATAAGGCTCCTAGAGCTATCCGAAGGCCTTCATGGTGTATTGTGCTTATTGTTTTTAGATAAGACTTTCTAGTTGATTGGTAGACCATGCTGCCATAGTCCAGTTTGGAGCGGATCAACGTTCTATAAAGTTTAAGAAGGGTTTCTTTGCTAGCTCCCCATTCTGTATGGGCTACTGTTCACAGTAGTTGGAGAGCTTTAAAACATTTTGTTTTTAGGTAATTGATATGTGGTCTGAAGGTAAGTTTGCTGTCAAAGATCATTCCTAGAAATTTATATTGCTGAACTACTGGTATTTCTTCATTTCCTAGTTTTAGAGTTGGGTTATTGTGTAATTTTTTCATTTGGCAGAAGTGTACAGATTTTGTTTTTGTTTTTGATATTTTAAAACCGTTTTTGAGTATCCATTTGTTTATTTGATGTAAGCATTGTTGAAGTTGTCTTTCTGCTGTGTTGAGGTTTCTCGATCTGTAATATATTGTAAAATCATCAACATAAAGGCTACAGTGTATTCCTGATTTGATGTTTTTTATTATGTCATTTATTTTTATTTTGAAAAGTGTAGGGGAAAGTACACTTCCCTGTGGTACTCCCACTTCTTGCTTTTGATAATCAGAATGTGTAGCATCTATTTGTACTTGGAAGAGTCTATCTGTTAAAAATCCTTTTACAAAGTTTGGTAGTTGACCTCTTAATCCTAGTTTATGCAGATCTTTCATTATACCATGTTTCCAGGTTTGATCAAATGCTTTTTCTATATCAAAGAACATGGCTATTAGATGTTGTTTGTTTAAATTGGCCTCTCATATGGCTGTTTCTAGTCTTATTATGTGATCTATTGTACTTCTTCCTTTATTATATCCACATTGATATTTTGATATGTGTTTTCCTTCTTCTAGAAACCAACTCAATCTGGCGTTGACCATTCGCTCCATTGTCTTACATAGACAGGTTGTTAATGCTATTGGTCGGTAACTTTGTGGATTGTTTCCCTCTTTTCCTTCTTTGAGTATGGGAATAATTACCGATTCTCTCCATATTTTGTGAAATTTCCCAGTAGTCCAAATATTGTTAAAAATATTCAAAAGGTATTTCAGCGATTCTTGTGGTAGTTGTTTAATAAATTCATAGTGGATTTGGTCTGGGCCTACTGCTGTATTATGGGATTTTTTTATGGCTTCTATTAGTTCTACTTCAGTGAATAGATTGTTGTAGGCTTCTGTATTTTTAGACGAAAAATTTAGTTGGTTATTTATATCTTTTTTGTTTACACTTTTTGTAGGTTTTGATTTTTTGCTCATTTTAGAGTTTTCTGCAAATGTCTCTGCTAGTAGGTTTGCTATCCCTTTTTTGCTAGTTGCTTTAGTGTTGTCCTTTTTAAGATGTATTATTGGGTATATTTGATTTTTTTCCAGCTATTTTTCTCATCATTTCTCATATTGTCTTGGTTTTGGGAATGTGTATTTAGGCTGTTTACATATTTTTCCAACATTCCCTTTTGGCTTCTTTTAACAGTTTTCCCGTGCTACTGCTTTGAGTTTTTTCATTTCAATCAAATTTTGGGTTGTGGGTTCCTTTTGAATTTTCATAATGCTGCTTCCTGGTTTTCTGACTGCTTTTTGGCAGTTTTGTCAAACCAGGGTTTAGTTTTTTATAATTATTTTGCTTTTTTGGTATATTTTCTGAGGCAATGGTTATTAATGTTTTGGTAAAGTATTCTATCGAGTTGTCTGTGTCCTTTGACTGTATCAGTAATTGTTTACATTTGTTTTTGAAACCCTCCCAGTTGGCTCTTTTCAGTTTCTGATGGGGCCTATTTTTTCTTTCTTGGCAGGCTATTGATTTTCTAGAATGATCGGGTAATGATCACTGCCACATGTGTCGCTATGTGTTTTCCATGTATAATCCATACAAATTTCTGGATCGCATATACTTAAGTCTATTGACGATTCTGTTCCTTTGGAGGGATTAAGGTAGGTTGAGGATTTATGATTTAATAGACATAAGTTATGGGTGTTAATTATTTCTTCTAATATTTTACCTTTAGTATCTAGCTTTTTGCTATTCCATATAGGATTATGACTGTTAAAATCTCCTAGTAAGATTCTAGGTTTAGGAAGTTGCTCCATCAGTTGTATTTATTGGTTCCTGTGGGGGTATATAAATGGAAAGAATTGTGATGGTTTTATCTAGTGTCACTTGTGTTGCTATTGCTTGTAATTTAGTTTTAATGTGTACTTTACTTTGCGGTATGTCATTTCTAATCAATATTGACACTCCTCCATTAGCTCTATATCCTGTATTGTGGTTATAGTGATATTGTTTATAATTTTTAATTTTTAAGTTGGCATTTTCTTGTAAAAAGTTTCCTGTAAGCAAGTTTCCTGTAAGCAGATGATGGCTGGATACAGTAGTGACATAAGTATGAGTAGGTCATTGTAATTAGATTTTATTCCACGGCAGTTCCATTGCAGGATCTTATGTGCCATGGTTATATTTTCATTTTTGGGGGTAAAGTTACCTACTAGGTTTATATCATTTGTCCTCTCAGTTTTTTCCATCTCTTGAGTTTTTAGAAGCTTTGTCTTCAACTGCTTGTGGTGTCCTTCGGTCAGATTTTTGGTTTTGTTTTGAATTTTGTTTATTTTCTTTCTCTTCTATTTCCATATATTCCATAGGCTCAAATTTATTTTCATTTGATATATTGATTCTTGATTTTGAGTTAGATCTTGATCGAGTGCTTTCTTGCTCTGTTGTCACTTTTTTGTCTTTTTGTTTATTTTTCATTTTCTTAGTTTGGGTTTGGGAAAGAGGTTCGCTGGAGTTTTGTTCTGTGTTTTCTTTCCAAAGTTTTTGCCTTCTTCTGGGTTTATTCCATTTGATCTGGGTTGTTGAGTTTTATTTTGATCCGATTTAAGTTCGATTAAAAGGTTTTTAATTCTTCAAGGAAAGCTTTTAATTCCTTGCATAAATTTGTTATTTCAATTGAACCTTTTATTTTATCTTCATTGTTTATTTTATTTGCTTTTTTGTGCCATGGAAGCATAGGTGTTTTTCTTTTATGTTATTTTTAACTTCCTTTCATGCTTCTATGAAAGATATATTTTTTTTGTATTTTATTCTAATTATTTCTTTCTCCTGTTTATATATACTGCATTGTTTTGAGAGGGCAGAGTGGTTTGGGCAGTCCTCTTCTTTATGTTCTGGTTCTTTCTCACTACATTTTCCACATATTTTTTTATTTCTACAGGAATCTCTGTGATGCCCAAATTTGTGGCATCTATAGCATTGAAGAGGGTTTGGTACATATTGTTCTACTTTTATACTTTCATATCCAATTTTAATTGTTGTCGGAATTTGGGGGGAGTTGAAAGTTAGAATGTAGGTATTAGTTTGTATCTCTGCTTCATTTTTCTTTATTGTTATTCTTTTGACATTTGTAACTCCTTGAGTTTGGAGTTCTATTTTTATCTCCTCTAGAGTGCACAGGGAGAGCTCCTTGCTTTTTACTACTCCCTTTGAGAAATTTAGGGTTTGGTGTAAGTAGGATTTTTATTTCTATTTCTTGTAGTTTTTTTTGTCTTATCAATGTGTCCGCATATATCTTTTTTTCCACTTCTACTAGTAATGTTCCATTTTGTAATTTTTTTACATTTTTTGGTATAATGATATTTGATATTGCTTTTTATATTTTAAATGGAGAAATTTCTGTTAATGCTTTTTTGCTTATTGCTTCAAGTACAATAAATCGTGGAAAGTTTTCACTATCATTTTCTGTTTCCAAGTCGTTATCCACATGTGGTCTCTTGGAAGATTTCTTTTTTTTCCATTGATTGTTTTTTTTTGTTCATCATCCACGCCCCCTACCCACCGCGAGTCCAGTATTGGGACATGACAAGGGGGAAACCCATTCGCCTTGCCATGTCGGGGCTATGTGAATGATATACTCTCTTTGGGAGGAGTCTTTGAGCATGCATGTTCCTTTGTTTCCGTTTTCCAATATTACGGCTGTGAAGGTTTAGCAAGTGTGTCAGATCCTTTTTTTCTCCCAAATTGATTGACCCTCAGCCACCGCCTTCCATCACATATTTAGGGTTAAGTGTTAGTTTTGGTTGGGAAGAGGAGTGTCAGTTATAGGTTTGGGATGGATTATATATGATGGGGCTTGACATGACCAGACGATTGATCGGATCGGGCCACTCCGACCGCCCGTCTAGCCCAGGTAAGGGCCAAAGTGGCATGTTACAGGATTGTGACCGCTTTACAACTGGGTTACAACCTGCTCAACCAAAATTGTCTTTGGACTGCCACTCATATGTACACAGACACACATACATACATACATTCATGCATTGCAGTTCACAAAACATAACATATATGAATAGTATGAGCTGCAATGTGTGAACATGTGTGTATGTGTGTCTGCATATGTATGAGTGGCATTCTGATGACAATTTTTCCTTCCACTACTATAAAATGCCAATATATGCAACCATAAATAAATTCAAAATTTTAAAATTAATCAGTTTGGTTGACGATCGCAAAGGGTGTGAAACCCAGGGTCACAAACTCACATCAATCCAACTAAATATATATATATTTCGTCACTGAGGCCCGTTGGTATGATGTTTGCCTGATAACATAACTGTCCAGGTTTCAATTCTCAGTAGTGGATGCGCACTGCTGATGAGTCCCAAATATAGAATGAAATGGCTGTCCAGTGCTTTCTGCATTCTGTTGAGGTTTTCTTGTAGACTTGATGAATTACTTAATTATAATTATCTCAAATCCTCCTAATAATTTTTATCACATATATATATATATATATATATATATATATATATATATATTATATAGATCCAGCTAGGTCTCATCATTTTACAGTTTAAATGGCAAGATGTAACTAAGTTCTATGCTAAGTGTTTCTTCTCTCTAACTTTTCAATTGTGGAAATCAATTCTGACTTCTTGCTTTCCAGTGAACTTTGATCTTCAAAAATTTAAATGCAATGTCAATTATCATTTTTTTGTTTACTTAATCACTGTTCCTTTATATTGCTCTCTCTCTTAATGCATTTCTTTTTTTTTTTTATTCTTTTCACACACAGTAACCACTTGCATCCTAGAGGCTTTATTGCCTTGATTGAGGTGAAATGATTAAAAAAATTTCCAAACAAAAAATGATTGTCATGGTTTAGAGTTAAAACATTTTAAAAGATGTAACAACATGCCATACTCACCCATATCGCTCTAAGCAAAGACAAATTTGTTCATCATATTTGTATTTATGACCTTCAGGATTGTTGACTATGGTGGATGGCTTCAACAAAGTTTTTTCATCACCTACAAAAGAAAAATGTAAATGTATATCAAAAACCAACTTAAAATTATATATGCAAAATGATGAATTGATCTAATTTAAACTCGCTAAAAATTGCAAAAATTTTAAATTCCTATGAAAAAAAAAGAAAAGTAAAATGAAAACTTGTAGCGCTAAGCAAAGACCATTCTTATTCTATCTAACCTTGTGAACTGGCAGTACAGAATCACAAAGAATTCTACTAAATAACTGAAACCACAGCACTTGAGAACTTTCAACAGCAGTGACAACTAAAATGGATATCACATGGAACTCAATGAGAAAATAATAACATAATTCACATGTTGACATTCTTCACTACTTAACAAAACATTAGGAAGGAAACCCTTGTTAATTTTGGGAAGAGTAATGACATTTGTCCAGGTACCTCCACAGATTTGCTAAAAAATGAGCATGCCATGGTGAAAAATTACCCCAAACTTAAAAAAGAAGTTTTATTCTCAAAATCATTATATTATTATTAAGAGGAAAGACCAAACATTTTTTGGTTTTTAAATTATATTTTTTTGATCATTTTTTTTTTTTTTTTTTTTAACCAAAATTTCAAATGTTCTACATTTGAAATTTTGGTTAAAAATTTTGTTTTTTTCGTGTCAGCAGATGGCACCAAAGATAGAAAATTTTAGAGACTGTTTTGTGGTGAAAAACACATTGATTTGGAAATTCTTGAAAAACATCAAATAATTGTTGGATTTTAATGAAACTTTCTGAACTTATTCACAAATGAATAAAATTATTTTAGAAATTGTTATTTTTTTTAGATAATCTTGGTAAAAAGTTTTTTTTTGCATCTGTTTGCATTTATTTAATTTTAAGAAATGTTAGGAAAATTAAATTTTGTTCCAATTAATGTTTATATTAGTTAAAAGCAGAAATACTTGGAGAATTTAAATCATCAAGTTTTTTTGTAAAACAGAAACCCAAGTTAACAAAAATCTGCTCTGAATCATAAAATAAAAAGTACAATGAAAACTAAGACATTATTTGATTAAATATGCTTTTAATTGTTTTTATGAATAAGATATATTATGGATAGTATTGTCTTAAAAAATTTTTGAATAATGAATTTTTACTAGAATTGTTTTCATTTTTAAAAAAATTTAATAAGAATAATTTATAAAGTTATAAATCTTTTAAATTTATGCATTATTTTGTTCCTGTTAAGGGATATTAAGTAAAAAATATATTTACTAATCATGAATAGAAAAGCTTAGTACAATTCATCAAACAATAATATTTTAAAAAGAATTTTGAATTTTTTTTGTATGTGTATAAATGTGCTGATTTTTGTTGAGATGTTTGTTCATACATGACATTATCTGAAAATAAAAGTGATAACTATAGTAAATTTAAAGCCAAAGTATCTAAAATTTGATAAAACATTACATTATGGATAATATTTTCTGAGTACTTAAAAATGACATAAAAAAGGTGCTCATGTCATATGACTTAATTATTTTTACAGATATAACCATCGTAAAAAAACATTAGATAAACTTCCATTTGTCATTCAAGCTGCCAACAGCTACATAAATAACAACTACTGCCATATTTAAAAAATGCATTTCTGCAATATTTTAAACTTAAAATTGTAGCAATATCATGAATCTATTTCCCTATGCATAACCAGTGTAACACCATGGCGTAGGGATACTATAAAAACACTCCGACTTACATGCTCAACAGCATTGGGCCTAACACAAACTCACTGTCTTGGTATTGTATATACCTTATTGTTAATAAAGGCTTATTAAGTTATCAGTGCTTCACTTGTAATTAGCACGATAATATAACATCACCAAGTTTACATGATGGTAGTGGAAAAAAAACACTTTTTCAAAGAAAAACAAAAGAAAATCAAAAGAAAAACAAACAACAACAATAACAGTCATTGGAACTAAACAACCTGAAATGACATAAAAAACATCACACAGCAAACAGTAACAAGAAGTGCAACTGACCCTCCAAAACATACCAAATTGCCTAACAAGGTAATTCATACATACTTTCTAAGAAAAAAAACTCTTAAACAAACATTTTACTTATATTGTGGTATCATTAATGGAGACTCTGCCATATTTGTTCCTTAGTATAAACATTCTCCTTCCCTATACCACATGCGTACATCTTGCTTGCAGTGGTTCAACAAGATTGTTTGTGTATTATCCTCATATTTGCATATTTACTCATCTATAACATGGAAGCTAACGACATTCCCTGTATGGATTGGAATACTCCTAACACTGCTGAAACATTTAAATAGTTTAAACAAAAATGGAACTCTATTTTTGGTGAACAGAATTAGAACAGAACAGCAAGTAAGCCACATACTTCTTAAAGTAGAAGATGAAGGCCTAAAACGGTATAATTCTTGGACCCTCACAGAGGAAGAAAAGCATTCTCTTGATAGTATCTTTAAAAAAATCTTTGCAGCAATTGGAACCAAAAGAAAAATCCAGGGTAAATCACTTCAAATTGATGTCATACAGAAAAAAAGCCGAAGGGTCAATTGACGATTTTGTCAATAGATGCAGACAACTAACACAAAAATGTGCACTGTCAGAAAATGAACAGCAACAGTGGATAATCGAACTTATCGTCACCAGCACTCCAATTGCAAACTTCCAGAAAGAACTGCTACAGAAGGATGATAAACTCTCACTTGAAGAGCTGATCAACATTGGAAAAACTTATGAAGCTGCCAACACCCACATAAAGCAACTCAGAGTCATACAAAACAGTAACAATGAAGACAGAAACAGTGATACAAGCTATAGGCCCACCAACATGATCACAGAATGGAAAAAAATGACTAAACTGCAGTAAAAGCCATGCACTTCGCCGTGAAACATGCCCAGCATTTGGGACAATATGCAATGCATGTGGAAAAGCCAACCACTGGGCAACAGTTTACAACATAATAGGAATTCACATGAAGACAGACAACCAATCCGGACAGACATAGTATATAAGCCAGGGTCTGTGAAGCTCTCAGTCAACAAGAGCATACAACCACACAATGATGCACCTTGTAAAACTATGATCACTTTAATAAAGAGCATAAAAGGAGAACTTAACAGCATGAACAAGAAATGTTCAATATGTCATGAAAATCTCCCCGTGCAAGCAAAGGAAACTCTACAACCACATGACATCCCTAGTTGAGCATGGGAAATAGTTGGTACCGACTTGTTCCATTTCAATGATCATGAATACCTCATTATAGCTGATTACTACAGCAAATTCCCCATCATTTGAAAAATGACAGGCCAGAGCATGAGCAACATGGTCATATCATCAATGAAACAGACAGTCTCAGAGCATGGTATTCCTACTAGAGTAGTCAGTGACAACAGACCTCAGTATTCATGTGAAGCATTCAAACAATTTGCTCAACAATGGCAATTCGATCATATTACATCTTTGCCAAAATTTCCAAGATTGAACAGTTTCATAGAGAGACAGATCCAAACTGTCAAAAGGACATTATTCAAGGCTAAACAAGCAAGAAGAGATTACGACCTAGCAATGCTGTGTCTACAAGCAACACCCATTAGTCACAACTTTCCAAGCCCAGCTGAACTACTAAACAAATGTGTTCTGAAAATGTAATCTCAAAAATCCCAACTCCAAGGTTCCCCAGCTCTGATCACCTTTGTGAAGAGTTAAAAAACAGACAGGACAAGCAGAAAACATACTATGATAAAACAGTGAAGGACCTACCATCACTGGTCCCTAGACAAACCATTCACACTCTGGACAATCAAACGGGGAAATGGAAACCAGCAAAAGTACTGAATAAATGTACTGAACCAAGATCATACATTATCCAATTCCTAGATGGATCAGTAAAGAGACAAAATAAGAGTTCAAATAAGGGAAACAACAACCACTGATAAACAGATCCATTTCAATGACTATACCATGTCACCACAAAGTAAAAAACACACCAACACAAGGAATACATATAGCCCCCCAAATACAACCAGAACAGGCCGTAAAATACACAGGCCAACAAGGTACAAACAATGATAAGAAAAGAATTAACTAACACCATCATAACAACAACTCTACACGTCTGATGAAGGGTATGTAGCAGAATCATGGAACTATTTCCCTACATATAACCAGTGTAACACCATGGCACAGGGATACTATAAAAACACTCCAACTTACATGCTCAACAGCATTGGGCCTAACACATAAATTCACTGTCTTGGTATTGTTATACCTTATTGTTAATAAAGGCTTATTAAGTTATCAGTACCTCACTTGGAATTAGCACAATGATATAACATTTCCAACTTTACAAAAATAAGTTTCAAATCAGGTTTATTAAACTTTAAAATCAAGTAAATATTCCTTAAATAAGTTTCAGAAAAGTATATTTTATTTTGGAAAATTTTTAATAAAGAGAATTAAATTGCGATGAAAGATTGGTAAAAATGGTGCTAATTGGCTATTTTAGCAAAAAAAAAAAAAAAAAAGAGAGAGAGAAAGAAAGAAGGAAAACTCATTCTAGTTGTTTTAAAATAGTTTTTAAATACAGCAAAGTATTTTGCTTATTGGAAATATTAAATTTAATCTATTAGCTTGAAATTAAAAATAAAATAAAAATTTCAAGAAAGATTTTTCATTTTTAAAAATTCATTTTAAACCTTAGGCATCTTATTTTCTGTGAAAGTACCTACAATGGACTTGAAAAAAGGTTTTCAAAGAAAGATCTTAGAAATTTCAACTGACACTATCACTGGTTGCTTTGTGAATGAATGCCAAATGTTTCCTTATAAGGAAACATCTAATATTACCATTACTATTTTGCAAAAATACTTTGCATAAACTGCTCTTATTTTTTTAACCACTTTATTAAAAAAGTGTATAGCAAATTAAAAAAAAGAAAAAAAAGTTGAACTTGATAATTATTTAAGCACATTTTTTTCTATCAATACTGAATAGATCTGATGAATGTACAATAGTTAATAAATGGATTCTTCACTGTGACAAATATCTTTACATTCAAATTCAATGCTGGATGAAAACAATTCTGTAAAATGAATGAATCAGACAAAAAAATAAAAAATAAAAACATTAATTATTATGTATTATTAATTGGCATGAGTTGAATGGCTGAATTGAATGTTCCAATCAAATATGACTGTTGATATTAGAGATAAGAAGGAATTATTGTCAATAAGAAATCAGTGATATAATTTAAGAAGCCAATACATAAAATATGCTACTCTTTATCAATGAATGCAAGGAAAAAAAATAAATGAGCATCTTTAAAATGTCAAACTTTGTAAAATAATTATTTTTATCATGCTCAGATATAACATTATCATAAACTATATATTAATATACTTATTACACTTGGTCAAGAGGGAAACAGAAAGAGAGATGGACAAGGGGAGAGAGGGGGGACATAGTGAGAAAGGAGGGATGTAGAGAGTAAAACAAAGAATAAGGGACAGAGTGTAAAATGGGGAGAAGGACATAAAGAGTAAAACAGAGGGAGGGGGAGAGTAAAACAAAGAAAGAGTGGGATATAGAGAGTGAGAGTAAAATGTAGCGAGTAAAACAGAGAGAGAGAGGGACATAGAGAGTAAAACAGAAAGAGAATGACAAAAAAACAGAAAAAGAGTGAGGGGACATAGAGAGACAAAAAGAGAGTAGGATAGAGAGACAAAAAGAGAGTAGGATAGAGAGACAAAAAGAGAGTAGGATAGAGAGTGACTGGAGGGGTTCAACATAGATAAAAGCAGCTATTTGTAGTGAAGTTTCATGACCTAATTTTCTGTTGAGGATATTTCAGTATTTTTGAGAAAAACAATGTCACTTTTCTTATAACTATCTAGGAAAGGTCATGGGTTGAAAAATACAGAGTGTTGCATTAAAAAATTTATTAGTTATTTTGTGTAATTAAACAGGTCATGCTAGTAATAATAAATACAATAAAAACATTTATTAAAAAAACTTTAGGATCATTCAAATAAAATTTAATTCATTAATTCATCATGATCAGTCCCATGATTGGGTGTGGTCATAAGGTTGCAACTTAGCTGAGCAACTCACCTCCACATACCTAGGTTGAAAGTTAGAGAGGCATTCATTCATATGCAGCATTTTGGGGGCTAGTAGACCTAGCAGAGAGCATCCCTCTTCAGGTCAAACACAGCTGATGTACTTCAACTTAAAGGCTCACCTTGGTCACAGACACATAGCTGTTGATCCCATTGGGGGAATCCTCTGCTCTGGTCACTGACTTCAGTCTAGGAAGCCCAGTAATGCAGTGTCATCACCACCTTGGCTGCATCCATAGCTATGGAACCCAGCTTAACACAATATGCTAGATGACTGTTGACCCCTACAAGAAAGTTCACCTGCTCTTTGATAAGGTATTTTTATCCTACTGGCTATCTAGCCACCAGAAAAGCCTGAAGGGGAAACAGGTTTACATGTGGCAAGTAGTACTGATACTGGTTTACAGGGTATCAGTAGCATTCAAGAGTAATCTGACATTGTTTTTATTGCCTTGGAAATATGTTTTTTTATCTATTTATCTACATCAGTGGTTTCCAAATGGTGTGGCATGCATTATAGGGATGGCAGAATGTTGAAAAGCAATCAAAGATTTAAAAACAGTTTCAAAAAATTCATATGCCAAAAATAAATGATTTCATAATCTAAAATATTATTATGGATTAATATGCATGAGTCCCAGTATAAATAGTTATAAATAATTATTGACAGATTTTATCATTGTGATGTTTTTGATTTATATCACGTATTAAGAATATAGTAACTAGGCTCTATAAATTGGAGGAGAGAGTTATCAATGATAATGTTCTGACTTTGAATCAGCAGTTACCTCCCTTTTACCCTCTCTGTTTTTTTTTTATTTTTAAATGTACTTTTTATCATATAAAATTTAATGATGCGCAAACAAATTTTCATTTTGAAAATGAAGCCCAGAGAAAAAAAATGTTTGGGAACCACTGACCTAGCTGAAATAAAAACTTGATGTAAATGCTGTGAAAATAATTTAAAAACTAATTAAATGATTAAAATTTCTTTTTTTTTTTTTTTTTTAATTCCTTATCATTTTTCAATTAGATTCTATTAAGTAATTAATTGTTGATTATGAAAGTAACCTATTTTTTGGGAGAAATTTTTGTTTGATACTTATTTTATTTTCCATACACACACAAAAAATAAAAAAAAGATTTCAAAAGAAGTAAATCTCACCATCTTTCTTCTCATTTCCTAGGCCACGGGAATTGTAAAACTCCTCACGTCTCTTCTCTTCATCTGTAAAAGAGGATCACATTCAGGTTGCAGTAAAATATCACTTACCATCACAAGAAAAACAAATATTTTATTCCTAAGGTGGTTCTTTCATTATTCATTGGTTTCAAACCCAATGGGAATGATTATTGTAATTTAAATTACAATTTTGGCATGAGGCCAAAGGGAAGTGGGGTGAGGCTGGTCTATGCTAACTTTCCTAAACCTAGCTAATCTGATTCATGGCCCATTCATTCATTACAATTTACTCATTTACCACAAGAACTCATCCATCACCATTCAATCTACCACAATACCATGTATTCACAGGGAACCTACAAAAATCCAATTAAATAAAAAAAAAAAAAAATTCAAAATGTACATAATTTTAATATTTTTAATTATTTTAGTAAGTAAAAAGAAAAATATGGAAACACAATGGGAATGATTGCAAAATAGTTTCCCCTCCCCAATTTATAGGCAGAAGCATACAAAAAGAAAACTGGGATTTCTTCCTAGCCAGTTCTCTATTTCACATGACTCAATCCCAGTCTTGTCTTGAAGTCAGGACACTACATTTGTTTATCTGAATTTACTCTTGTGTCTCAACCCCAATTCTTAGTTTGTGAACTTTTTACCATATTACTGTAGACAGCTCAGACTGGAAATAATGTTTTCATTGTTATTTGATCTTATACCCCTTTTGACTCTGAGGAATTTGGTAAATATCCAGCTGCATAACTATTAAACTATCTGATAAAAACAAACAGATCAAACTTATAACTCATCATTCTATTCTATGACCTCACTCTTTCAAAGTGTCATGTCCATAAAAAAAATAAATAAAAATTAATTATGTGTAAAAAATAATTATAATAAAATAATTATAACAATTATAATTATCATTAATTTACTCATTCTAAATCAATGAGAATCAACCCCACTTTTCTCTTCTACACACACACAAACATGTGACATTCTCACTATTGGACAAGCAGTTCACATGGACAGGTCATTAACACATACATAAATGAAAATTTTGTCTCATTTTCAGGTTATAATAGTAACATTTATCTTTTAGCACTCAACAAAATATTTGAGGTAAGAAAACCACAGACATTTCTTGTATTTTCCAACTAAATTATCTGGACACCCATTACAAGCATCTATAAAAAAAAATTTACGAGAAAGACTGTATACACTTTGCTTATTCTTTATCTCATTCTGCCAAATTCCAATCCATATTTGACCCCAAAGTAACAATTTTACTCAGTATTACCATCTTTTATGTCTCCAATACCACATAAAAACTAGATAATAAATAATACTAGTTTTGTTGTTTCCACATCTTGCTGTTTCCACATTTTTCAAGTATTTTTGTATATATAAATGTTAGGAGGTTTATAATTTTTTACTCAGTTATAACTCCCTTACAACAGCATCATCTTATACATATATTATCAGTAGGAGCAGTATAATTTTTATTAGATGAAACATTACCAGCAATTTTTAGCTTGTATTTACTTTCATCTTTATTTTTCTATATACCCAATGCCATAAAATTAAGAGTTTAAGTAAAACTTTAATAAAAAAAGCAACTATAATCAACAGGTCTGCTTGAAAATGTGTAAAGAAATTTGTCAATAATGCATTTATTATTGTGAGTGAATGGTGTCTTTTTACTTTGTCAATAAAATAAAGCATTTCCTTTTCTCTTTGTGGTGGGGTGGGAGAAGTATAACTGCCAAAGCTTAGCAAGAATGATGTTCAAAGGGCTACTCTTGGATGGGAGCATGTTAGTGATGGTTAAAAAAAAATGAAAAAAAAAAAGTTGTAGTTCATCCTAAATTCACTTACTTTCAAAGAGTCCAGGCACTAACTTGTAGACAATATCCTGCAGAGTACGATCTGCTCTCAAGTTGGCCAAGGGCTGGGTTTCATGAATTTTGCTTTTTACAATGAGGACAGCATTTGCTACTTTGGAGGTATTTAACAATGCAGCTCTTGCAGACTGAAATGAAACAGCATCAAAAATGAGAAATTTTCTCTCTTCTCAGAGAACAGGTTAATTAGAAAATTGAAAATAACAAATGATTACTAATCCAACAATTATTTTCAAAATACAATCACAATAAAGACTCAAAATTACCAGGTTTTTATTTATTGAAACAAGCTGGATTTCTGAAAATTCCATGAGTTTTGATAACTTAGATTATCCCTTATTCTGTGCCAATGCACTTTTCTCATCCTTTTCTTGCATCTTTGTTTTTTCTTTTCATTTTGCCTTTTCAAGCGTTATTGTCCATCTGTCCTTAACTAAATGTTATTTGAACATGGGTAAGTTTCATTTTTCTAAAAGGAATAAAAAAAAAATGTACAAATATTTTCTACCTGATATTCCCTTATCCTTTATCTTTCTTTTGTTCTATCTCTACATCAAGAATTTTAATGCCATTCCATCCATACCTGAATTTTCATCTTCTGATATCATGTATGCATACATACATGATTAAAAAATTAGAAGATCAGTCGATTCCGTTACCTTGCTTTCAACCTTTCTGTATTGTCAAGTGGTTTGTATCAATTGAATTCCCAACACTTTATTTTAAAAAAAAAAAAAATTATTTATGGGTGCTATATTATTTAAAATATATTTTCAATTTATCAGTAAATGTTCAGTAGTCCTATCTCATTGACTGACTTCAGAGTTTTGCGTCAAATCACTCATCAGGATAATATACTCAATAAACACTATAGTCAGCCAATGAGATATGATTATTGAACATATCATGATTCATTGAATATTATATCTTTTTTATCTGTTGACCATTTTATTTGGCAGTAGTTCTGCTGATCTCAAAAAATACAGACCACAAAGAGTAAATTGTCACCATTTTATATTTTTAAGTCCACACATGCATATTGTTTGTTTTTGATTTTGTTGATTGCACACTATAGTAGAGTCAGCTGGGCAATGTCTGTGAGAAAAAGAGCACCATGACACAATTTACTTTGTCAGAAATTGGGAAATGGCATATTGTACTGAAGATCTGATGCAAACATTTCAATGTGTTTGAGTGTCAATTTGAAAACAGTGCAGTGGATTTGGAAAGAGTTGGATGATGATATGGTGTTTGGAGTGAACATTAGAGATGGTGACATTATGCCTCCTTTCATCATCCCACAGGGTCGCAAAATTTAACATGGAAGACTAAATTAAGTACCATCAAGAGGTAGTGCTTCCCTGGGTCAAGAGGGTGGCTGCTGGAAGACGATATGTCTAGCAACAGGAATCTGCACTATGCCACAAAAGCAGGAAAACCCGGTGATGAATGTCAGACAATTTATGCGACCATATCACCCCTTATATCTGTCCAACAAACACTGCTACCCCTAGATTATTATGTGTGGGGGCATTTGAGCAAGAGACCAATAAAACTGTTTGCAATACCAAAGATGAAGAAAGCGAGGGGTTTGGCCTTCAACAACGAAAAAGGGGTTCTCAAAAGGGAAAAAAAATTTTTTATATAAAATTTAAAATATAAAATTTTAATATATATACATTAAAATATAAAATATATATATATATAAAAATATAATAGGGTGGTAATGGATATGACTTCAAGAAAAGGCTCGAATCAGCTGTTTAGACAAAGGTGACCAAGACATATAGATTCAGGTTTGCTTCCTCTTATTACCTAAATACAAAGGAACCAGAAGCACAGATGGACCAAAAGAAGAAATAAAAATAAGATAAAGAGTAGAAAGAAACTATTTATTTGAGCTACATTCAAGAAACAGAAGGTCAGTAAACAGAGAGGTTGTTAGTCAATTTTTTCCCCCCCCCCTTTTTTTTTTTTTTTTAAAAAAATTTTTTTTTCCCCCCCCCCAAAATTTTTTTTTAATTTTTTTCCCCCCCCCCCCACTCTTTCCCCCTTTTTTTTTCCCCCCCCCCCTTTTTTTTTTTCCCCCCCCCCCCCCTTTTTCCCCCTTTTTTTTTTTTCCCCCCTTTTTTTCCCCCCCCCTTTTTTTTTTTATTAAAAAAAAAAAAAAATTTTTTTTTTTTTTTTTTTTTTTTTTTTTTTCCCCCCCCCCCCCTTTTTTTTTTTTTTTTCCCCCCCCCCTTTTTTTTCCCCCCCCCCCCCCCCCCCTTTCCCCCCCCTTTTTTTTTTTTCCCCTTTTTTTTTAAAAAAAATTTTTTTTTTTTTTTTAAAAAAAAAAAATTTCCCTTTTTCCCCAAAAATTTTTTTTAGGTTTTTTTTTGGGGGGATTTTTTATTTTTTTGGCCCCTTTTTTTTTTAAAGAAAAAAAAAAGGGGGGGGTTTTAAAAGGGGGTTTTTTTTATTTTTTTTTTTTTTTTTGGGGGGTTTTTTTTAAAAAATATTTTTTTTTTCTCTATAATGTTTTTAAAACAAATGTCTGTTTATGATAAACGTTTAAATAACATTTACCCCTGAATTCCGAAAATTTTCATAAAAATTTTAAGTTTTTTTAACAGGGTAAACCTGTATCCTACTCGGAACCGTCATATCATAATTCCTTTACCTTTTTGAGCTACAAAAAAAACCCAATGGGTAAACAAAATTGGAATTCCCTTTAAATTTTTTCATAGAATAATTTACCATAAAAATTTTCATAAAAATCCTGTCAGATATAAAACATTATATATATATATATATATATATATATATATATATATATATATAATATATATAAAATATATAAATTTTAAAAAAAATTTTCAAACAAAACAGTTATTTTGGTTTTGAAAAATTTTGGGGGACCCGGGGGTTTGAAAAACAAATTTTAATTTTTTTGTAAAAAATTTTCGAAAAAAATTAACTTTAATAAAATAAAAAATTTAAAAAAATTTTTAAAAAATTTAAAACTTTTTTTTAAAATTTACATATTAAGAAATATCGTGGCTTCTCATTATCTTTTGGACCCCCCCAAAAAAAAATCCCCACGATGAAAAAAACAGAAAAATTTTCTAAAACTCAAACACCTGGGAATTTTATTTTCCCCGGATTTTTCCCGGAAAATGGATTTAATCCAAAAAGGGTTCGGTTTAAATACAATTTCCCATGGTTTTTTTACATTCCCAAAAAAACCCCAAACATATTTTTGATACAGGTGCCTATATATGTGTGTTTGCAACTTCGTTTTATATGCACATACAGTCTTCAGGCAAAGCATATATATTTTTATTTATTAAAACAAATTGTGTTTGTGTATGTTTTTGATATTAAACATTCTCTTTTTTATTCCCTGTAGTATTACAAAGTGATCTTTCTTGATAAATGAGTCAAATGAATTTGCATGAAAAGTTAAAACAATTAGCATTGAGATCTAAAATAATATAGTGAAAAAATGTTTCTGTATTCTCATCTTGATCTATCTCCATTTTATATATATATATATATATTTCTATTTTTTTTGGAGATTAAATAGATAAGTTTTTGTCATACTATTTCTATAAGATATTCCTTTTTTTTTTTAACATGTCATCTTTTCCTTGTCACACATATATATATATATATATTTCCCAATATATATATATAGATCCAAATATTGTAATAAATTTTTAAAATTTACTTCGACCAAAATTTCGCTAATATCAAATAATAAATAAAACAACTTGTTTCCAGCAACATATATATATCCTATATTTTATTTATCTCACACAAAACAGAAAAAATTTTTCAAATAATAGTTGCTTTAAAATTATATTTTGTCTTTCATATATCATTCATAACATACATATACATATACATATATATATACATACATATATACATACATATATACATACATATATATATAAAAGTGATTTTATTTTTATACTAGACTTTTTTATAGATATTAAATATCACTTCTGTTCCTTTTAAAGATGTATTTGAATAAAATTTACTGATAGTGAATATCTAGAAATATTTGTATTTCTTAAATACTGCATATCTATTGAAGAAACGTTAAACAAAATGTCTTTTAATTTTTAAATTTTTCAATTTTTTTCTTTTTTAAACAAATATCTATTGATATATTTCCAAACTCTAAATAATTTCACATTTCACTCCTAAATCAAATATACTTACATATATATATATATATATAAAATACTTTTATGCATTTTTCAATATATACTAATATACATAAATATATATATATTATTATATATATATATATTACTATAAGTAGTTTTTTTACTCCTATACATATATATATATATCTTTTTCATTTTCCTCTGTTACTTATACATATGTCTTCTATATTTATATAAGAGATACATTTTATATAAATATTTTCTTGATTAAATGTATATATAAAGCATTATATATACATTTAAAATATATATTTAAGTATATCAGTATTAAATATTAGCATATATATATAAAATGCAAATACATACATATATATATATTTAACATATATATATATATATTTTCATATACGCATGAAACACAGATATATAATGTTCAAACTCTATATCATATATATATTTATATAACCCCATATTATTTGTTTGGAGGAACTACATCAAGACAGGTTTACAAATGTTATTTATTAGCCTGTATTTATACACAGAAGTAACATAGACAAAAATAACCTTAGGCCTTCAAATTTTGAATTAAAGAATACTCTGAAATACTAAAAATCTTCCAGCTTGAAGGAAAGCTAAACTATAGAGGACACAAAGTGATGTAAGTTTTTGGCATATTAAACAAAAGTGAATTAATATTGTTGTTGTTATTCTTGATTTTTTTGTGTAATTATCATTTATTTATTTTATGTGTGTATACAGTGGTATAAAAGAGGATCATTTTAAAAACCAGAAATGAACAAACTGAGAACATAACAAAAATATTGCCACAGAAAACTAAAAGACTTAAAGGATTCTAAAGAGAGTGTCAGAATAATGAAGGAATTTGATGTTACTCAAATCTCAGAGCAATTTGTAAAAAAGAATTTTCTTTGAATTCCATTAAAAACAGAATTTTTGGCTCAGCAGATTCAGTTTAGATTGAGAGACAGTAAAGGTTGCTCTGGATATTCAGCCATGATTTTGTTTGTTTTGGACTCTTATAATAAGTTTATTTCTATTGTTAGTGACTATTTTGTTCACAAAGTACTTTTTTCTATTTCAAGCAAGCGGAGAATTTTATGGTGAATCCATTTCTGTGACTTCTAAAGTATGTAAACAACATGTCAACAAACAATAAAATATTTTTTAAACTTCAAGGACCCTTCTAAGATTTCTCTACCTTCATGCAAAAGATGATAACAGAAAACTTTTGCATCAACTTAATATATATGGTTAGTTGAGATGTTTGTGTGCTTTCACAGTTCAGTAGCAGCTTTCTTTGCAATTTAAAAAGATCACTCCAGGGATGTCAGTGACAGATTTTGTAATCAGTTGAAGGTTGAGCATGGGAATCTGAGTCCAATCATTGCACTAGGTAAACACTCAGCAAAAGGACAAGAGAAACTAAGTCCAGTCATCGTACTATTTTTTGATTATCCACTAGCTGTTTTTACTTTTCTTTTTTCGTTAATTAAATGAATTATTCTTTCGATTCCATTTCCATGTTTGTCATGTCAGTGGTATTTCATAGCAGACTTGTTAATAGTGAATGGATCAATTTTTTGGCTCTGTCTTGATACTGGTGCATAGAAATATTGGCTTTATGATTAATTCTTATCCTGTTTTAATCAGATGTTGGAGTGTCATTTCCACTTCAACCTTGATATATCTGACTGGTTTCTGGTTGATATCAAAGGAGATATGTTTCAAGATTGGGGTACAGATTGCATTTGATTCCACCTAGAACTTTCACAGAGGACCAACAAGGCCTGGTGTACTGTGGAGTACTGCTGTGTTATTCTGAGTTAGTAATAATGATACCATAATCCTGAAACTATGTAAGGTTATCATCTGATGTGGGATTTGTTGGAGGTACTGCTGTTGTTATTGCAGCATTTATTGAATGTATATATATATATATATAAATTCCTGCCAAAATAATAGTTAGAATAAACTTCCTGCCAAAATTATAGTTAGAATAAACTACAACAATCAACCCCAAAACCGAATAAATAGCTTTAATTAAATTCTCAAACCAAAACAAAACTATTAAATAAATGATATAAACAAATTTTTACTACGTTAATAAAAACACCGATCAAAAAAAAAAAAAAAAAATAAAAATAAATAAATAAATAAATAAAATAAGAAACAAAAAATAAAAATAAATAAAAACCAGCAAAATAATTTAACCCAAATAAATATATAAATGACTTCCGGTAAAATAACTGGCATAATAGAATACTCACAATGCACCACTGACCCGTATATATATATAAAAATAGCCAAGAAAATAACAGTACACGTGGCCTGACTATTGCATATAGCATGAAACAGACTGTTGCCTCTAAGTGTTGACTTCTATGTTCACTTTTATATTTACACACACTCTATCTCTGATATTGAGCACTTTATCCCATAAATATAGCACACTTTAAGACTATATTTCTTTATATATATATATATATATGTTTGTCTGTCTCTCTATATTACCCTCTGTGGCTATATTTAAAAGTTTGTTTGTTGTGAGAAGACATTTCACAAATTTATCCAACTGAGAAAAAATTGTGTGCAGGTTATGTTTCCGTGAATTTGGTTAAATCATGTCACAATTCAAAAAATGAAAGCAGACTTTTTGCTTACATTTTGTGTTTTTAAAATTCCCAAAATAAATATGGCTTTTACTGTCAACTTTAAAAATGAAGCAAGAAATAGTCAAACAAACAAATAAAAAGAAAATTGATAAAGAACAAGAAATATCTAAGCTTACAAGATGAGTAAGGATAATGTCATTGTTATTTCCAGGTAACAAGTTTAAAGAAAAAATGTTTGTCTTTGAAATGCTAAAAATATCAAAGGTCTGGCAACACTTTTCTAATAAAAACTAAATGAATGAAATGTGAAAGAAAAAGTATAGTTTTTACTAAACAATTAACTTTGTCATTTTCCTTAAGGCAAAACAACCAGCATAATCACTGCCTTTTATATAGCCTTTGATTTTCCCAGTTTTATATTATTTCAATCTGTTGTCGTCTTTAGATCATTCGAAGACGGAGTAGTAATGAAAGAAGAACCATTAACTGATGGTTCTTCATTCAAAACAAAAATCACTTTCTTTTTTTTTTTTGTCACTTTGTAAAAGGAGATTATTTCCAAAATTTTGTTTTCTTCATAATTTTCTTATTTCCTCTGCATGTTGTAATCTACAAAAAAGTGAAATATTTGTCAAAGTTCAGTTATTCCTTTTGTCAATTTTAGTTTCCTTATATTTTTTGCTTTTTCTCAAAGCCTTTCAAGTCAGTTCTCCAGTCTTCTTTTGGTGATTATATAGCATCCAGTGAATAGTTTTGAAAATAGCTAAAAGCAAAATAATGGAAAAAAAATAAACTGAATGATAAAAATACTCTCAGAATTTGATTAATTTTTTTTTTTCATTCAGCTAAAAAATCCACCTGAGACAAAAGTTGCCACCATATTTTACCAACTTTCAAACTGGATTTAAATAAGCATATTCAAAAGACTTAAAGCAAAATATGGTAATTGACTTTCTAAATATTTGTTGAACTTGACAAACTCTTGAATATAGCTGCCCTTTTGAATACTCACAGCAAGGTTCAAGCCCATTTTTATAGAGACATATGACCAGTGGGTTAACATTTGCTTACCTCAATGATCGTCTAAATTTTGAATGTATCAGTTAAAATGTGATGGTTCCTTGAGTTTTGAATACATTTGTCAAAAAATCATGATTCTTTGAATAACTATTATAAAATTATGATTCCTTCAGTTTTCAATATATCTATTTGTTGTAACCTAGAAAGAGTTACTGACTGAGGAATAACCAAAACAGAGGTTGGAAATAAAATGGTAATATTTATAACATCAACAAAATACAATACTCACCAGCGCCATGAAGTAGGTGAACCACTGCTAGTGGTGGACTGCTTAGCATATTACCCCCACTTACAATAGTGTCCAACTCTCTGTCTTTTCTACAAATACTTTCATGGTAATTGCTCCGATGAGCTGCTTTCACTGGTTCCCAGACTTCATGAATTCAAGCACCCTACGAGGCTGGCATCCCGCTCCCCTTACACTGTAGAAACTTTTAAATGTAGCCATCTCTTCTACTCCAATAGCTTCATACCTTTTCCTCTCGCCTGTGGAACACCCTTCCCAATTACTGTTTCCCTGAGAGCTATAATCTCCAACTATTCAAATGTAATGTCAATCGACATCTCCAGTTACCTTGATCTATCCACTATCCCTCTCCTCATCCTTTCTTCTATCACTCCTATCTGCTCTTGCTCCTAATCTTCTGCAACCCCCTGCATCCTAGTGGCTTCACGCCTTGCTCGAGGCGTAATGCTTAAAAAAAAAAAAAATATTTATGAGGATTGGGACATACTCATCAGTGTTCATAGGTACGGTACACAACACTATTAACAAGTGATGATTCCTTAAATTTTGAATATATATATTAAAAAGTGATGATTTCTCAATTTTTGAATATATATATATATATATATATATATATATATATATACATATATATATTAAAAAGTGACAATCCCTTGAATTTTGAATATATGTTAACAAGTGATGATTCCTTGAATTTTTAATACATTTATTAAAAGTGATGGTTCCTTGAATCTTACTTATTATAAAACGCAGATTGTGTGTGTGTGTATGTGTCTGTAACGTTTATATATTGGATCGAATTTCCTACATTTTTTAGCCGATTTCAACAAAACTTCACAGGACTACATAAAATTACCTTGTGGTGGTTCTAACGGCGCCGAAAATAGGAAAAACACAATGCTTTTTTAAGAAAATCTATTTGAAAACACAATTAAGACACATCGTGAGAATGAAAGGGGGACAACTCACCCCATGAAAATGTAAATAAATGAGCATAGCATGATGAAAAAAAAGCCGAACTTGACGAAAACAAAATTTTATCGTCTAATGTTCATATTATTATTAAAGAGGAAAGATCAAAAGTATTTTTGGGGTATTTTTTTACATTTTTTAATCGTTCTTAGTACGTCTGAAATTTTCGTTAAAAATATTGTTTTTTTTTTTTTCAAAAAAAGGACAGATAATCAATCATTTTCAATCATTTTTTCGATTTGATAAAAAATTAAAATCTTACTTTGATATTCTTTTAAAAATCAATTATCATTTTTTTCAAAACTGATTTTAATAAAAACAGAAATTATACTGTTTATTTAAAATATTTTGAACCAAGCTTAACTTAGCTTCTGCGCCGAAAAATGTAATTTGAAAATAAAACAAAGCAGGTCATAACCTTTTGCGTCGCTTGACGATTGACGAAAGGCACATTCATGACGTTTAGATAACTTACGGGAGGATAATTCTTTCTACGGATGGAAGGAAGTGAAATTATTTAAGTGAACAAATTATTTACCTCGTTACTTTTAAGGAAAACTTTCACTCTAATTTTTAATTTTTATTTTTTTTTTTTACGTTTTTTTTTATGGAAAATATAAAGAAATTAAAAATAAGACTAAATTTAGTGAGAAAAAATTTATCTCTAATTAATTTAGGTACCTTTCTTATGAAATTTTATCAGAAGTGTACATAAAATACTATAATTTTATGTATATTTATTACATTTTACTGTGTTATTTGTATTTCCATTCATTTTATTATTAATTTTGATATTTCATTTATGGAAAAATGTCATAACTGAGATTAATATAAAAATAAGATCATATAAATTAAAGTTTAGCAGTAGTTAAATTTCATAAGATGATACTGTTACTTGTAGGTACCCTTCTCAGTTGAAATTGAAAACTCAAATTAACTTCTCCATACGTGTTTCGCAAAAAGTAAAGGGCTTAACAGCGGAGAACAATGCTGAACTCAAATAATGCAACTAAATTTTATTCTGGTTGGTCTTCCATACTTGATAATTACTGTCCGACTATAAACACAAAAATTACATTTCTTAATTACCATGGCTAATCTGATTGGTCCAAATTATACAATTTTCAAAAAGCTCTAGACAATGACAATCTCACACGGACATTTTGAAAGGTTGATGTTGCATTTAACTAATGTTAAAATATTTTTTAAAAATTCAATTTAAAATTTTTTAAAAATCTTTTTAAAATTAAAGAAATAAGAAATAATTATATTAAAAATTCAATTTTCATTGAAAAAATTTTTGCTTCCAGAAAATATTGTCCATATTCATAAAAACAAATTAAAACAAATAAAAGCATTTGAAACTAAATAATATATTTGTTTTATTGAGTTTTGTATGTTACAATTCACAGCTGATTTTCAGATACATTGGCCAAAAAAACAAAAAAACAAAAAAAAAAACATGATTTGCATTCTTCAAAGCCTTGTGCTTTTAAAACTATTGTAATCACTAAAACCGATGGTCTCGAATTTCTAGAGTTTTTCATAAAATTAGTTATGGGGTGTTAATAAATATAAAAAAAATTTTCTGCCATGACTTTAATAAAAAAAAAACATATTTATAATAATTTCGATCATCTGTGAATAGTTTCTGAAATTTTCATTAACATCTGACAATTATTTTTTTTTTTTTGCAAGATTTTCCAAATTAATGTGTAAATACAAAAAAACGCGCTAAAAATTATCTATGTTATTTACTACCCCTTGTTGCGACAAAGAGAAACAAGGTTTTTAAATCAAAATTTAGAATATTCTAAAAAGATGGAAAAATTTTTAAAAATAATTAAAAAAATTTAGTCTATCCTCTTCATAAAAACATAAGCATTTTTGACGATAAAATTTTGTTTTCATAAACTTTGCTCTTTTTCATCAGACTATGCTCTATGTTTTAGCGACCCGTGGAGTGACTTAGGTTAAAAAACCCAGGTTGTTTGTTTGTGTGTGTGTGTGTGTGTGTGTGTTCCTTCATATATGGGATCGGATTTCTTACATTTTTCAGCCGATAAAACAAACATCCACTTTTTTTTTTGGCAGGTAGTATTTCTTATTGTCTTGCACACTTTTTTCTTTATTTACATTCAGAATGCTTTAAAAATTCCATTTACAAGACAATTGTTTATAATAAAATTCTATTCACCAATCGATAGACTCATAACGATTGTAAACAATGTTTTTGTTTGAGTTTGGGTTTGACCAATTCGTAAAAAAAAAAAAAAAATAATTAAGACATGCGTGTCCGTCAACTTTAAACAATAATCTTTGTCAATTTTATTTTTCAGTCTTTATGATAGTCGATACTTGATCTATCTCTTACTGTTACATCCCCGGGCAACGCCGGGCTCTACTGCTTGTACTTAATAAAATAAAACAAATAAAAAACACTTATTCATGCACTTGCAATCATCCAGGCGAAAATGACAATAACAAATTTGATGCTAACAACTTTTACATTTTTAAACTTGAATGATTACACAATGCATTAATATAAAAGAAAAGGAAAAAAGAAAACAAAAAATCAAAAGAAAAGAAAAACAAAACAAAAACAAAAACACGTATATTCCCAGGATATTCTCAAATATCCCGTAAATAGGTCACTAGTTGACAATGAAATAAACCCAGTTCTAAATTAATCTTTTTTCACAGCTATCTACGATAATGATCCCAGATTGAGGAGGTCGAGGATTTGGGAGGTTATCCATCATTGGTTTAATAGAAGCAATCTCCATATAAGTAGTTAACAGTTAATTGTTGATGCAGATGAAGTTGACAGCTCGAGAGAGGTCACTTATTTCATGTTTAGATAACCTCAGAATTCGCCGCTAAGCGTTCGTTTATGGTTAATCTCCAGGAGACGAAAGATAAGAGTCACAGAGAACCCGTAGAGAAATAGTGTTAATTTGGGTCAAGTGCTTTGACCCATAGAAAATTAAAACATCAACGAAGCTGTCTCATTATTGCTCACCATCAGAAGAAAGACTGTTGTTGAAATTTCCAGGTCCTTTAAATCTTTTACTCTCTCACGTGTGTGGTGAGGTGATGAAAAAAAACTGACAAGCTCTCCTATCAGAAATCAGACTGAGACCGATAACAAATTTATAACATCGATGTTTCAATCGAAGAAGGTTTCCTCTGTCAAGCCGCTAAAATAATGCGATGGTCATAGTGAGAAACTAATTTAGAATGACTTTTATCATTAAATACTTCTTAGTTTTATTAGAATTATTTTTTCTCTTTGTGTTACGTTTACTACAGTTGTAAGGGAAGCGGGCGTGTGATCACGTGTTTGGCACGTTTCTATTTCCTGTGGGGAGTTTTTGTTAAAAACCTTCTCTAGCTGGTTTTCTGTTTATTTCTCTGAATTCGAGCTCAAGATCAGAGAATCACGTACACCTAAATATCTGTCTCACATTTTATGACCTCTTGGGAATTTTAAAGCTTTATCTAATACTAGCAGTAGAGCCCGGCGTTGCCCGGGCATATAACAGTAAGAGATAGATCAAGTATCCACTATCATAAAGACTGAAAAATAAAATTGACAAAGATTATTGTTTAAGGTTGACGGACACGCATGTCTTAATTAGTTTTTTTTTTTTTTTTTTTTTACGAATTGGTCAAACCCAAACTCAAACAAAAAAATTTTCAATCGTTATGAGTCTCTATCAATTGAATAGAATTTTATTATAAACAATTGTCTTGTAAATGGAATTTTTTAAAGCATTCTGAATGTAAAAATAAAGAAAAAAGTGTGCAAGACAATAAGAAACACTACATGCCAAAAAAAAAAAAAATACTGAAGTTTTGTTGAAATCGGTTGAAAAATGTAGGTAGCCTTTCTGTAATCTTTTAGTTTTACAATTTATGATTTTTACTTATTGAATACAGTAAAAAAATTGCATATTTTGCTTGTGGTGATTCATAATTAGAATTCTGATTTGAATATATTTTCCACTCGTTGTTTCTAATACAAAAAAATATTAACTTTATTTGGGTTTATTAATTATGATCTAACAAATCTTATTCATTTAGTAGCCTTCTTTTACAATTTATGATTTTTACTTATTGAATACAGTAAAAAAATTGGACACCATGTGTATTTAAAGTCGTTTCCCGTTCCGGTTATTATTTTTAGTTAGGACTTGTGTATGTTTAGATTTCATTATCTTTCCCTAAAGAAAAAAAAAATTATCCGATGTTTGTATTCGTACAATCAGTAGAGATCGTTAGATTATTGTTCAAGGTTGACGGACACGCATGTCTTAATTATTTTTATTTTTTTCGAATTGGTCAAACCCAAACTCAAACAAAAACAATGTTTTCAATCGTTATGAGTCTACTGATTGAATAGAATTTTATTATAAATAATTGTCTTGTAAATGGAATTTTTAAAGCATTCTGAATGTTAAAAATAAAGAAAAAAAGTGTGCAAGAGAATAAGAAACACTACCTGCCAAAAAAAAAAAAAAATGAAGTTTTGTTTTATCGGCTGAAAAATATAGGAAATCCACTCCCATATTTAAAGTAACCCACACACACAAACAAACCGATGTGAGTTGTCCCCCTTCCATTTTCACGATGTCTCTTAATCGTGTTTTCAAATTGATTTTGTGCAAAAACAATTATATTTTTCCCATTTTTAGAACCACCACAAGGTAATTTTATGTAGTCCTGTGAAGTTTTGTTGAAAAATGTAGGAAATCCGATCCAATATATAAACGTTACAGACACACACACACACAATCTGCGTTTTATAATAAGTAAGATTTCTCGCGCTTCTTTCTTTCGGGTTCTTGTGTTGAATTGCTTTTAAAACCGCAGTAGTTAACGGATTTGTTGACCTATTAGCTCTATACCTTTTTTTCTTTGATTAGCTACACGTAGCATTAGAACGGCTAGTCCCCTCATGTTCGCTTTTCTTTTTTTTTGGCTATCTTGAAGGCGAATCAAAATCGATATCCCTATTTTTTCTACTATCTGATCTTAAGGTCTGAGCCAAATACACTGCCACTAAAAATAATAGTCTGAAACTATTATTTAACAATATGAAATATAGAACACCGAATGTAAACAATCTGCCCCCGTGCTATGGATATTTGGAATCCCGAAACTTCTCGTTAGAACTTTCAATGGACTGAAACTTAATATAACTTTGAATCTACCATTCTAACCACCTCGTCGTTTACTCGTTGAAATTGTTCGCTATTTTCGCCTGACTTTTACGAATTATTTGTGCGAATTCTTTCGCTATTTTTTGCCCGTATTTTAAAGCATTCATTAAATTTATACACCGGTCTGACCTACGATACGCGACGCTGCACGTTCCCACTCCAAAAGCACAGAAGATTGTAGAATGTTCAGGAAGCAAATGGCAGCTTCACTATCTAAAGTGGAAATGAATTACGCACCCAGCTGTAGAAACACAAGTAATACTCCTACTTCTGCCCAGAATGTAAATAACTCTCAGACAAGCTGCTAAGAGAGGAAAGCTTTAGAACTTAAAGCTAAAATTTACCATTATAACCTATACGAAATTAAAACTTTACGCTCACAATTTTTTGTTTTCCCCTCGATAACGTAACTTGAACTAAAATAAAAATTCAAACTCCACAATGACCGCTCTTTAATACTATTTCAAGTTCCTTTGTATATAGGTTTCGTTAAAGACAACTGACAAGGTACTGCGATTAAGCTTTTTATTTTTCTTGTGTTCGTATAAGTGTTTTCTTTTCTGAACGCAAAGGGTGTAAAAACTTCCCGAAGGTACTGTATATTTACATATTCTTATATGTGAAAAGTTTATTAAATTATTTTGTTGAAATATTTTTATCAGACGGCATGATTATATCTCCGAGATAGCATTTACATTTTCTGAAGTCTTTTATGACAATGCCTGATCTACTCGCTTATATGTTGCGCGGTTCGTATATATGGTGAAGTATCAGAGTAAAGGAATGACATAAGTTTTTAACCGGTGATAGTTTTTGCTCCTACCGTTTTTCTGCATAGTGTTTATATTTATATTATCTTAGCCTATTTTTACATTTATTTAGTGTTCGGGTGGAGCCGATAGTTATTAGTTAATCAAGTGTCTCCTCGGAATGTGCGCAGAAACGACTCTTTGGATCTACTACTTTCCTTAAAATGTGTGTCTGGTATGTTCTTGTGAGCAGGTTTTGAATTTTAGTCACAAGTATAAACCGTTCGTTTCTGTACAGTATGCTCAGATAAGTCTATATAATAACTTGATTTTCCAAATTAATATCTGTCATCCAAAAAAAAAAAAAATTTGTTATTTTACTAGTTCCGGTGATACAAAGAGAAACAAAGAGGTTTTTTAATCAAATTTAGAATGTTCTAAAAGAAGGGAAATTTTTTTAAATTCCTCTTAATAACAAACATTTAGATGATAAATTTGTTTTGTCAAGTTTGGCATCATTTTTCATCAACTATTTTTTTTTTTTTTTTTTTTTTTAGCAATCTCAAGAAGAACCTTTATTTAAATGTCTACTCTAGACTTTTGTTCTAGGTCCACGTGAAAAATTTGAAAAAATTCAGTTGAATAAGTTATTTTGTTTTCTCCACTCCATTATTTTAACCAGAATTTAAAAAATGGTTCTTTGGGATTATAACCAACAATTTTTTCCATGTAATCCATATTGTAAATGAGGACATGTTTTGTACTTAAGCTTCATAATGCAATCACATTTGGGGTTTTCATTACAAAATAAAAATAGAAATGTTGTAAAATTTCATATGTTGTCCTGTTTGTTATATTTACTGCAGATTTTGTAAACCTCCTGATTAATTTAAATTTTATTATTGTAATGACTGTTTTCTTTAAAAGCAGTTGTAACCATAAATGACTTTAATTATCTAAATGAGAACAAACATGAATAAATGAGTTAATGGTGTGTAGATAAATGATGAAAAAACATATTGATTAGAACAATATTTAAAAGTCATAACCCATAAAAACTTTAGATTTTATAGTCTGTAATGTGAAACACTTTCCACAACATATAACATTAACATGAATGTCTTGAAACTCATAATTAACCTTAGGTCATCAAACTGTTGTTACTTTAGGGGTCCATTGTTGAACAAAAACTAAGAGTTGGAAAAAAAATTCCAAACAAAAGAGTAAAAACAAGACAAGATAGAAATTTATTCTATACTTTTGTGTAGAGAAAATTTAAAGGAATTTTCCACGGTTCATCTCTGGATGGAAAGTTGAACTTACAATGCTGGGTGAACTTAAGCTGGGATCAGTGATAGTGTTAGGATGACTGCTTAGCAATGGGTCTATGCATGAAGGTCACCAGCAATTGCTTATATACTGTCATTTGAAGAAATATCAGATCAAAGTGAAGAGAGCCAACTCAGGTTCACATCAGGAAGATGTCCAAAAATGTGAAATGGAATCTACTGATAGGTTTTTCACAAAGAGCATGTCCATTCCTGGTAAAAATATTTAACATTTCATGAGTTCAAGACATCCCAATAGCCAACATTCACTGACAGTTACTCAATATGTCACCATCCATACCCCGAAATGTAAGGGATCATCCGTCTTAGAACACTTAGCAAAATTTGATGACGATCCAGAGACGTTAGATTTGAATTGGTCAGTTGGTGTAGTTGCTACAACGTAACAACTACCCTGTTTTGGCAGCAGGTCAAAAACTTTGATAGTGTTGGTACAAGTCTCAGGAGTATTGAGGACAACAACACTCAGAAAACAGTATACCTGCCTGATGTGAAGGGGTTATCAGAGAAAAATACAAAGGATCATTTTTTCATATAACATCAAAACCTGGTTGTTGGTTTCACTTTTAGGTATTTTACGATGAGACCCCCCCACAGAGAGGAAATGACTAAAGACTATGTGTACATACAAACATGTATTTACTGTCGGAAAGGAATATTTTAGGAGAGACAGGCCGTCCCTCAGGTAAGGCTTCAAGAACACCAGAAAGCTGGAACGCCTTGGGAAGTTTTAAATCAGGCGGGCTGACCAAATATGGAGAGAGAGGAGACCACCACCCCCTGTTTTGGATCATGTTGAGATCATAGACAGGGAACACCATTTGGAAAATTCTAACTTTGATGAATCAGCACATATGCTAGGGTTCAAAAAATCTCCTGAGCCGACAAGCATAGAAATAAATACAATATGTAACTAGTAATAAGGAGTGCCAGAGAAAATTAATGATAACAAAGTTGCAATATGAACTCTGGTAAAACAGTTTATGATAACAGCAAAATTGCAATATGAGCACTGGTTGATGCTGAAAACATTAGGTTTATAAAGGGAAGTTCATGCCCAGATGTCCTCAAGGGTCACATGGCACAGTGGATAAAGGCGTTGGTTTTATCCAGTACAGACCCAAAGAAGGTGAGTTCAATTTTGTCAAGGCAGTGGAGAAAAAAATCAGGAGATAACTGATATCCATCAAACATGGCACGTTTCTTTCTTTTCAGTCTACCCCAGTGATTGAAATAAAGGGTTCAGTTCGAAATTCCAACCACCTGAAGAAGGCCAAATTGTTAAAGATGAGGATAAACCGACTAATGTAAATTTTTCATCTCAGAAATACATATTTACATACCATTTTTAACAGCACCTTTTATCTGCCCCTTGATGGAACAGTGAACTTTTTTCAATTAACTCCTCCCTATCATTTTAGATGATATAGCTTTTTGAGAGTTCTGAGGTAATAGTTTTCTTTTCAGCATAATTTTAAAATCTGCATTTTTCAACCTCAATTTTCACTAAATTCTTCTATTTCTTTTAATAAAAGATTAAAATCATCATGCTGATAACCCATATGGCACAAAATAGTTTTATTTGTTAAACAGATCACTACTTTTAATTTCAATGATTATTTTAGGTCATTGTTGGTTTGAATTTTGTGTGAATTAATTGGACAGTTTTTGAAATATTAAAAAAAAGTTATCTTGATAATAATTTGGCATCAATCAAATATATATATATATATATATATATATATATATAAATAAATTTAATACATACAAATACATACATGGAACTAATATCAATTAGAAAACTCAGAAGTGAGCCCCAAATGTGGTTGGCATCAACACTTGGAACTTTTTTAGCCAAATACCATCAGCAAATTGAATTGCAAAATGTAATGCTCTGTATTCCCTTGGATCCTGTTGTTGGTTCCAAGAAATTGTGTATTGTGTAATTGGGGGGGGTAGTAACAAAAATGAAATACATTAATAATTGCCAGTCTAAGGGAAAAAATATTTTTGACTTGCAGGTATATCTTTCAACTTCTCCATCCCCGGTGCAAAAGAAACTGGCAACTCACTGCACTATTCTGCCTTTTTTTATCATCATAAACAAATGTTATGAGATGGAGGGGATTGGTCTTCCAAAGATGCAAGCTGAATAAATGAACCCTTTTGTTAAAAAAAAAAAAAAAAAAAGCTATGAAGAATCCAATATGGCATTAAAATGATTTATTACATCAAGTAATAATTTGAATTTTGACCTTAAATAAAAAACTATAATCCCAATAATTAAAGTTCCATACTACACAGATTTTTTGACTAATCATTTGACCCTTTAACTATAATAATAATTATACACAATTTCAATATCACATATCACTGTTTAAATGAATTCTCACAATATAAGATGTTTCATCATAATTTTTTCTTTATGATAATGAATTTACACAGCACAACATTATTACTGTTTTATACAATAGTGAAAGTTACATCAGATCACTTTAACTCCACAAAAAAAATGTAATACCTAAAGTTTACAATGAATTTTTAAAAATGAGAAATCTTTCTTGAAGCTTTTATTTTAGCTTTAATTTTAAGCTAATATGTTTCCAATAAGCAAAATACTTTGCTTTATTTCAAAAGCTAATTTAAATTGTCTGGAAAGAATTTTTTTTTGATAAAATAGCTAATTAGTACCATTTTTTTTTTAGGTGTCTTTCATCACAATGTAATTCTCGTTATCAAAAAATCTTCCAAAAATATAATACATTTTTCTGAGATTTTATTTGAGGAATATTAGCTGATTTAAAGTATAATTAATTAGATGTGAAACAAGCATTATTTACTTTAAGTTCAAAATATAGTAGAAATGCATTTTTTAACCAGACAGTAGCTGTGTTTTTAACAGTAGCTGTGTTTGAAAAAGTGATGATAAATCTAATATTGTTCTATGGAGACTATCTGTAAAACATAATTGAAGAAAATGACAACAGCAACATTTTATATAATTTTCAAGTACTCAGTAATCTAAAAAATCTAGGAAAATATGCTCCATAATCTAATGTTTTAGTGAATTTTAGAAATTTTAGTTTTAAATTTACTATAGTTATCACTCTTATTTTCTGATAATGTTGTGTATAGGTGCCCATATTTACAAACATCAGCTTGCTGATAAATAAAAAAAAAATTCAAATTTATTTTTAAAATATCGGTGTTTGATAATTTGTATTAAGCTTTTCCATTTATGATTAGTAAATATAATTTTCACTTAATAATATCATCTGAAAGGCTGAAAATAATACAGAATTTTAAAAGATATAGACATGAAATTTCTCTATTTAAAATTAAAAAAAAAAAAAAAATTCTTGTAAAACTTCATTATTCATTGAAAAATTTATTTTCTTAAGACACTAGTGTCCATAATATATATTATTTATAAAAGCAATTAAAAAATTTTAATAACATAGTTTTATTGCATTTTTTATTTTACGATTCAGAGCAGATTTTCGGTAAGTGGCATTTCTGTTTGACAAAACAAATGGTGATTTAAATTCTCCATGGAGTCCTGCTTTTAACTAATATAAATATGAAAACCCTGGAATTTTAATTTTTTGAAATTTCATAAAATTAAGATGTAAAGAAAAAAAAAAAAAAATCTTTTTAAATAATCACTTTGTGAATAAGCCCTGAAAATCTCATTAAAATCTAACAATTATTTTATTTTTGCTAAAATTTCCAAAACAATGTGTTTTTTACCACAAAAAAGATGCTAAGTTTCATAATAGTAATCTTTGATCTACCCACTGATGTAGTAAGAAAAACAAAATTTGTAATGAAAATTTTGAATGTGCTAGAAAGGATTAAAAAATTTAAAATAATCAAAATACTTTTGTCTTTCTTCTTAATAATAACAAACATTTTGACAATAAAATTTTGTTTTTATCAAGTTTGGGACATTTTTCATCATGGAATGCTCTTTTATTAGAAAATTTTTGGAGGCACCTACTTTAACATCTTCCCCCTCTAGAGTGACCATTCGAACATCAGCTTTCCCCTAAAACAATTTAAGGGAGAGAGAAATGTTTCATTTTATTGACAACGTTAAGGATAATTTTCACTCATATGAATATCTAAATTTTTAAATGGACACTTGTCAAATGTTTTGAAAATTTTTCTATATTGGGTTCAATTCAGTGTTTTTTCACATTTTTTAAATTTAGCTTCATACTTTAAAAGGCTGTTTTGCTTAAATTAGTGAATAGCTGGCAACTGATCTTACAGAAATAAAAGAGCAAAAGTTATGCCCCCTTAGTTTTAGCATTTGAACATCCTCTTCCACTGAACAACACCCTGTCTACTTTGGAGCAGGAATGCTAAAATGATCTGTTTTACAGTCAAACAGGGATGAAATATTAATGAATGGTAACTTAATTTGGAGCTAAAGAGCTTTAGATTAGGATTTTATATCATGTAGATAAGTGGTATGATTTTATTAATATATAGATTATTACATTTTTAATATCCACAAATGATAAATAAGTGTCACAAAAATATTTTGAAATATTTTCTGAATACTTACAAGTATGAAGGCATTCTGTGATAGTGGTTGCATCAATGAAGTATCCAGCACACAGTGAACACACAATGTGTGGATTCACATGCCGAATACGGATTTTCATCATCTGGAATAAATTCAGACCAACAAATGTAGATAGAATTAAAGAACACATAAAAAATGGATAATTTTCACAATAAAAAAAAATTAACCATCACTTATTGGGTTGGCAGTAGAATCATTAGATATTGACAAACCTTGATCATTTTTTTTTTTTATGTTCTTTGTTCTACATGGAATAGACAGATATATAACATGAAAGCAACACTATTTACATGTATAAATGAAAGAATTATTTTGAAAAGAGGATCATTCAAAATATGTTATTGTTAATAAGTACACATTTCAGATGATTAGCATTAAGGGAGATAACCTAGAAGCCGTGTCACTCTTTTGAATTTTTAATATAAACATTGCCATTCATAAATAATATATTGACTAAAATTTTCCAGTAAATAATTTTAAAGTTCATTATCCCTTGCTAATAACTGTAACTATATCTTTTACTTATTTGTGTTAATGTTGGAATAAGTTATGGTAATATATGTACATGATCATCTAAACATTTTGAATGGAAGAAAAGCAATTATTTTATGAAGAAAAAAAAAAAAAGAAAACATTTACAGAGGTAATTTTAATTTTGAAAATTATTTCAAGCTTAGGATGTTAAATATTAATTTTATTGATATTATTTTTAAAAGTTGTTTTGTATATGCATTTATTTTCAAGCAATGATTATTTCACATTTCAAGCTTTAAATATTAATCAAGTAAAAGCATGAAGGATCAAGGATTCACAGTAAGATATTTTATATCTGCAGGTAACAACTAATAATTTTAAGGTTTAGTAAAATCCCATTTTACTCATGAGGACAATATGAACTTTTTAATTCAAAACTATTTGAGAAATTACAGATTATATAGTACTGTAGATATTTTATACACAGCCAGGTGGTATAATGTTTTTTAGAAATCCTTTTCGAAAGGTAATACAATAGCTGTTAAAATTTTCTTAGTAAAGCTTAACCTCCATTTTTTTTGCATGACCACATAAGCAGGTTTCAATTATTGTATTCTATGGCATATAAGACCCTCTACCTCATTTACATTTACAGTATTATGGATGTAGGCCAGTTATAAATTCTGGTCATTTACATTAAGGTAAACATTAATTTAGCAGATACCGCAACTTCATATGTAAGACATGGGAGTTTTTTTTCTTTTTTAAAAGCAGTGTTATTTATTTGAAAAAAATGCAATGGACATAAGTTCCTACTTTTAATTAGCCAGTTGTTAAAAATAAGATTTTTCATTCAGTTTTTTCAAAATGTATACATAGCATCAGATACATGAAGAAACATTTAAGATATATTTATATAAATAATTTTAAGTTAAAGCAATGCTGATGAGCCAAAACATTATGATTAGTGATAGATGGCAAGAATGACAACTGCTGTTTTGTAACAATTGTGGGCAAACATGGACCTCTGTGCCCACAAAAAAACCCAAAAAAAAACAGAATGTCAAAAGAACAGTTTTCCCCATGACGCTTTCTCTCTTTGCCAACCATTCCAAAGAACAATTTAATAAATAGTGTAAATAAACAATCTAATGAATAAATAGTGTTTATTATTTTTGTTGTTAATTTGCAAGAACAAATAAAATGCATAAATTCACTTTCATATGTTTAGGTTTTATTACACTTCTAATCATCACTTTTTAAAACAAACATTGCTGAAGAGTAGTTAAAATAAAAGTGGTGTCATGGGAAAAAATGTTCTTTTGACATTGTTTTTTTTGTGGGTATGAAGGTCCATGTTTGCCCAAATGTCCATATCAGTGTGCTATGTAAGCCAATCTCCAGTGATTCATTTTGATATGTTGAATGAAAGTTACATTCAAAGGATTTTGGTGACTTTGATAAAGACCAAATTGTTATAGTCAGAAGATAGCAATCTTTAACCTTCATGCAAGCAAAAATATGTCAAAAGACACTGCTATTACTGTATACACTTTTAACTTAATCAGCAATGTTTATTTACATTATAAAAATATGTGAACCATGTACAATGCAATATTTATTTACCTTTTATAAAAGATTTATTAACTATCCTTTCATAATGAAATAAATTAGCAAAAAAATTTTTGTATTCAAAGATTTATGAAAATTACAAAAATTATCAAAATATGTAAACCATTTTATAAATAACTATGAAAACAAGTTTTTTTTTATTCAATCTAATAAAAAAATAGTGTTTAATATCTTTGTGGTCAATTCTCAAAAAAAAAAAAAGAAAACTTTATAAATCCACTTTCATATGTTTGGGCTTTATTTAAATTCTAATCATTACTTTTTGAAACAATAAATATTGAGGAAGGAATCAAAAGGGTATACAGTAAGAGCAGTGTCAAGGGAATAACAGTCCCATTGACACACTGTCTTTTGTGGATACAAATGTTAAACATTGGCCAGAAGATTATGTCAGGGCATTTTCAAAACAGTATAGCATGTGATGTGCTCACATTCAGTTATGGGTTAAGTACCTAAACAGCAGTGGTTCAAGTAAAGAAGAGGAAAAAAAGAAAAGAAACACTGACAAGGTATTAAACAGTCAAGACTTAGCAATATGAGAAATAAACAGAGATTTCCTACTGAGTATTAACCAACGGCACAAATTGCAGATAACTTTAATCAAAGTGAAGGAAAGAATGACTTACAACACATTACATTAATCCTTATTGCATGTAGGGCTATGTAGCTACAGATCATTGAGAGTATCCATATTAACCAACATCCCATCACCTAAAGAGTCTTTATTGGACACAAGCATTATGAACTGAAAATCATTAAAAGATTCTCATCTGGTTGGATGGGTCTTGCTTTTTTTCTGAGGTTTATAGCCCTGTATGTGCTACTATCCTGGAGAAGTAACAGCACAGGGGTGGTTGCGTGGGAAAACAAGTCAATAGAGGAAGTGGGAAACATTCTGTTGTTTAACGCTAAGTCTTGTCATTCATGCTGAAGGCACTTTGTCACATTGACTGCAATACTATAGAAAACCAGGTACATGTCTTCATGGCAAAATAACAGTAGTATTTTTCAGTTAGACAATATGTAGGAATTATTTCAGGAATATGAAAAAAATTTCATGGTCTTGCTCTGGCCATGAAATTTCTCAGATCTCAATCACACTTAGCACTTAAGGAATTTATTGGACCAACAAGTTCAGTAGTGTACACTGAACTTGCTGGTTCAATAAATTCCTTAAGTGCACAGAATCTCCACCATGGAACTTGCAGCAGTTAAAATACTTGCTAGGATCATCTTGATACCAGAGAAAACCTTTTAAAGTTTGTGAAAAATGCAAATGGATAAGAGCTGATTTTCAGGCACAACACTTTATTTGGAAAATAGTCATAATGTTTTGGCCAATAAACATATATTCACGCGGATACTAGGAAAAACTGTTTTACTTTTCTGTCAGAATTTCTGGAATGAGAAGTTATCCTTACACGCAGACTATTGTCCTTATCTTTGTTATTGCTATCACGTTTTGTTTGACAGTTTTGCTAAAAAAGTTACCCAGATCGACAGGCACCTGATGAAGGCCAGAGGGTACAAAGCTGTAATAACAACAAAGATAGGGACAATAGCCTGTGCAAAATGTAAATAAAAACTATTTTCATGAAAAGAAAAGTTATTTTTTATTTTTAAATACCATTAGACTGGCTGCTTATTACTTGGTGATCACAAAGTAAAAAAAGGATTAAACTCTCATAAACCTTAGAGTAAATAAACTTTTTATATTGCTTAAAAAAGTTAAATATTTTAGCATCAGTCGACTCCAGGAACTACTCCCACCCATTTTAACCGGTTCAAAATGAAACACCTTACCTACCTTCCATTTCAGCTTTTGATGTCAAAGTATATGAAATTAAAAAGAAAAAAAATTACTAATAAAATAATTTAATTACCAGAAATACAAAAAATAATACAAAATGATAATATCTCAGAACAAGAACAGTCACAGTAGACAGACTGTGTACTGGAGGAAAAACTGTATCTATCATAATTTTTACACAACAAACACTCGGGTAGACAGTACATTTCTCTACACAACAAAATCAATACGTATTTCTCCCCCTTTCTTTATATGATTTGATAGCTTATAATAATCTATTGGAACCTGAAATGATAAAAGTTTCTACTTTTTTCTGATTAAAAGGGCATTTCAGTACTTAAAAAAAAATGCAACAAACCTTTAACACGTTTCTTTGCTTTTCCTATACAATCATTTTTTTTTTTAATCCAGAAGTTTTCTGGTTCAGTTTACTAAAAATGATTCTTGATCTTTCAATAAAAAGTATATTAGGAAATATTGTGATAATAATACTCTTACCTCCTCCATAGTGGCGCTTTTAAAGGCTACTGGTTATCCATGACGCAGTTTCTCCAACCCTTAGGTTTTCACGCCGTCTCCATATTTCCTGGCGTATGTCAAGTTACAAACGGTGTAAATGGAAAAAATATTCCTTCTTAAATAAAATATCACTTGTTTCCATCAATGCAGCTGTATTTATTTTCTTAACTGATTGAAGAAAAGAGACAAGTACTGGCTTTTTCAGGTTCATCACAAAACCTATATATAAAAAATAATGAGTAATTTTTTTGAATATCGTTGGTAAACGAGAACTTTACAAAGCCAAATTCATAAACCTTCTAGCTATCTGAATGAGTGATGATCAAACTCACCCATTATGGGAAATTACTTGCAAATTTTGAAAGTAGTGTCTATTTTAAAAATCAAAGTTCTGGGAAAAAATTGGGTTGAAAATTTATACAAAAATATGTGTTTGTGGAAAGTTGAGGTGATGAAAATTTGACCTTTCATCTCATCTGCAAAGAAAATGGAAAGGAAAAGAAAGCAGATAAAGCGTAAAGGAAAGCCAAAATGTTTAGAGATTGTTGAGGTGATGTACAAAATTTGTTTTTCTTTTTTAGTACAGTTTCTTCTTATGAAGAGAATGTTCATGCAACAGGAACTAGACTATACACAAGAAAATGTCTTAATGACTTTGACTTGGATTCTGGTTGATACTCAGGCTATCATATGGACACTCACATGAACTGACTACTTGATATGTTGTCCTTTTATTTATATCTCAAGTGTAGATGTCATAGTAGATACAAAAGGCACACATATTTAACAGAAAAATGCTTGGTTCAATTCTAAAGTGTATAGTGAGTGCAAAAATAATAACTTCCTTCACCCACTCCCTTCAAATTCAGAGGACTGAGAAAGAAAAAGGAAAGAAATTTGCAAGTATATGATATTTTTGCCTTTCACAGAAATTAACCGGTGAGCTGAGAAGAAGGAAAAAAATTTGTGACACTATGTGAAATAATTTTGGATCAATGAAAACCTTGCCTTTGCAAAAATTAGCTGGTGAACCAAGAAGAAGAAGGAAAGAAAGCAGTGAGCATATGCAAAATTCTTTTTGATATAAAATGAGGAGAAAAATTAAATTAATCAGAAGAGTGTCTGAAGTCATGTGAAAGGTTTCATTTCAGTTCCTTGCAACCAGCATTGAAGTACTCATCAGTGTAAAATTATTCACCAATTATATTATCAGCCTCTCGCCAGCACACCACTTCAAATAATTTTTTTCTCAACAATCCAAGAAAGCTAAGTATTTCGAATTATTTCTCTATGACTACTTTTGAATGTATGCAAACCATATATCCATTCAATGGACAACAAATTCTCTTACACTTCTTAATATTATTTTGTCAGATCATTTAATCTGTTGTATTAACATTTCCTCTTCATGACAAGATGTTAAACCTATGGATTTTAAGAATTCTGATTTATTTTCCTGAAATGAGCAACTGACAACTTGAAGCATGTAAATTCATGAAAAAATTCCTTATCTTGTTTTGCTAAAAATTACCAGTGTTTTCTCATTATTATCATCCTTCATTAATCTTCTTTGTGTGGGTAAATCAACTGTTCATTTTAACCCCTAAGCCTTATGCCACTATAAGCATATTACTTGAAAAGTATAAAATGTCTAATAATGACTATACATGCTTAAAATTTGGAACTATGCAGTTTAATAATTTTAAATGCCATGTAATTTTTATCTTCATCAAGTTAATTAAATTTTAAGTTGGTATCCACTCAGTCAGGAAAATCTATCTTATTAATAATTTTAATTAAAAAAACATTTTTATTTAATTTGAAATCAATTAATTAATAGAATATGTTCTAATGTCCCCTCTATAATTTGCATCTGTCCAGTTTGTTTTCCAAAATCTTAATTTATACCAATTTTAAAAGTTTTTTCACTAACACTACATATTTGTGGGTTACCCTATTTAGCTCCACTAAAAGCACTCATTAGAGGGTGTTCTTTAAGTCTATAAAAAGGCAATAATATTCTCTCTCTTTCTTTTTTTAACTCTTGCTTTGAGATGTAATTAATGGAATCCTCCATATTTGCTACTCACCGCTGCGGAAAAATGCATTCTTCCCCCAGATCAACTTTAACCAATTATCACTTCACTTTTTCAAACTTGACTTCAAACTTTAAATTGGTTAAAAGGACCCCAAAAATGTAGTAAGTTGCGACAAATCTGTTTTCCTACTCACCTATCTGGAGCTGGTTTGAAACCCAAAAAAGCAATAAATAGGATCGCTTCAGCTGATTCAAGAAGTCAAGAAATGAGTCTTTGAGAGATGCCAACAAAATCCACGCGTGCCAGCACACTGACTCAACAACTGCCATTCTCTCTCAACAACTCAACACAACTCAAAAACTCTTGCTGCACGAATTAACCCAACTTACAATTTACTAGAAAAGTGACATTATAACTACTGAAGTAGTAATTGTAACATTTAATCAACTTACATTATATCAGTCAAAGGCACATAACTCCTTATGACTTTAAACAATATTTACAATTGTTGCACACATACACACTAGTATTTGAACCCACACAAGCGACATTTCACCTCATAGAAATCAAACTGTTTTAATTTCATAGACAAACCTTAACTACAAGCTTTCATACACCAAATCACTGCATGGTCACTCCTTACAATTTTATCTCACTTATCACATTGAACAAGCAATCTTAAATTCACTTTGTGTATATCAAACATATATATAAATGCATGTTATTTGTTGAAATCTATAACTATGTTGTTTCACCTTGATTTCTTCCAATTGAATTTCCTTCAAATGTTTTTTTATTTTATTTGTTGTGGATGAATGTTTAACGAACATGTACATTTTAAGCCTTCACACAATCTCACATTCTGACACATCCAATTAGCTCAATTTCCGCAACATAATCAAACGTGGGTAAAGTGTCCCCCACTAGTGCTCATTCATTTTCATTGTCCTACCATAACTGAACTTTGGCACACATGCACATACACATTCTCATTGCTAGTTTCAATGTCTTTTCCTTTCATTTCAATTGTATACACATGTAATTCCTTTTGTCAATAACATGTATTGTCGTTTGTTTTATATTCATTGTATTGTTATTATTTTTACCCAGACTCATATGAGTCTGCCAAATTTTTTTGTGGAATAAATGTTCCAAGAGCTCATGAATATTTACTATAAAATGTCTGTACACATTCAAAGAGGTGATACACACAACATATTAAACAGTTCTATTTTAGTTTAGTTTTCCTGAATTTTGGTTTTTGAAATTTTAGTTATTGATTGTTATGTTATGTGTTGGGTTCCAACATCAAATAAAATACTTATAAACAACTAGAATGGCATGCGTAAGAGAATGAGATCTTTCTTTATGAGCTGGGTACTATATCCTGGTTCATCCTTCTGATACCATTTCCTATAAATAAGTGCTTGCATGAAAAAATGAAAAAGGGTAGCTAGATAAAGGTGGACAACTTAATAATACAACATTTCTCTTCTCAAGAGGAGTTGAAGGGATTGGGTGTGGTGGGTTTTTTGTAGTTCCTTGAAAGGAATTGTTCATGAGGAGTTAAAGGAATGGGATGTGGTGAGTTTTATATGTCCTTGACAGAGGATGTGTCCAAAAATGGACTATAAAAGGTGTATGTGGTTTTGCTAGTTTCAATCATTTTGTACATATATATTTACTAGCAGGCTTTGCCCACTCGCTATTGCTTTGCAAATTAAGATATAATCACTACTTGAAATCTTTGAAACAAAAATTTTAAATGAACATTTCATTCATAAATTGGCTTGTTATAGTTAAGGAAAGTTTTACAAATAGATGCCAACTTGTTGAAGGCCAAATAAAATGCAAATTTCAAATGCTTTTCTATTCTTTTCTTTTTCTTTATATAAAATGATATTCCTAAACAGAACTATTTTTGATATGAAAATCAAAACAATCCTATGAATAAAAGAACAGTAATGAAGGACAGTTAATTAATGAAATAAACTTTTTTAAAATCAATATGCAAATTAGTTAAACCTGAAGAGTGATATCACCTAGAAGTAGGTAATATATGATACAGATATTGAGCTCTTAGCTTGTAACACCCTATTTATAATCTCTCAGTTGTGTCTCTGTCTTTGGGCAGAGTGTGCTCAGGGTCGACTTCTTGGGGGGATTGAATTAATGCCAAATTACTATAAGTTAGAGCTGGGGCTTTTTAATCTCAAAATTCATGGTAGAAATGAGTTCCAATTTTGCATTTATTCATATAGATTCCATAATATAGGTTTTACATAATTAGTGATTATGTTTCTCTAACTCTTCAAATGTTGAATGTATAACTAATTCTAATTTCTATTTTCCCATCTTTACACTATATTAATTTCATCTTATAAATTGTGCCCTGTTCTGTCACCCATGAAATAAAAATAATCATTTGTACAGAAAATAAGGAGCTACATACATCAAATTGTCTTTAAATTAAGTGGCAGCAGAAGAATTATCATTGAACTTTTAAAAGATAAGCTTAAACATTAATTCAATACTGAAATGCAGCGATCAATTTTGAGTTCTGTAGTTTATTGATTATTGCATCTACTCCTCCCTAGCTATTATGATGATAGCTAAACCAAGAATCATCCACAGGAGCTAGCTTAAATGCTGCCCAATAGGGCAGCTTTTAAACCAGTTTATAATAAAACATGCACTGCAATTTTGGATACAAAAAGAAAATAAGAGTTACTCCCCTTGAACCATGAAAGCAACGATAATGGCTAGTATAATGTATTAATATATACTTTTAACCTTGCATAATCTGGCAACCCTGTACTTTATATATAAGATTTAACTTTTTTTATTGTGGGAGTAAATAAAGGTTACATGTCTGTTATTTGTTTGGTTTTGTATATTTGCCTGCTTCTAGTTATGTATGGTTGTTTGGTAGGTGTAATGAGGGTGTGTCTGGGAGGTGTTACTTCCTCATCTATGGTAGGAACATTGGTGGTTGGATAGGTCAGAGTGAGTAGTGCTTTCTTAGTAAGCTCTTCCTGGATGTTGGCATTGTGAGGTACATTTGTGTCAGGGTCAATGCTAAGATCAAAACTTTCCCCAATATTGTTAATGTGGTGCCTGTTCCATCTAAATGTATAACCATCTTATTATTTTACTATGATAGTGTGATCATCAATCTTACTCACTATCTGGCCAGGCTTCTATAATTTGCTCTCTTATTAAAAATGGATATTTTCTCTTTCTTGTAGTCAGGGCTGTAGTTGGCAGGACTTGTATATTTTTGAGGATGTCCTTCTCTGCCTGCATCAGTAATTTTGCCCTTTCATGGTTTATGAATTTGGGCTTTAGCTGTACAGGATTGAAACTGGTAACTCTGAAGGAGCTCTGCAAGAGGGTACTCACAGTCATTGGTTGGGGTATTATGGTACTCAATTATGCCCAAATTTGGGTTGCCATTACTATGACTTGTACTATGATCTTGACTGTACTGTTTATTCATCCCAGCCATTAGATTGAGGGTATCTTGGGCTGGATGTATTGTGCACAAAGTCATATTCCTTTGAAAACTTGGCAAACTCAGACAACTTTCTCTGGTATCCCATACTGGCAGAAAGTTGACATCAAGTGCTGGATGATCATCCTGATGCTGATGGAAAGCATCAGGATGATGCTACAACTGTAGCTGGTACTACCTTGAAGTACCAGCTACAGTTGTCCAAAACCACTAAGAAGTCTTTCCAATCATACTAAAAGAGATCAGTGGCTACTGCTTTTCAAGTGTATTCAGGGTGCAGTTGTAGGGATTCTCTTGAGTTGGAATTCTGCAGAGCCATGCAGTTGGAGCAGAATGAAGGGTTTTTTTGAAGATTAGCACTAAGGGCCTGTGGTCAGACTCTACAGTGACGTTGCAGCCATATATTTAGTGGTGGGATCTTTTGCACCTGAATAGAATGGTAAAAAGTTCTTTCTCAATCTGTGCCTCAAACCAAGTATAGCAGATGAGTTAGTTTTGACGTGATAATCAACATTAATTGCTTTTTTGTTGTACTTACTTACAACAGCATCCTAATATTTTTATTGGTTGACTTCCATAGGCTAATAGCCTAGCATTGCTGGGAATGATGCATGCTTTCCCATCTGGGCATAATGTATTGTACATTCATTTCGATAATATATTTACCTGAGAGCCTGTGTCAATCTTGAATTTTACAGCTGTTGTTTTGGGGCCAGTTTGTATTTGTAGGGTGCAGAATGCTTGGTCATCCTTGATCATCTTTTGTGTGAGGTGATGTACTGAGAGTTGTTTATCCAAGTTATCACTGTTTGGTGGGTCTTGCTTCCTTCCTGGAGCTTCAGCAGGTGTACTGACCTGCATATTTTCACAAAGTGATTGTATCTCTTACATTCTGAGCGTTGTTTGCCTGTTGTGGAGCAGGTTGAACACTCACTATGCAAGTATCCACAACAAATGCAAAATAGTTCTGTCCTTTTATGGTTTGAAATGTTTTCCTTTTTCCTTTTCATTCTGGTGACTCCTGGTAATGTTGCTGATTTTGTTTCCCTTTTGTGTGTGTGTAAGTGTGCCGTTGCATGCCGTTGTTTGATACTGTGTAAACTTTATTTTTCATCATCTTGAGTTGTTGCTGATTGTATTCCTGCATTTGAATGATTTATATTGCTTTGTCCAAAGACAGTTCCCTGCCTTTGTTGAGGAGTCTCTCACATATATTGTCTGAGTTAATGCCAAAGACAAGCTGATCTCTATCTCATCCGGGTTCTGATACTCTACACTAACATTTTTATTCTTGTTACATACTGTTCTATAGTGTCTATTCCTTGCATTGTGCTATGTAGTTTGTATCTTATGAATCTGGGGTTCAGTCTAGGCCATGTGTATTTACTGAAGTGTTCAAAGTGAGAGCTTAGTCTATCTCTTTTGTCTGGTGTCATATCAGACCACATAGTAAATTTCTGTTCCCTTTTTGCTTACCGAAAGAAAGAGATATGTCAGTTGAATATTTTCTCCTTGTCTCTTATGGATCCTCGGAATAAGTGTTCTACAGTTGTTTGGAATTTTCATCAGGTTTCTGGCAGATTATTACTATCCCAAATCATAGTTGGTGTAGATAATCCTGTAAGTTCTGCCATTTGCAATTTTTTTTGTTTGTTATTGCTGTGTTCCTTGAAGGTTTCACATATGCATTGTATAAGTGGTTCACTTTACTCTGACACCATGTTATGTTATGCGTCAGGTTCCAACTTATAAATAACTAGAAATACTTATAAACAACTAGAAAGGCACGTGTAAGAGAATAAAACCTTTATTTATGAGCTGAGTACAATATCCTGGTTCATCTTTCTGATACCATTCCTTATGTAAGTGCATGCATGAAAACAGGTAAGTGGGCAGCTAGATAAAGGGGGACAACCTAATAATACAACACTGATGAATTCATTTTCTCTGTTATTAAGCCTAAATCTATATTTGATTAAAAAATTAAATTGTTTGAAAATTTTGAGTAATACATCTGTTATGCATGAAATTGTAGGGGATTTGTTAATGTTAATTATAGATATCTAATTCATAGTTGCTTTCTTTATTCTCACATTAAAAAATAGATTATCTGAAAGGTGATGTAAAGAAAGTTCAGACTTGTGTGTGCAAAGTCATATCTGCCACCTGCTTCCAAGTTGTCCCTGTCCTGCTATCATAATATAAAAAGTTGAGAAGAGGTTGAAGAAATTAACACACACTTCTCATATGTCCAAAGAAATTAACTTTTAATGACAGTCAACAGTTGTAATAAATATCATGTGAAATATGTTTGGTGTCATGGCCAATACATGGTCAATAGTTTATGTGTGAAAAGTGTTGATAAGTCAGTAACAGTGTGGATATATGGCCAGCATATTGTAATTGACTATGAAGATATTTTGTCATGGTTTCACTTCTTTTCAATATATTTTGATTGTCACTCATTTTTTATGGAAAAAGTTATGAATTCTCTGATTGTCAGGCATTAAAAGTTGGCAAATTCTTATTTATACTTTAAATGTCTTCAATTACATATACAGATTTTACCATCAGGATATTTAATGTTAAAGGACTTATAAAAAAAGAAGAGCAAGAATTATTGGCTGGTGTTTTTAATAGGTATAACACTGATGTATATTGTCACCAAGAAACCAAATGGCTTGACATTAATATCAGAATTAGACAACACAAGTTAATAACTTTGGTAATAGAAAATATTAAGATTGTTCTGACTACTGTCCTTATCTTTATTGCCATATTGTTAACTCCAGCCTTCTTCAGGTGATATGCATTGGAATTTTTAACCAAACCCTTTATTTAGTCAATTGGGGTAGATTGTTCTAATTCCACATGCTGTGCCTTTTATGGATATTTCAGTTTCAGTTAATTCAGCTCTCCAGTTATTGAACTCACAACACTTTGGGACAAGTCAAGTCACTTTTTGGATCACTTAACCAATGCTTTTATCCACTTGGGTAACATCAATGAGTGAATTTTGGGGACTTATAAACAATGTCTCAGCTGTTTAATAACTACTGGTTCAAACTGACAAGGGTTCTTCAGCCTGCTTCAAGAACAAGGCTGAGTCCATTAAGAACTTATGAAGGAGATAAACATGCTGCTACTAGTAAGAAACTATGAAGTTATGAGGGGAGAACTTAATCTAGCAGCAACAGATCAATAACATCAGCTACAATTTTTTTATCAGAGCTCACATTACAATTTTTGTTATTGTTGTTTTTTCTCTAGCTCTCTGTATTACTGGTTCCCATATTTTATTCATTTCTATGCTTGGCCAGCATAGGAGATTTTTGTAGCCTAGCATATACACTGATTCCTTGAGTTTTCATATTTTCTATTGATATTCTCTGTCTATTATTTCAACTTCATCCCACAGAAGAGGGGTGATCTCACTTTTCCCTCCAGATATAGTCATCCATGCCTGATTTTTCTATTTCCCTTTGTGTTACAGCCTTACAGTGCTCCTGCAGTCTTCACTTAATGGAGTGGCCTGTTTCCCCTTTATATTTCTTGCCACAGCTGCATGGGATGGAGTACACACAGTCCTTAATCATGTTATGGGTGCTCTTACTCGGAAGAGATGTCTGAATAGTATTGAACCACTCCTGAAGGTTTTCCTGATGTTATATAGACCACATGTCTCATAGGGTAGGTAAACAGAGGCTGTTTTCTGAGTACGGTTATCATCTTGTATCTTTCTATCCCAGTTTGTGGAGGCTGTTGTCATGTACTGAGGGTAGTTGTTATGTTGCAGGGTACTGCTTATACTGACCATTTCTTGTTCATATGTTTCTAGCTCACCACTTATGACTTTTGCTTGATGTTGTAAGCAGTAGACAATCCCTTTCTGAGTTGAGGTTAAGGTATTATTTGGTGAATGTTGGCTTGCAGTATATAGAAGGCTTGAGCCCATGTCCTGATCAAGATATTAGTAAATCCAGGATTACTAGTTTGTTGCTTTCTCACCCCATTGTGAACTGTATCGATGGTCTTATTGAGTAGACATGGTCCAGTAGTAACTGGACCTCTTCCTGGTGGGGCCAGAGTATGAAAGTTTCATCTACATATCTGAGCTATAAAGTTGGCTTTAGTGATGTTGATTCTAATGCCAATGTATATCATCTGAAGAAGGCTGGAGTGTACAATGGCTGAAATGTTATATAAACACAATAGTGCAATAAAGATGAGGACAACACTCTGAAAATATTTATAATACCTCATCTCAGAAATATAGACAGTAAATGTTATGACAATGGTTTTGTCATCAATATTAAATGAAATAATAACATCCATAGACATTGGATGTACAACCATAGTATACACATTGAACAATGGCATTAAAAGAACTATCAAATAAAATTCCATTATTCCTCGTAAAATCTTTGAAAAGCTTGGAAGACCTGCAGTACTTTTGGGAGTTTGCAAATGCCAGGGACTGCTAGGAGAGGACTGATAAGAGTTATTTACAAAGTTACTGAAGATGAGAAATCACTGATTTACAGTGTGCCTTTAAGTCAAAACAGTTTTAATGATGATTCAAAAGGTGACATTTGGATGGTAAACTGCTTTTTGAGTGTGACATGTTTGCTTTTTTTGCAGATCCAATTGGAAGACTCTTCTGGATGTTACTGTAAAAGAGAAAGTGTTTTATTTCCTTGGTATTTATGCCCACAATGAAAGCAGGAAGTAATTTGCTTTCTTTTTCCTTTTTTTTTGCTGGATCAAGCCCTTAGTGATACCTTTTTAGTGGTAATTTTGGCAGGTAAATGGAATCCTGTCCTTAATCCTGATTTTGATTATAGTGGAGATAGAAATAATATAAACATTTCTTCTTATAAGAAAGCTTTTCATGAATTTATTGTCAACTCAATTTGGTTGATAAATTCCAAAAGGAATGACAGAAGCAGACAGAGAAAGCTCAGTTTTGGTGTAACATTTAGACAACATCAACCAAGTTTTAGGAGAATCAACTTAGGACTCTTAAGTTGTCCAAGATTTCAAAGTGTAGTCTAATTTGACCATAGGTTAGTCTGGGTTCAAATAAAATTAGACCTAAGCCTAAGAGGGCTGGATAATGGAAATTCAATATTCCTTTATTGGATGTTTATGATTTAGGGGACCAGCTAATGCTAATCATAAAGAATTAATTAATGAGGACTGTAGTTGGGAATAAGTGGTGGATCCACCTCAAAAGTAGGATTAGTTTATTTGCTGTAGATTAGTCACTGAATCAACCAAAAAAATTAGCAGTACAAAAGATATTTAAATCTAAAGTAGACAGGGCTTTTAAATTGGGTGTTTAGGTTAAGTAGTTATTGCAAAGGTAGAATTGGCCTCCTTGCTTATCAAGATTGATCAGTCTCTGGTAGTTAGAGCTGGATTAAAAAGAATGTTTGCTGAGAGAGGGAATATAGTTACTGAATAACTCTGGAATACTACTGATAGACAACACCAGTGTCACTGATGTTTAACTATAAATGAAAGAGAAATATGAGAAATTCAAAGATTATTTTTTTCTTTTTACTAAGGAGCCCAGTCTAAGTTTATCCTATTTCAACACCTATTTAGTTTACTTTCCATGCCTCAAGATGACTGAGCTAGATGTGAGGTTACTATAACAGAAATTTGAAAAGTGCTGAAAAAAATCAGGAAGGACAAGACTCTTGGAATCAATAGCCTTCTTTTTGAAGAGTCTGTTGACTATGTTCATCCTCTTGCAGGCACTGATCTTCCTCAACTGGATGAAGCAAGGGAACTTTTCTCAACACTTCACTAGGAAGTGTAATAATGTTGCTTCACAAGAACAAAAATGGGGGAATGAGATTCGTAAATTTCATCCCTTATCTCTGAAGTACAGTTAAAGATTGTATCCAAGCTCATTGATTGTAAACTGTATAAACAGATTGCAGATTGTGTTGAATATTCTGATACATCTTGAAAGGAATTGTACTGCAAAGGGTGGGACAATTCAAGATCACCTGTATTTGGTAAGCAATAGAGAAAGTTAACAATCATGTTGCATTGATCAATTTAGATCAGTCAAAAGCGTTCAATCATCGGTCCTCATTTCTTGGAAGCTGTCTTATCTGCAGTTAGATTCAAGCCACACTTTTGCTTCTGATTGAGAATGTCAGAAAAGAAATCTGGTTGTATGAGGTGCTAAATGGAATGCTGTCCTTAAAAATCAAAAAAGTCAAAATTTACTGTAATAAACGTTGGCTTCAGTTGGTCCATTCTATAACCCCTTTATTTAGATGGGTGGACCTGGCTTGGTCCTGATATCCAGCTGGAGAAGAATTGGTCAGAGGTACAGGAGCAGGTTGAAGCCATTGTTAATCTATTTTCTCAAAGGAATTTTTTCTGAAAGAAGAAAAATTAAATTGATTATACATTGCTATATTTGGATGTATCCTGGACTTATAGCTACATTTTCTTTTTACTATTGATCCCTATTATTCTTTATGTGTAGGCTGTATGGGATTACCCCACTTATCTGCTAAAGAACTGCTAATGACTGGTAGATGGTGTTGCCAAAGCAGTATATAAGAAAAGGATGTAAAACTCTTATTCTTTTTCCTTCTTTCACTTTGCTTACAGGATATCTTAGAGATGTGTCACATTCCACTCTGGAGACCATTTGGCTTCTAGTGAACCTCATGTTGCATTGTACATAACACTGAATAGTACACAGCATACAATGCTGTAAGTTTATTTGATTACACACAAGCAGGTCTAATAATTCTACCAAACTAACAAGTAAAGAACTCTTCTCAAATCTCACAATATTTTATAGGAATTTCACACATATGTATATACTATAAATATATCTCTACATACACATCTTTGTTCAATCCATTTTGTATTCTTCCCATTTAGTTTACTTGAGCAACAAAATATGTTGTTGCTAATTGCATGTAATTGTTTGTTAGGAGTTTAAAAATGGACATTTTAAAAGTATATATAAATATATACAAAATATAAAATTGTCGGACCTTGTCCATTTCTTAACATATATACAAAAGTATAAAACAAAGAGGAGGAAGAGCAAGCATAAGAAAAACAAAAAATATAACAAAAGAGGGCTAACTGGTTATCATTCAGTAGGGATATTGTATCTTATTAATAACTTTCAATATAAGGAACTTTTTGTCTGAAACTGATTAATAGAATATGTCTTAATAATGTGTCCGCTATAACTTGAATCTATATAATCTGTTTGTTTTACCAAAATTTAATTTATATAGATTTTTAAATTTTTTTTCACCACTACTATAGACTTTTATTGACTAACCTAGGGAATGAATTCTTGACTTTAACAACCAACATGAGGACATGAGTCTGAACAAATCTGTGGATAATCAAGATAATTCCTTATCTCATTGAGTCAGAAATATGACTTTGATTATTACTGTCACTGTTGGGTGTTGACCTCAATGTCCACTTTTATATTTACATATGCTCTATCCCTGATATCAAGCACTTTAACTCATAAATATAGCATACCTTATAATTAAAATTTTTATCAGATTATATATATATATATATATATATATATATATATATATATGTAAGCAAATATATGGATATAAATCCGACAGTATGAAAGAAAAATACAGAAAAAACAAAATTCTGAATATGCATTATTAATGTTAAAATAAAGTCGACGTCGGACGTTTCGGTCTATTTAAGACCATCTTCATGGACATTTTCATTTAAACATAATTAACATTATAACTTATAACAATTTAACACAAAAAGACGATGGACATAAGAGCCCAACTAATTCAAACAGATAACTGAAATTTTATACAGATCAGCGTTCTGTTTAAATATGATCACGTAGTCGTCTCGTGGGCGATGTTGTTAAGACGTATTCGAAGATGATTTCCAAAATTAAAATATCAAAAGTCGATTGAAAAATTTTTTATAAAAGTCAAAGAAATCTCTTCCTTTGATGTTGGAATACGTAGTGAAACAATTGGCTCTTATATCCTCAACAAGCTTGAAAGTCCTTCCCGTTACAATGCAAATCCAAAATGATTTCAAAAAACGATGCAACAGTTCTAAAAACAGTTCGTTAAAAATTCCATTCCTTACTTGATCTATTATTCTCGTCCAAGAAATCTTCCATGGTTATAAAGTAAATTCAGGTTTGTATTTTCAGTAGACAGTATGTAAGCAAATATATGGATATAAATCCGACAGTATGAAAGAAAATACAGAAAAAAAAAAATTCTGAATATGCATTATTAATTTAAAAAAAAAATGGCGTTAATGATATTTAAGATCTATTCATGGACATTTTTCATTTAAATATAATTAACATTATAACTATTAACAATTTAACTAAAAAATACATGGACATAAGAGCCCAACTTTCAAAGTCAGATTTCTTTTTATACATATTTGCGGTCTGTTACAATAACATCACATATCCATCGTCTTTCATTAAAAATACAAAAAAAAATTTACAAAATTTAAAACGGAAAAGATTCGATTGAAAATTTCAACGTCCGAAATTCGGAATTTAATTTTAAATTTAAAATCAATTAAGAATTTTGTTTTTTTTAACTTAAATTTTTTAGAACTTATCCATTTTTTTTGAAATCAAATTTGAAACAGATTTAAATTGTAAATATTTTCAACTTAGACGATCTATTATTCTCACACTTGTTGAGGATTTTATTAGCCAATTGTTTTTAGAAAATTCATGGTTTATATAAATCATTTCATATATTTATATAAATTAAGAGATTTGATTTTTATAAAAAATTTTTCAAACCTGAAATTCTTTTTGATCATTTAAAAAAAAATTTTTTAATTGAAAATCATTGAAATCATCTTCATTTATTTTCATTTAACATCATCAACACCGCAATTTTTTTTTTCATTTTATTTAAACAGAACGCCAATCTGTATAAAATTTCAGTCTATCTGTTTGAATTAAGTATTTAAAACAGAACATCGATCTGTATTTTCAGTTATCTGTTAAATTGTTATTATGTCCATCGTTAATTTATTCATGTTAAATTCCAAAATGTTTAAATGAAAATGTCCATGAAGATGGTCTTAAATAGACCGAAACGTCCCCTCGTCAGAATTTTATTTTAACATTAATAATGCATATTCAGAATTTTGTTTTTTCTGTATTTTTCTTTCATATATATATATGTATATAAAATTTCTACAAGAGGTATTTTGACCTGAAGTAATTATTTTTCCAAAGTTTTTTTTTCATATTACTATACATAAAATCAAAATTAATGGGGTGTTTCAGTAGTTTATGTCAATTCATTGTAAATTGGTGCCCATACCTTTCATTTTTAAAATTTTAAGAGATCATGTGGTATGAGCATCTTTGGTTTTGATTTAAATAGAAGATCAATTTACAATGAATTTACAAAGCAAAATGGACTTCCTTCTAAACGTTTATAATATTTGATGGAAGATATTCGTGGTCTGGAGTGTTTAATCTATAGTAATATGAGAAAAAAATTATTCTTTCTAGTCATAGTGCCTATTGTACAACGCCACCAAATATATATATATATATATATATATATATATGAAAAATTTCTCAGAATTAACCTGTAGAAAAAGACAATATTTATAGATATAAATGACAATAGGAAAACTGTAATAGTTGCCGATGCATTTCGTCCAATGTGGACTTTCTCAAGACAAAAAACGAAATGAATTTATTTAAACAAAGTAACTAATAATAGCAAAAACAAAATGTCCTTAGCAACTGCAAGAATTTAGAGAATGCTATTTTCATACTGTTAACTGAAAATTACATCAATTACTGTCACGTGTGGAGATATTGTTATTATTGCTGTGTTTATGGATTCAACCATTTTCTTTTGATTTCACGATACTGTTGTGTATGTTTGTTTGGGAGAGTAGTAATTCTGTTAAGAAAGGTGAAATAGAGAAAAAGCCTGGGCGTAGATTAATATTTGGGTAATATTCAATGGTGGCACTTTTGAGGATTTTCCTTCTGAGTGAGTTATTTTCTTCTTTTATGAGTGTAGCATTTTTAAAATCAAAATTGTGGTTGAATTTATTTCTATGTATGACTAGTGCATTAGCTAAGTTGTTTTTTGTGAGGTCTCTTTTGTGCTCATAAATGATTTTTTAAAAATTTTTACTTGTTTCTCCAATATATTGGGAGGAGCAGTTTTGGCAATTTATTTTATAAATGCCTGCTTCAGAAATATTGCTATTAGTGTTTGAGGATTTGAGTATATCCATAATGGTTTTGGAAGTGGTTGTGACTATTTTAAGATTATTTAGATGGGATAGGTTATTCTGGATAGTGGACGTGACAGAGTTGGTCGGTAGTATTATGTATCTGTTTTCATGTGATTTATTATTGCGGATTATGTTATTAGTTTTGTTTTGGTTGTATATTTTGTATACCTTTTTTTTTGCATTGTGGATGAAATGATATGGGTATTGCAGGTTTTTGAATGTGTTTTCTATGTATGTTTCTTCTTTAAGTAAATATTGGGGACTGCAGATTCTTAACACTCTTAGATAGAAACCTATAATAATTCCAGATTTAATTTTAGAAGAGTGGTTTGAGTAGAAACTGATCAGATCATTTTTGGTTGTAGCCTTTCTGTAAACGTCAAAATTGAGTTTGTTATTATTTCTATGTAACAAGATGTCCAGGAACAGAAGAGTGCTGTTGGTTTCAGTTTCAAAAGTGAAGTTTATTATAGGTTCAATGTTGTTAAGTTTGGAGAGAAGATCCTTTAAATAAGATACATAGACGACTCATTATTAATATATCCCATAAACACCAATTTAACGGATCTTCTCCAAACTGAACAACATAGATCTTTTCTTTCAAAACTGTTCTTGACATATAAAAATTTATATAAAATTTTTATATTGCTATCCAATATATATATATATATATATATATATATATATATATATATATCTTGGATTAGTACAAATATAACATTTGTTACTTAGCTGATTGATGTTATATTCAACGTCTCAACTCAGAGTTTCATATTGATGGACCCTCCAGTAATCCATTTGTCAAAACATACCAGCAATTGACACACACACACACACACACACATATATATAGGGTATCAAAAATACTTTAACAAACTTTGTGGGCAGGTTCCTCACACCAAGACGAAAAGTCCATATAACCATGTCTGCAAATTCTTCATTTTTGAGTTATTAAGTTTAAATTTTATGGTAGGCACTGTTAAATGTACAATCTGAGATACAGTCCAAAATACTTTTACAAATTTTGGGGTACATATTAGTAGAGGTACATCCTCTAGCAGGTCTGGAAGTGTTTTCAAAATAAAGTCCCTGTAGACAGCTCCTGTAAGAACATATGGACCTACCAGACAGTCACCTACAATTCCATCCCAGTCATTAATCATAAACTGATGCTGGTGTCTAACCTGTTTTGTATGATGGGGATTCTGATCTGGTCACAAACATTAGTTGTGTAAATTTGTTATTCTATCTCTTCCAAATGTTGCCTCATATATATAAATAAGACTGAAGAGACAAACAATGGATTGATAGTTTGTGCAATAAACCATTGGCAAAAGTTCTCCAGTGGTGAGTGACCAGAGAGTGAAAGACTCTGCACATGTTGCAAATGATATGGATACAAGAGCTCATCTTGAAGTACCCTCCATGCGGTACTATGAGATATACAACATGCTGGAATTTTTTTTCATGGTCAGGCATATGAGCAAATATCTGTCTTCTTTGATCCATAGTTTGTGGTGCCAAGGATATTGTCTCAGCAACGTGATGATAAACAGTAGCAAAGGTTGGATGAGTTTTGGACTGGAAACACAATCTGATACAGCCGTGCAGCCTCACATCCATTACCATTTATGCACACAGAGGATTAAAGTGATGATTTGTGAATTTGGTGGTATAGTAAGTTCAATTCTTGTTCCAATTAGTAGAGATTCAGAAAAAGAGGACTAGCAATAACTGGGCAAGACAAGATATCCCTACATATGGACAGTAGACAGTAGAATAGGAACAATCTACCTCATAGATTAAATAAAGAGTACAGTTTGAAATTCTTTGAAGGTTGCCAAAATCAACAGAAGAAGGCCAGAGGGAACAAAGGCAGAAACATAGTGATAATAATAATGATAAAGATGAGGGCATTAATATGACTGTAAATAATAATCTAGACAATTTAAGAACAAAATATAACAAACATTAGTCTAATGCATAGTATCACTCTGACCAGTATCCTCATTTTTTTGTTTTAATATTTTGGCCAATGCATCATTTATCTGTCTTCAGGTGGAGTTAATCCTTGAGTTTTATCCAAGTTAATTTTGATGAATTTCCACCATAATCACAAACTAATTTACAGCCTAAGTCATTATGATTCATACTCCAATATTAGCTGTTTAGTTAAAATGAAAAAAATAGTGATATAGATTTCATAAAAAGCTAGATGAAATTTAAAATTTTATTGGATACATGTCAAGTCAGAAAACTTGTCAATCAAAAATCATATTAAAAATAACAAATTTAAGGAAACTAGTCTGAATGATTATTAGAATAATGACAATATTTCATTTCAGAACTTCACTGGTTTTGCAGTGTTCTTGTTAATAGTCAATGAGAATAATGCATTTTTCCAAATTCTATTTTTAATTTATATTATATTCTGAAATAAATTGATCATATTAAAATTGATTGTCCCTGGTCATATTTAACTATAAGGGTAACAGCTTTTCCTGTAATTGCAATGCTAGTAATGTTATACTCTGTTTCAAACTAGATCTCTTTTGATTCTCCCTACATCAAAGCCTGTCAGATAGATGTGAACACTAAGAAAGCAAAACTAAAAATAAAAAAAAACTTGCATTCTGTACAGGGGCTCTGAGGATCATATCTGGCTTACAAAACAAATCACCTCCCAAAAAATATAAAATGTAATATAAAGAAGCCAATCATGAATGTTGCCACTAAAGCAAAAGGCACGACAAAGTCATGATCCACCCTTTTTTAAGAATATTGCTCATGACACTGTCAGTTGTCATGGACCAGTGGGCAGGCTGTCAATGTTACTACTAGTGACCTCAGTCAACCAACCTGACTCTACCAATTCTCCCCAACCTCCAGGTCACTTCCCTTGTCCACAAAGAGACATTCCACCTTGATTCTCTATATTGGCAATACAAAGAATTTTATCTTAACAATTCTTGTCTTTTCTTTACTTCTCACTGGTGGTACCTTGTTATTTCATTTGTTCTCTCAAGCTACAATATGCCTGTTTATAACAGTGATAAAAAATAATGTAATCCAAGCAGGCAGGATTTTGGTAGTAGGTATCCTAATGTAGGCAGTCACCAAGCTGAAATGATACCAACAAAGTTTCTTGGCAAAGAAAGAAGAGAGAGAGAAAAAAAAACTTCTGATAATAACGATGGCTGCCTTATCCTGGCCAAACCCATTGCAAGCTCCAATTTCACATTACTAGCAACAGAACAATGTGCAGCAAAAATGTGTTCATGTTTTTCTCAAGGGAATAAGGGTGAAGATTAGCTTGAACCAAATTCAATTTATTGATTTCATACTGTACACTTTAAAAGCTATATGAAATTTTCATATTAAATTTAAAAATTTGATATGAAAATAATTTTATTGAACAAACAGAAAAATTAGTCCTTTTTTAAAACAATATCAGCAAAGAAAGCAAAAACTAAAAGTAATTTTTCAATTTTTACTTTTAATAAAAGTGATAATATTAAAATTGTGTGAGAAAAAAATAATTAAAATGTTGGAATTGTGTAAAAATGAATATATATTAATATAGAAATTATTTTAATAAAACAATAATATTAAAATTGTATGAAAAACAACAAAATATTTGGAATGTATAAAAATTAATACAAAAATTGTTTTTAATAAAAGAGATATTAGATTGTATTATAAAATAAATAAAAGAAAATTAGAATGTTACTAACATGGTTTCTTTTTCAAAGAAATTGCCAAAATGAAAAAAACATGAATAGAAATTTATGACAGAGTTCAGGGCCACATCCTGGTCACGGCACCAATTATGACGTATTCAGAGCTGCGGACTGGTCACAGCATCAATTATGACGTGTTCCAGCCACAGCCTGGTCACAGCCTCCAAATATAATGTTGTCTCAAGTCCAGTCAGATTTGGTCACCAGGTATGGTGGTACACAGGGTCAATCCCAGTCTGCTCGCTTTGTCAGGATCGATCCTGGTATCATAAAATAAGCCATCAACCCACTCGTCGGTTGTTGATGGTGTTTGACACAGCAGCTGATCTCTTCAACTGTGACATCTCTTACCCATGTTGTGATTTTGATCTTAAGAGGGTCAAGCCGAATTCACACTGGGGTATCTTAACCACACTAAACCATGGAATTGAACACGTGCATACAAAATTGAAAAATAAAATGGACAACACCTGAATAAGTCACGATATGATGTTTATATCAGAATAACAAAAAAAAAAAATTTACAGTTCTTTTGTTCTTTTTCTTCTTTTCCCAACCCGTTCTAATAATTGGTGACGGAACAAAAATTACTGGTTTTAACTTCAAGTACTATTTTTTGTACTTTCATGGACAGCACAAGGTTTATTGTCAGAGATTTTCTTCAACGGATGATTAATATTATTATTCTTTTCATCAGGTTGGCAAGCAGCGTTATATCAGAAATCTCTTTCTCCCAGTTGCAACCTAACGGCAACTTCAACTGGCTCCAACTTTCTCCAAATCCAACTCCAACTAATTTTGGCCCACGTGGGCACTTGTATTTATGGGTGTCCCTTTCAACTGGTGTGGTGCGGGCGAATAGGTGGGTTTTATGTAAATTTCTCAAAATTCAACCAGTCGTTTTCTTTCATTTTCTATTTCACATTTCCAATTTTGGAAGATTCCCTCCTCTTTCATGAGGAGCCATTATATGATTTCAGCCTTTCTGACATCATCTTCTGCTTTTTAATTTTTCTTTCTCAGGGAAATTTTGGGCCAACAATTTTTCTCAGCAGACATCTCTCAACAGCTGACCTTAACCTCTGGCCTCTGATCCTGCACCTGTTCAACAAACTGCATTGTTTAACTTTTTCAACAAAATTCATACATCTATTCCCATATCCTGGGAAAATAATTCTCTTTCTGACAAAAATTTAAAATCGTTTTGTTTAACCCTTTTCGGTTGTATGCCATGTTAAATATTGTTACAAATTGAAGAAAGTGAGGCTTCAGATAGATGTTATAAAAAACCACCTAAATGAAGCCAAACAAATTAAACATTTTGTGGCAAATATTTTCAAAATTAGATTCAACTTTGATGTTGTCCAGTCAGTCAAATTTAAATTGCAAACAGGTTTAATTGGATAGCGATTCTTGAATTTTTAACCAATTGGGATACAAAAATAATCCCCCTAAGGTCTTGGGTTTTGATCTGGTTTGAGTCATTTGCTTGCTGTATCAGTGGGAACATTTTTATTGCAAAGTAAGGAATTGAATAGACCATACTTAGGCAAAAGGTTGTCACTGGGGAGAAAAGAATGACTGTCTGAGGTGTGTAAAGTCTGCTCCTACTACTATTGCAGAAAAAATTTGGCCAACCAGGAAGTAAACTATGACTTGAGATAATAAAAGAGTGTTACAGTTACTACTACCACTATTTTTGCTGGTGAAGAAAAAGTAGAAAATGAAAAACTCCTAAAAACCTATGAGAATTCTCTTTACAAAGACTGTTTTCTCTAAAATGACCTCATTCAAATGTCATTTCTAAACCTGTGAGAATTTATCTTATATTTGTGAATGCCTGTTCTGAAACACTGAATATTTTGTTAAAGGATCCAAAGAACTAGTTTTGATCAAGGTAGGTCAACCGTTTCTTATCTTCTTCGAATTTCAACCTTTTAACCTTCTATATTTTGAATTATGAACATTTTGAAGTAAGTAAATTTCTCTTGTTGCTAAGAAATTGATTTATATGAACAGTTGCTCTAAAAGAAATTTGTTCATTTCCCTTTGTTGTGAAGGAAAATCATTAGTTTTACATGAACTGTTGACTTGCCTTAATAGTTTGAGGTGCAAAGGGAAATTTTGTGCAAGACATACCAAAAACAAGAAAAAATATACTCTTATTTTGTTTTCTCATTTTGTGAGTATGAAGAAGGTAGTAGATAAATTGAAGGACATTCCGAAAACAAAAGAAAATATACTTTTACTTTGTCTCTCATTTTGTGAATAAGGACCTCACTGAAATCCACTTAGGCATCTGGTTAAAGTGAAGCCCAAGTGATGATGTAAGGGGAATACAATTTTGGGCAGAAACTGCCAAGCTAGTCACAGATAATAATTTTATGGCTACAAGTAGGTGAAGAAAAAGGTAGAGGAATGATTCTATGTCACTTGTTGATTGGGGTGGAAGGTGCATGTGTCACTAACAGAAGAACAAGTTTTTCTCCGGTTGGAAAATTTCAGTCAAGTTGGAAAAAGAGGAAGAGTTATTGGCCAAACATGATAATTGGGAATAGAGAAATGCAGATAATAATTTTATGATGACATTAAAAGTAACATCTGTTTTGTGTCAGGCGTTCACAGGTCGGGTGGAACACCTATTCCCTGGCTGGTGGCAGTGTGAGGAGCCAATATCAGGAAGTGGGAGGAAAATGAATATGCCCACCAAAAGGTACTGGTGTGCAATGCAAGCAAGAGAATGGGGAGAACAAGATGGTAGATTGACGTGCTGCTACTGCCCAAACCACCCACGTATGGGGAACTCCCACTATCTGGACATACAAGGGCCACCCAGCAGCACCCATGGAGAGATTTGATTGGGTGACAGGAGATTCAAAGGCATTCCAGAACAAGCCAACTCCAACCCGGTTTTGGGGGGTTGGACTCCATAAATAACCATGCAGTGATCCCAGAGTGAGAAGAGAGACTGACAGCGAGAGCAGTTGTTGAGGCAGAGATGATCATTTTGCTGACCCCTATGTGATTTGCTGCCACGAAGAACTTCTGACTCAGACTATTAGATAAATTGAGCAGAGTGCCCTGATGAAATTGCAAGGTGGAAGAATTGAAAGTCTCTATATAATGACAGAGAGAGAGAGAGAGAGAGAGAGAGAGAGAGAGATGGAGATGTGTGCTTCATCAGCATTCTGTAATTTGCTGCCTGAAGAAATATCTGACTTAAAGTTTGAAACCTCGACTCCAACTTGGAAATGTTGAAAAAAGTATCCCGAAATTAGACTACGAGGGAATGGTCATTAGCCTGCATGCTTGTAGATTCTTATATGAAAAGTGTTCCTATATAAACTTCAGTTATATAAACCTTGTTGATTTACACAACTTTATTTTTTTTGTCTTATAACATTGTCCTGCTTGAATTCAGCAAAACAAACACAACGTAGGACAGGGAGAGGCTTGGATTGAAGTGACCAACTTCATGGTTAGCCACAAAATTCAATCACGGACACTCCGGTGACCGAGGACAGGACAGCATTGTCATATAGCACAGGGGCCAGGATGCCCCACAGCATTATATCTCTGAAAATTTCATTTTGTGCAAGAATCTTCTTGTTTTTTTTTGTAAGTGCCTCTAAATTTACTTTTAAAACGGAGGACAAGAGATTTGAAATCCTCCTTTGAAATTGCCCTCTCCCCCTCATGAAATCCTTTCATTGTCTTCTCTTTTTATTTTCTCTTTAAAAGGCCACCTGTATTTTCAATAAGAGGGACCATTCAGAGGTCATAAACTGGTGGAGGTCACTTTGCAAAGTACTGCTGAATTTTTTTAAAGCTCCTCAAAGTGACCTACCCTTTCACTCTTTTAACCACATTTTATAAGAGCATGGTTATTATATTAGCTATAATTTAATGATGTGCTAACAAATTCCTAAAAATATGTCCTAAAAATATGCATGCTCTTAGAGAGGAAGAATTCAGCTTACATCAGGTATATAATGTATGCAAAAATATTTAGTATTATACCAAACATGCTTGTAACAGCAACCTTACCAACAACAAAAAAAGGGAAAGTGGCAAAACAACAAATGGAGATAAGACATGGTTGAGATAAATAAAAGCGGTTTATTTCCCTGTGGTTTACAAGATTTTTTGCTAGTTCTGGGGTATTGTATATCAGTTGTGGGAGACTGAGAGTTTGTTTGAGGTAGTAGTCAAGTTAGCTATGTGTACAAAATAACATGCATATGTAATTGAGTGTGATAGATTCATGAGAGAAAATCAACCTGAATTATCACATTGTATTAGGCAAGAATTAGTCTCTGCCTCTAATAGTTTCATTGCTGGCTGAAGGCATCTCTGATAATGGAAGCACCTTGATGTCATGCTGATGCCCTGAACAATTGTCTAGTCTTCTGTGTCATAAGGCCCAATTGCTAATGCCAAATTTACCCTCGTGAGTGGAATCAGCATTGGTTTTATAGTGAGTCAGTGGTTCAAAACTGGCTACATGGGGCTTTTTCTGATTGGTCAGAAAAGATGTTTTAAAACACTGGTATTTTTTAACATTATTCTGATACTGGGTGCATGGAACCATACAAAAAATTAAGGTCTGTGTTTATCATATTAGCTGTGGATGTCAAAGTGAGCACTTCCATTTGAGTTAATGAATTGGCTTTCAACAGAGTATGACATACTTCTTAAAAGATAAAACTCAAAAATAGTTCTGCTGTGATATTTTTGGGAAAAATTTTCCATGGGAAAAATATTTTTTAAAGAGTACTGAAAATCATTAGTCTACTTAATTTCATATGAAATTTACTAAACAAATATCTGAGAATAATTTCTCACCTATTGGAGATTTTTTTGTCAAGTATTTGACATATTATAGCTATTATAATCATTTGTAATGGCCCCTTGTAAGAATTTAAAGGAAGTGGCCAATATTGAGGTCTCTAACGGCATTGCTTTAATTGACATGTCCTCTGATTGGTTAATAGACAAGCCAATAACAGCCCTGCTTTGTTTCCACTTTGGCTGACAATAAAGATCTCCCTCTTTTGACTACTGACACTCAATGGGTGAAAATGTGCCAAGCTGGCCACTGACAAAAATGCTGACAAACTGATGTGATATTCTCCTGGATACAATTGTCATGGACACTGTTACAAGCTTAAAAATGTGAGTATTAAAACTTGTTGGAGTACAATGAAAATTCTAAAACCAGTTACACAAGAAAAGAAAGAAAGTCAAAATCAACATGAAATTCAAATATATCTCTAAATAACTAGAGATATTAAAGTTTCTATGTGGTTGTCAGAGTCCAACTTGAGGGAAAATGAAATAAAATTGATAAATAAAATAATAATAATGAATAATGAAAACAAAAAGAAAAAGAAATACATTTTCCCATAATGCTAAGAGTAAAGGAACCAGAAAAATGATTACCCCACTTGGTTTTGAAAAATGTTGTTATGTGGTATTAGTGAAGTCTATAAAAAGTCAAATATTTTCTGCCTCACTCTATTTCTCCTCTTTGCTCCAAGATGTGAAACACATAACTATGTTCCCACTGGGGAATGTTAGTTTTCCTGGTCCACTGATGACTGAACTCTCTTCTACTTTCAATAACCTCAAGCTATGAAGTAGGTCAAGCTTTCTCTCTGTTTGGTTCAACTCAGTGCAAGGCTGACTTGAGCACAACCATAGTAATGATGATTGTACTGACTTACCCTAACTTCTGAACCAAGAAAAAGAAAATGGACATCCTCTAACCATGTGTAACCTTCCAATGATAAAGTAAGTAGAATGTTTCCTTTGGTTGTTCTAACTCTGTGAAAGGCTGACTTGAACTCAACCATGAATACAATACATATATTTACCTATCCTAACTTCAAAACCAAAAAGAAAACGGACATACTGAAAAGATATTGAGAACTTTGTTTCACTACAGTTACAATAAAAAGAATGAACGTCTGAGTAGAAACTTAAATTTTTGTTTGCTTCTTCTTCTTATTTGTTTACAGATTGAGAATCGCTCCCACTTTTCTCCTCTACACACAGAAAAATATGACATTCTTACTATTAGACAAGCAGTTCACATTGACAAGTTGTTAAAACATGTGTCAACAAAAATCCTTCATTTCACTTAAAATACACACAAACTCTACAAGCTTTTAACCTCCAGAAGCTCTCCCTACACAAGCCAAATAAATAAAAGGTAAGTAAGGAATAAAAAGATGTACTGATGATGAGATGATTAAAGGCCTGGAACAAGAAATTGGTGGGCTGAGTTCAAATTCTGGTTGAAATTGTTACATAAATTCCCCTCAGAAAAGTATGAATTCATCTATTCTCCCCTCAGTTATGGGTTAAATAGTAGGGCAGATTGGACTCTGTAGCTGTGATTGGCAACCAGTATATGAGAAAGACAACTGAATTCAAAACTGTCCCTCATGAGGCATATATTTGAACTGTAACTAAGGTCTATTCAGCATAATTGCATTATAAACCACTGGTTAGTTCTGTGGGTGTTGAAGAAACACAGATGAGCATGCTTGGAAACAAGCAGCCATGCTGAAGATGAGAAATTACAGATTTATAAGTAGAAACAATTCTAATAATGAAGGGGAAAAATAATAATACAATTGTGATGTAGTAGAGTGAAGGTCCCTGTATCATAGATGTAGGGACCTATGAGACCCTTGAACTGATAAGTATTAACATTTTTATCTTAACTTGAAATTATTTGAAGTTTTTAAGAATATGCCTTATCATGTGGTCTAAGTATATCTATTTGTCTTTTGTTTTTCCATGATGGTCATAATTTACAATGAATTTAAATAGCAAACTTTTAAAATTTAAAACCAAAATAAAGATTTATGGTCTTGCAGGAAAATGAAATAAAATCAATCAATAAATAAAATAATTATAACAAAAAAAAAAATAGATATATATTTTCCAATGATAAAGAAACAGGAAATCTTATTACCTCACTTGGCTTCAATAAATGCCCAGTAGGCGGCGCTGTTTAAGTCTATAAAAAGATGAACATTTTCCTTCTTCATCCTGTTTCTCCAGGATGTAGCAAGCATGTAAAAAAGTCCAATGATGACTCCCTTTCTAATGCATGGTGTTGTGTTCGCATATGTCTTTCAAAACCTCCACCTATGAAGTAAAGTAAAGTAAATCAACCTTTAAATTCCATAGTCTAGACTACTCGATAGTTGAGTAATTTGAAAAAAAAAAGTTAAATGTTATTATTTCTTAGAGAGTTGTGTTTCTGTGGAAAATTTGTCCAGTTTTGTTTGAGGCTTGAAAATTAAGATAATATTCCTAAGTCATGAAGAATGTAGGTGAAAAAAATCTTAGGAAAAAAAGAAACGGGGAAAACAGTTTTGCGTATTTCTTTAATAGATTTTTTTCTTTAACGCTAATCCTGAAGACAGTAAAGTGGAAATCTCGAATCTCAGTGCTGCAGTGGATCAATAATACTTGGATTTAGTGTGGCAGACATGAGACAGAACCTGGGATGAGCACAACTGGTTGCGACTTGCCTTGTCTTCGCCAAAAAAGAGCCCGTATTTGCTTAGCATGTAAAGCTACTGCAGTTGAAATGAGGGAGAAAAAAGCACTTACTGCTCTGCCGTAATCCATCCTTGGCCAGATAACGTAAAAGAATGAGGGGGGACTTGCATTGCATTTTTATGCAATAAAGATGCAATGCATTATGGGACATGGACGCAATGAATTATGGGATCACATGAAGATGCAAGGGATTATGGGTATATGGACAAATATAAAAGCAACTACTTTTTCCCAGTGGGGAGAGTTCTTCGAATAACTGTTTGTCATTATTTTTTGACCGTTACTGACAGCTCTATCGCTCGACTCCTTTTTGTTGGAATTAACCTTTTGAACTCCATTTTGGTTAAGTTTGTTTATTTTATTTTTACATTTTTGCGACTGCATTGAAAAGGTTTTTTGATTTTTTCTTTCTTCTCTCCATTTTATTTTTACCTCCCCCCTTTAATTTTTGCTCTTTTTCTTTTTATTCTAGTTTTCCTATTTGATTTTAATTTTTACCCCCTTTAATTTTTGCTCTTTTTTCTTTTATTCCAGTTTTCCTTTTTGATCCCTTTAATTTCCACAGTTTTTCTTTTTTAATTCTCATTTCTACCCCCTTTAATTTTTGCTCTTTTTTCTTTTTATTCTAGTTTTTTAATTTTCATTTTCTTTAATTTCTTTTTTTAATTCTATCTTCGTGTTCTTTATTCTGTGTTTCGCTTTCATTTTTGATTAATTTATTTTTAATTGTATCTTTCCATCCTTTAATTTTTACGTGTTTTTTGTTTGTAAACATTGTATTGTCCAATTTATTTGTTTATTTTCTTTTGTTTATTGTTTCGACTCGCTTAGGGTTGGCCATTTTGATTTTTGTAACTAGCTTCGGCTATTGTTCCTCGTTTCGTAATTTTTATTGATGTCAGCCATTTTGTTTTTTTTTTAACTAGCTTCTGCTTTTGTTGAAGTTTCGTTTATTCTTTGTTTTCCGTTTTTTATTGTCTAACGTTTTTTATTTAATTGTTTATTTTCTTTTACGTGTTTTCTTTTATTGTTTCGCCTTTAGGCTATATTTGTCCTTTATTGTTTTTTTTTTCTAATTTTGTTATACGTATAAGTGAACCGTGTTTTTCTCGTCATGTAATCTTTTTTGTGTGTGCATAATTATTTTATTTTGTTATCTTGCTTTCGGGTGAGCTTGTTTATTTTTTGATTTAATTTATTTATTAGTTTTTTTGCCCATAAATTTGTTTAACTATTTCCCCCCACCTTTTTCTCCCCTCCCCTTCTCTGTTAAAAATTGGATAAGAAAGAAAAAAAAGTTCCTTCGTTTTTAATTTTGAAAAAGAAGCCTAAAATTGCTACTTTTAGACGCACTATGAGGAAACACCTCTTTGACCCAAAAAAAGATCCCCCCGGACAAAGACAATAAGGATGAATATCCTGATCTGCCCACAGTTCCAACGAATGATGAAATTGTAGAAGTACTGAAAAAAGCCTCCAAAAATATGGAGGCGGAAAAAACCAAGAATAGTGACCAAGTAAAGGACAACTCAACTGCTAATGCAGAGGTTGGGGAATCGCCCTCTTGTTGGAAGTCCCCTCCTAAATGCATAATCGACATTGCGGAGTTCTTGGATCATGCCAAGGGTTACACACACCTTAAGGTGGGCTCTTGCAGGATCCAATAGAACTAAAGAGTCGAGAAAAGAATAGTGTCAGTTTTTGTCGTCGACAAGCAATCTTGCAAAATTTGTCGTTCGACTAAAGACACAGTGTTCAAATCACTGGAGTCCCTGGGGTTTAAGCCCCTCCGAATTGTTAAGGGCAAAGGATTTTTCATGTGGGACGTGCTGCTGCCCACTGCCGATGATTGTATAAGAGCAACAACTTGGGATCTGATTACGAAGGATCTTATCCTTCGTACAGAGTACGAGGGCCGGCGAAGGACCAAGTAGTGGTATACGAGGTCCCTCCTCAGGTTATCGGAGAGCACCTGGCGGCATTCTTGTCCCAGTACGGCGAGATCCTGAGTGCTTCTTGTGATAGCCTGACCGGGGGATGGAGCTTTGAGATGATGCTCGAGCATAAAGCCTTCAGCTCTATCCCCAACTTGTCTTGACGTTGGGGACCTGAAGCTGCCGGTCATCGTGACCGGCAGTAAACCAGTTTGCTGGAAGTGTGGAGTGACTGGTCACCTCTCCTCTTCCTGCCCAGAGAAGAAGGCCTCTGGATCTCAGGTCCCAATCGACCAAACTCCCCCTCTGACCGAGTCTTCTAGATCCGCCACGCCTGTAATGGGCACGCCGGCTACCAGGACCGGAGCGGGTGTACCCCCGGTTGGGTCCTCATCAAAGCCCCCATTCCCCGAAGAGCCTTCTTCCACTGCAAGTGTGGTTGAGGAGAAGGAAAAGGGGGAATGGCAGGTAGTCGGCAGGGCCACAGGGAAGCGTCAGACAGCGGGACCTCAGTCCCCTGAAGCCTCAGGGACTAAAGACACATACAGCCCCACTCCCTCTGGCAACAGTAAGGGCGATGCCTCGGCCTCTATTCTGACCATTGAAGAGCAAAAAAAGAAATATGACCCGGGATATAGTAAAATGGAAAAAATTAAAGAATTAAAAAATAAACAAAGCAACAAAGGAAAGGAAAAGCATCTCCTCAAAGATCTCTCCCACCTCGCAGTCTTCACAGCCCTCTCACATCCCATCCACCAAAGTCCCCTCTCCAAAGAAATCCACATCCACATCCTCCAACCCAACACCTTCTCCCCGTCCCTCAACCTCTCTCTGTAAAGCGAAGCCTCCACTTGCTTCCCCTTCCACTTCTGCCCAGTCCCAAATTCCTCTCAGTAGAGACCCCATCCCATTTAGACAACACTTTACGCTCCGCAACACTCCCAGTCCTTCTCCTACAAAATGGCCTGTAATGCCTCCTCTGTCTAAAAGACAGAGAAGCCCTACCCAAGAGTCCACGGAAAAAAGAAGAAACCTAAACCTATTTATAATTTAGGTACAGACGTTTGTAAAATTTCACCTTTACAAGCAGAGAAGGCGAAAGATTATGGTAATCGGATTATCAACTTGAAATATCTGCTTTCAATAAAGCAATTCGATGATAAAGAGATAGATGATCCAAAGAACTTTCCAAATGCGCAAAAGGGTCTTAACTGTAATAAGATCTGAGACTGGGGGCGAGACAGATTTGGGTCATGTTGGACGAAGCAATAACTTCGTTCAACATGACCCCGCCCATTGCTATTACAGAAAATGAGAAATTGAAAAAAATGAAGCAATTTTGTGCAGGGAGGGTCCCGGTTTTTGTTCACACCTCCCTTTATAGAGCACTAAAATTGACTTTCCCCTGGGATATCGGTGGAATCTCCCAAGACGGTATCATCAAAACTGAAATGGGCCATGGGTCTATGGGAGAGGCTGTCGGTATCCTTACCCCGGCCATGTTTAATTCGGGTAAACAACCCTAATCGGACTTCTCGATGGCGCTCTGGTTAGCTACTTTAAATGTGCGGGGCCTGAGGTCCGAGTCTCGCAGGGCAAGGCTCTCTCGACCTTCAGCGCCTCGGGGGTGAATGTTTGTTGTGCAAGAGACCCGGTTTTCTTCTCATGACTGTGAGGATATATTGTCTAAGGGGTTCGCCCTTTATTCAGCATGTTTTGATGGTCGTTCGAGGGGTGTCTCTTGGCTAGTGAGCAGGTATTTGAAGGCTGCATGTACCCTTGTCTTCGCAGATCCGGCGAGCAGGCTTTGTGTGTTGGATGCTACCATAAAGGATAAGGCTTTGCGTCTCATTGGGGTTTATGCGCCCAATAACCATGCTGAGCGGCCTGCTTTGTTTCGGCAGATCGAGCCGTTTTTGAGGACTTCTCGTCGGGTAGTTTTAGCGGGGGATTGGAATGCCGTCCTTGACCCCGATATAGATCGTATAGGGCATAATCCGGGTACTAACAATCCTGATGTGAAGGCATTTCGGGACTTTATCGGCGGGTTTGATCTTGTCGATAAGTTCCGGAATGAGCACCCTCGGGAGGTAGCATGGACTTGGACAAATAGTGGCAACTCGGCTCCTGGCACGCTTGCGAGCTACCTGGACCGAGTCTTAGTTAAGAGAGTCGATGTAGGGCTCTTAGGGTGTCCAAGTTTCCACTATATAATTTATACGGATCATAGGCTTGTCCGGGTCCGTGTAAACTTAGATAAGCGTAAGGTTAGAATGGCTGGTTACTGGAAATTTAACTGCTCATTATTTGGTGAGCAGGATTTCCGGGACCAGCTGCTACTAATGATTCAGAGGGAATTGACGGGGGCGGTTGTGGGAAACGCCTGGTGGGATAAATTAAAATGCATAATTAGAACGTTTGCTGCCGATTTTAGTCGTCGACTCAATCTAGATAGATTAGCGGCGCAAACGGCTTTAGAAGAAAAGGTTGATCGGGCCGTGAAATCCCGTGTTAGTGGGGATATAGCCTTAGCTAAGGCAGAGTTGTCCTCCTTGCTTATCAAGAAGGATCAAGCTCTGGTAGTTAGGGCTAGGCTAAAAAGAATGTCTTCTGAGGCGACGAACATGGCCGCTGAACTGCGTGCAGAGGAGAATCGGAACGCGTCTAGGCGACATATAGCGTACGTCACATTGCCTGATAAGCGGACCGTGACTACAAACGCGGGCATATGCGAGGCCTTTCAGGATTACTTTCAGGATCTTTTCACCAGGGAGCCCGGTCTGAGCTCTGCTCAGTTCGACGCCTATTTAGCTGACTTTCCCTGCCTTGAGGCAGCTGAAGCAGCTAGGTGCGAGGGTCCCATTACAAAGTCGGAAATCTGGGAAGCGCTGAAGCAGGTTGGCCTGGATAAATCTCCAGGACTAGGTCTTCCCTACGAAGTTTATTTGAGGCAGTCGCCCGTTTTTGTTCCTTTGCTGGAACTGATTTTCAACCACTGGATGAAGCAGGGGTCTATACCTCAGCGCTTCACCAGGTGTGTGATCATGTTGCTGCGTAAGGACAAGAACGGTGGGGATGGGTTAGGGAACTTTGGACCTTTAACCATGTTAAAAACTGAGTTAAAGATTTTGGCGAAGATCTTAGCCAACCGTTTGCAGCTTGTCCTGTCTTGTCTGATTGGCCCCGAACAGACTTGTACTGTGAAGGGCAGGACTATTCAGGATAACCTTCATATGGTACGCTTGATCTTAGAACAAGTCGACAGTGAAGCCGCGCTGATTAATTTAGATCAGTCCAAGGCCTTCGATAGGGTTGACCATCGGTTTCTGGGGGCTGTCCTTTCGGCGGCCGGTTTCGGAGCCGACTTTCGCTCCTGGATCCGACATTTGTATGCGACCCCCAGTGCGCTGGTGGAAGTGAATGGGGTAAGATAGAAGCCTTTCGTATTGTCTCGTTCCATTCTTCAAGGTTGTCCGCTCTCGCCTTTGCTTTACGTTCTTGCGTTGGAACCATTCCTTCGCAAGTTAAAGGCAAATCCGGTCCTGCGCGGAAATGCCCTGCCTGGGGCTACCACCTCAGCTAGGTATTCTGCCTATGCTGACGACGTTTCGGTTCTTGTGTCGAGCAGAGCCGAGATTGACGAAGTCAGCAAAGAGATCAGTGGCTATGAGATGGTGACAGGGGCCAAGATCAACCGCGATAAGTCTGTTGGCTTGCGGTTGGGTGCGTGGAAGGGAGTTCTCTTCCCGGACCTTTCCTCTGGACGGATGGGCCGATCAAGATACTCGGCGTCTGGTTCGGTCCTGATCTCCAGTTGGAAATCAATTGGTCGGAGGTGCAAGGGAAGGCCGAGATCGCGGTTAATCTGTGGTCTCGGAGGAGACTTTCCCTGAAGGGAAGTGCGGAAGTATGTGTTTCACACATCTATCCGATACTCCTGTACCGACTCTCTGTACTTCCACTCCCGTATGCCAGACTAATTTTATTAGTACGGACCTTGTTCTCTTTCTTGTGGAGAGACAAGACCCCTATGGTATCTCGCGAGATCTGTTGCCTTCATCCCTCTGAGGGCGGCCTGGGTATGCCTAGCATTGAGATTCGTCAACATATGCTTCGCATCACCTTTCTAGACCAAATGTGTCGCGGATCGGATGAGGAGGGTGCCTTTTGGAAAGAAGACGTCCGTAAACATTTCCCGTCCCTGAAAAGTGTGCACTCGTGCGAGGAAAAGGCCGGCCGTACACCGCGAGCCGAGTGCTCCTTCTATCGCGAATGTCGTCGTGCTCTGAAGCTCCTCTTACGGGCTTCGGATGGCCTCTCCAACGCCCAGGCGTTGTCTCGTAAGGCATTGTATCAAGTGTTAGTTAGGGGGGCCGTTCAAGATGATTTGATTGGCGAGCTCGGTCTTACGAAGCAGGAGGCTCTCTCAATATGGCCTTGGACGCCTGGGTTGAAATGCCTCAATAATGATGAGACATCACTCACCTGGCTGGTGATTCGTGAAGCCGTCTGGGTCAGCAAGAGACTTTGTTCAGCAGGCTTGGAGAAATATCCAAACTGTCGTCGCTGTATGGGGGAAGTCGAGACCATTGGTCACGCCTTCTTTCAGTGCAAGGCGGTAGTGCCGTTGTGCAGGTTTTTTGAAGGCCTCATGGTTCGCATGCTGCAGGGAAAGTTTTTTGTCCTTGAAGCCAGTTCTGTTTGTAGCAATGTGGTGCCACAGATGACGAAGGCTGAACACTGTGTTCTGTTGCTTACTAGGTGCTATGAGAGTCATGATTTGGACGACATGTCAGAAGGAATTCTTTGAGGGCGAGTTCACTTCTTCCCAACTGATCTTGTTCTTTAAGCATCAGCTTAAAGTCAAGATCAGGACGGAAAAACGGCTCACCTCATCAGAATTTGGCAAAAGGTGGGTGAATCTTGCGCGTATGTGCCGAGTAAAAGGGGCTGGCCTTGAGTGGCATTTTGATGTCGGTTAGGCATCAAGATATTGTTTTCCTGGGTTGAACTTGGGCAACCCATCCCTGGTGTTAGGTTAGAGTAGGTTTTTCGTTTTGAATTTTTAGTTTCCCTTCTTTTTTTGTAAACTTAGCTACGGTGTATTTGCTCATTGGCCCCTTTTTTTCTGTCCTTTTCTTTTGGTTTAGTTTAACTCCCCATCCCATCCCTCGTTAGGTGGTCAGTATTTTCAGTTCTCTGGTGGATGCGGGACGCCTTTCGTTTCGAGGGTGTGTTTTTTCGTATTTGTTGTGTCTGAATCGGTGCGGGCCTGTGTGTATGGTTGAGAGGGATGATTGTTTTTTGTATAGTTCTAAAGTCCCTTGTCGATTTCGTCCAGTTCATTGATTTTACCGCCACATTTAGGGTTTGTGGGGGGTTTTATTACTAACATGATTTTATTTAGTTTCATGTAAATAATTTTATGTCATATTGTATATATTCATTGGGGTTGTTTTTACTTGTTATATTTTATCCCCCCACCTCACCAGACATTATTTGTACATATGGGGTTAATTAGGATTCTCATTGAGACAATGAGGTATTTTGGTGGTTGTAGTAAGAAAGGTAATTATGAATGTGGCGTTTTGGTGGCAGGATTATTGTTTCATATGTTTGGGTCAGTGGTTGTGGCTAGCTAAGTTTAAATTAAGACAAATGATGACTGTCCTTTTCCCCCAACCCCCTTTTTTGGCCTTGTGCCACATTTATTGTATTACATATTTATTGTATTTTGAGACAGAACTCAAGAAGGAACGACTCGAGGTTGGAATACCAGTTGGGAGAGCTTGAATTTACTCGCTGGTTGCTGTTTTCTTTATTCGCCACATTTAGTGAGAAAAATATATTTTTTTTACGCCATTGAGATTATTGGGCATTGGTAGTAATAAACGTGGTTCAAAAATCTGCTACAAGTGCGTTTTCATACCAAACATGTTACTCTCAAAAATCAGTTTACAACTTTTTTCCCTAGCCAAAATTGTGACTATTAGTATTTTTCCTGTGACTTTTAGACATGATTCTGATATATCCTTTAGTTTTAGTTATATGGCGAGCGTATTACCACGATTGACTGCTATTGAAATTCCCTGAAATTGTCGTTTAAATTAGTAAATAATTTCCTCAGCTTAATTTGGCAGAATGCCATTTAGTGAGTGGCATTTTCAGAGAAACTCGCTGCACTCGCGGTGTTGTCTGGAAGACGAGCGTTTAATTAAGCAAATTATAACTGACTAATACTCTAAAAGAAGTACAAGTAGTTAGAAAAGTAAATTTCTTTTTACCAGTTCGTTCTAAGAAACAAAAAATATGATTCCTATTATTTTTTTAACTTGTGCTCTGCATTAAAAAGGCATTGTTTATTCAAACATTTTTTGAGACATTACGATACGACATATTTAATTGGTGAACAATTATATACAATATCTAAAAATAAATAACTTGTAATTCCAACGGATAATTTATTTTATTAAACTATTTTTTCTACTCTGGTTTGGAAATTACATTTCTTTCTTTTAGCAACTCTCACGCTTTCAGATTTTTGCATGTCTCGCGAATTCAATTCGATCGAATTTTTTTTTGTTAATTTGAATTTAACGTATACAATGTAGCTTAGACACAGTTTATTTCTTTCTTTCTCAAGAAGACTACTAAGAGCGATCAAGGATTGCAAAAGCTTTCCGAAATATACCTGTTCTGTTTTACTTTTAACAATAAATTCCGTTGGAATTTCAATTACAAGTTTTTATTCTTTTTAATTCAACTTCACCAGTGGAATCAAGCACTTTTACAATACAATATCTATTTTGAAACATTGCTATTACGTTTAAGTTGCAAAAAACAAAATTGTGTTAGTTTTTTTTATAAATAGCGAACTCGGGTGTTTATTTGCATTAATTTTCTTAAATTTACGTACGAACAGGAAGTACTGAGTGAAAAGTTCTCGGCCGGACTCATTTTTCACAAAATCTGACCAAATCATTTAAATTAAAGCATAACAATTATTATTTTTATTTTTTTAATCACTTCTTGATTGGTCCGAGACCTTTTCAGCACACCTTAAAATTAAAAATAAGCCGTTTTTATCAATACGAAAAAAAAAAACAATCTTTACGAGAAACTTTTCTAAGCAGGAACCTGTTGAATGTTGAGACCGTCATAACCGGAAATTGTTGAGCCGGTGTCATCAACATGACTCGTGACTGGTTTAAAGGTGGCAGACGATGAATGTTTCGCTTGGTGGAAATGTTTTAATGTCAGGATGAAGGGGTTGTTACTTTTTAGTCAGTCTAGCGATCTTTTATTTATTGACGCTGATGAAGAATTTTTGGAATCTGCCTACAAAAATGAAGAAACTGAAGGAGACTACAAGGTAAAAGTAAAAAGTGTTTCTAATTGATATGTGTGTGTGTGTGTGTGTGTTTTTTTTTTTTTTGTTTATTAAAAAATAGAAACCTTCCTAAGGTGGTATATTACCTACTACACTTGGTTGGATTTAATTAAATTGCAGCGTTTTAAAATTATAACACGATATTTTGGTAATTTGTACAGTTAAAAATACGAATGTATCAATTTTTACATTTACTTATTTTAAAATTTCTTTGTTTTTTTCACTTTCACGTCAAATTTTTCTTAATCTCTTTAAAAAAAAAAAAAAAAAAACTGTCACGATCTTTTGAACTTTTGATTCGCAAATATTTTGTCTGGACCGACAGCAGAAATGTTTACTCTTTTAGTATTGAGGCGTCCCCAATAGGTGAAGTGCCGAAGTGGTTGGATAGGGAGAAGTCTAAAGCAATTTTTAAACGGGTTCCAATATCGTACACTAAAACTTCATTTTATTTTTGTGTTACATTCTGTTACGTACGTGACCATACAATTCAGAAATACCTTTTTTCTTTTCTTAGTTATTCTTACAGGGTTGAATTTAATTAAATTTTTCTATGTATTTAACAATTTTTCTTCTTTAGCTAATCCACTTTCATTTTATTTAAAGAAAAAAAAGAAAGCAAATGCCAACAAGAAGAAAAATATTTTAATTTTTTTTCTTCCGTAAATTAAAAACTAGCATAACAAATTGTTTAAATCTGCATAAATTATAATTATGGTAATAATGATTAGTTCAATATGCAAACAAACAAAAAATCACTATGAATCTACTAGAAATCACTTCGTATTATTTACAAAACTTAAAAATGATTTTCCCCAGTAGGTAGCCACAGAAATCAATATTGAATTTGGCAAGTGTCCTGATTTTGTTTTATTTATTTATTTTTTGTAGTATTTTTTTTTTTTACCGAACTTCTTAATTTGATTGCACTTTTAACTTTCTACCAACCAGATATGTTTTTTTTTTGTTTTAATTTATTGTTTTTAAGGTCCCGCTTTTTTCTTTTAAAATCAATTTAATACTCTTTTTTTTTCTTGTATAATTGGTATATGAAAACTGATACATTAAAAAAAATATTTTTGATCAATTTGCGAACTTTAAAAAATAATTTTTTAAAATGTGTAACCGCCCAAAAAATGGATGCGTTTTTTTTTTGTTTTTTTCGGAAATAAAAGCGAAAATGCGCTACCCAGGGAATTATTATTATAATAATTCCCTGGGTAGCGCATTTTCGCTTTTCATTGATTATCCTTTGAATTGTATAATATTTTCATTGATTATCCTTTGAATTGTATAATAATATTATACAATTCAAAGGATAATCAATGAATGAATTCAAATGTATAAAACTAGGTTATTTTATTTTTATTAGAAAACTCTGGAAATATTTTTGATGGTCTGATTCACCACCTTACAGTCCTTACTACACACTTTTTTTCGATATCGTGTGTACTTTTTTTTAAGTGTTTGTGGAATTTTTTTACAGAAGTAAAGTGCGTGTAAAAAAAAAAAAAAAAAAAAAAAAAAACTTTTGCAATCAAGTGTAAACTGAACATACGAAAAATTCGTCTCGAACATTAAAAATAAATCAATAAACCTCAACAAAAAAAATCAATTTTTAAAGAAACATTATCTTTTTATTTAAAACAAGTTATTTTTTTTTAGATTGGATTGGACAGACTAGAGATATTAATTAAATTTACTTAATATTCATATATATTCTAAAGAAAGAATTACGTGTTTTAAAATTTAAATTCATCTCGTTGCTGTTCGTAAGAGTTTTTTTTATTAAATAAAGACTAAAGAGTAAATATATATTTGAAGAAACGAAAAATGTAAAGTTTAATCAAATGCCATTTTCGCGTGAAACGTCTAAAAACAAATTGTTTTCATTTTAGCAACTGTTAGAAATTTTGTATGGATGTTCAAAAAGTAAATTATCTTTAATTACTGCCTTGACTACTTCAGGCATGTCAAACTTGGGGCATATGGAGGGCCGCATCGGCTATATATGCAGCCTCGAGGGCCTCACCTCCTTACAGTCTTCACAGCTAGTAGTAACTAAACTTTAAATACCAAATACTTACAATACAAGGTGTTGTCCTGATGACTCGCTTTAGACAAACTATTTTCGATATATCAAGTTGGAATGTCTGTGTAGATCCTGCTTTGATCAAAGATGACATGTTCATCAATTAATCTGGTTCTGTGAGACGTTTTTGTGGCCTTCATAAACGAAAATAACTGCTCACAAACATATGTGGAACTAAACATCGCCATAATCTTTGTGGCAAACTTTCTGAAGTTCTTAAATATTTGAGGAAGGTATGAAAAAAGTCCGGGTACGGGGTACCGCTACTTCTAGGTACTTTTCCTTGAGCGTTGAGTCAGTCTGCATTTCCAGTAGGTCTATCTGTAGACTTTCCTCTGCCTGAGCAACATCAAAAGTGAATGGTGCTGAGAATAATGCAAACTGATCTTCACAAGATTAAAAATCACAATCTTCTCTGAAAATCCTTTGACAGCAATTCCAGATAATTATCGTACTTAGCAAAGATAGCTACAGACTCAGTATTGGTAGTTTTTTTTCAACTCCTTGCACATACAAAAATGAATCAAGTTTTCGTGTGGCAAATGGGACTTCAATAACGCTAATTTTGCAATGAAACACTTGATATCATCATAACTGAGTGATGAGCTTATTTTTACCTTGTAATTAAGACCATTTAATTGGTCAGTAATATCCACTGAAAAAGCTAGATCTTGGAGCCAGATTTTATCTTTCAATTCATCTGTGCTTTGACCTTTCATCTCCAAAAACATAATTTCGTGTCGCAATAAAAAAAATCTTTTCAGTACCTTGTGACATGAAACACACCGAACTTCTGTGTAGAATGAGACATTTATGAACTGATTATTCACGTCTTCCAATAACTGGCTAAACTGACGGTGATGCAGAGCACGACCTGGATAGAGATCATTGTTTTTGTGACAAAACTCAGCACATGATCTAATTTTAAAATCTTAGGACATAAGTTCTATTGATGAATTATACAGTGAAAATGTTTGAATGTTGAATATGGCTACATGTTTTCTATTTTTGTACCGAACTTGGCATCAACACCATTATGTCTCCCAACCATATTGGCAGAACTATCAGTAGATAAACACACAAGTTTACACAAATCAAGGCCATACTCATGGAGAAGCTGTTTAACTTTCTCAAAAATGTCCTGGCTTGTTATAGTATCATGCATTGGGACCAGTTCAAGTAGTTCTTCATAAATTTGAAATCCATTGTCACGAGCCCTGTGCTATTCCAGCTATGTCAACGGTCTCATAGAGCAATAGAAAAATGTTCAAAACTTGATGATAAAGTCTTCAACTGTCGACTCGAATCACCTGCCATTTCATCAATCTGTTCATCAACAGCGTTCCTGCTTAGCTTAATGAAATGTCTTCATAAGTGTGACTTCTCTGGACATACAATTTCAGCTGTTTTTACAAAACATCGCTTTATGAAATCTCATTCACTATAAGATTTTCCATTGATGGCAATCATTTTTTGCAGAGTTCAAAGTTTGCAGTAACGGAACTATTGTTGCCTTTCTGAATTTTTGTAAAGCAACTCTGTTGCTGTGTGAACTTAACCTTGAATTCCCTCACTTTTGAAACATGCATATCTCCTTCATATTTATCATAAGATCAATGATTTGTTTCATAATGTCTTTTCACATTATATTCTTTTGGCGTCGCAATGCAGTGGTTGCAAATCAAACAATTTATCTTTCCATTAACAGTGGTACAAAAGTACTGTAATTCCCACTTTTTTCGGAACACACGTCCTTCTTCAGATAATTTTCTCTTTTTACGAGATGTAGTAGAATTCGACAAGGCAAAATATTATAAAATTACGAACATTTTCACTTTACATTTGCTATTTATTTAGTTGTCAAGGATGATCACATGATTAACCGGAAGTTAGAAATAGTCGCTGATATTCCAAACCAAAAAACATTGAGTTAGACAATCTAAATAACAATTGAAAAACAAAATCTCACTGTTTTTAATAATTTTCATTACCAACATAGACAAAATTCTCGATATACTACGGCTATAGAAACTTTTTGTGAGGAACGCCAAGATGAATGTAAAGGCCCCCACATGCGGCCCTCGGTCCGCCAGTTTGACACACCTGACTTTATTACTCTTCCGGCAGGAATAATTCTAACTCTTCACTCTTTCTTCAGAATAATAATAATAAAAAAAAACACACATTGGATGCAATTAGATATTTTATAACCACAAACAGGGAAGAAAATAAAAGCAATGTTAAACACAAAAGTATCATTTATGACTTTTAAAAAATATGTAGTATAAAAAAATGAAATTATTAATTAATTCTACTAAGTTTCATAGAGTAAAAAATAAATTAACTGTTGTTTAAGAACAACTTAAAGATAATTTATTTTTAAATAAAAATACCAATTTCATGATTATTGCACTGCTGGTCTTCCTATTTCATTTATTTTATTTTATTTTATTTTATTTATTTATTTATTTATTTTTTTTTTTTTCGCACACTTTTTTTTTTTTTTTTTTTTTAATTAATTTAAATATGTTAGTTGTTGAAGTTGACTGACCTCATGGGTTACCGTGCGTAAATAAACGTTATTTTCATTATGTTTTAGAGAAAAAGTAAGCATTACTTTTCCAAAATTTGTTTAAATTAATCTTTAGGACAAATATTGAATTTTTAGATATTTTCTTTTTTACGTTTTCTGTCTAATATCTAATCATTTTATTAAAAAAAGGCGTTTTTCTTTTACGGATAAAGTTCCCGTAGAACAACAAATAAGTATGTCAATTCCTTCCAGTACTTGTCGCTTATTGTCGCTACTGTTTGTTTTAAAAGTCCATTTAAATCAGATTAATTATACTTTAAATCAACTAATATTCCTCAAATATAATTTAAGAAAAGTATATATTTTATTTTTGGAAGATTTTTAAAACCGAGAATTAACTTTTGTTTATAAATGTGTCAAAAATGGCCGATTTTTAAATGATTTTTCTGAAAGCAACCAAAAGGTTGAGATTCCAATATAATTTCTATTTGAAATACACCAGAGTATTTTGCTTACTGGAAATAGTAAGTGTAATCATTTACCTTTCAATTAAAGCTAAATAGAAATCTTCAAGAATGCTTTTCATTTTAAAAAATTCATTTCATACCTTGGATATCGAAAATTAATGGAAGTACCTAGTCTAATGGCAGTTCTAGGAGTGTGATCCAAGGTGGAAGTTGGATGGAGTAAAGAAACAAATTAGACACTGGTTTAGAGAAATGGCTAAAGATTTATTTTCATTTGCAAGATATGAAAATGTCTCTGGTAAGTTGTATAGTGTAGAGTTCAAATGTATGGTGTACAAGTTGTGAAATGAAAGCGTGAAAAAGGAGTATGCTTAATCCTGGTGACTGCTGTTGACTATTGGTTTGGGTTTGTCATGTTGATAGTAGAATTCATTCTCTTTCTGTGTTCAAAAGAGGTCGTTTTCACAGCCTAATGGTCAGATGAGCTAGAGTTAGCGTGGGTGTATAAAGTCTCTTTCTCTCTCTGTTCTCTCTGCCCCTGCCTAGCTTCTCTTATAACCTAGATAAGGGAAACACATGGACATAGTTGCATTGATAATGGCCAGCCATATTTATGTTTGTTTTAAAATTTGCTTTGAGTAGAGTGTGGCGTATGTGTGATTTTGCTACACAAAAATTGGTGTGTAGTTAGAGATATGTTTTCTAATACTTATATATATTTTGCTTTGACTTGTTATTTCTATGTGTAAATTGTGTTTTCCTGCTATAAATACTCCCTTACCAGAGAAAATATGTTGAGAATTTTCTTGAAATAATGTTACCAAGAAATTTTACAGGGAAAGAAAAAAAAATATGTATTGAAGAGTATTGAAAGTAGTGTTGGATACAGAGTCAGCCAAATGAGTCAATTCTCAAGCATTTACTGTCCAAAAGGGTTTGTTAAAATCATGCCTTCAAAATCGTTTTGAAAGTAATGAGTTATTTTTTAAACTAGTGTAGTTTGTAGGTAGATTTCTGCTTGGAGTTGATATAATGGTTTGGAAAGCATTACAGCTGTATCTATTAACAGCTAAGTGTACCTGAGGGGTTGAAATGCAGAAGGTTGGTTATCATATATATATCTTGTATGAAATGAATCAGTTGGGCCAAGGGATGCATTGGCCTGATCTTGTGTGTTTGGTATGATCTGTAATATATTCCTTGAGTTGATCTGTGATAAGAGTTTGAGGTCTTATAGTTTGTTTAGTCCTTTGTATTCTGAAAAGAAAAAGAATCAAACTGTTGTTGCAATGTGTCTTTAAACATGTCAGCAAAAATATACTTGTGTGAAATACTGTGTCATCAGGGAGCTGTATAATTTTCTAGTGGATCAGAAAGTAGCATACTCTGGAAGACATGTCAGTAGTGTAGAAGGAGAGAGTTCAGCAGTTGGTATTATTAAAATTGTTGTTTTCCAATGCTCCACATTTAAATTGATTTTGTTTGGAAGGTCTTACTTGTTTTGCTGTGCATGAATGATGTTGGTGCACAAAATCTAATAGAAGCTTTGATTTGTAAAGTTGCTGAGTTGATGCTGGTGAAATTGCTGCCAAGTGTCAAATGAATGTTCTGTGAGAACTTTTGAAGATATCTGGTATCATTGTTGATTTTTCTCAGAGGCAGCTATGTTTGTATATTATTAAATTGTACTTGCAGATTTCTTAGTTTTGTTCATGCTAACATCTCTGTAGAGTGAAAAATGTCACTGTATTGCCTTGAAATTATTTCACATCTTTATATGATGAGCCTGGGAGAAACATTGCTGTTTAAAGTTGAGAATAGAGTTGACTTTGTGGTGTTTGAGTGGTATTCTTGTGTGCTTTGCATAGGTTTATTTGTGAATTCTGGGTGTTATTCACAAAGAAAATGAGCTGTGTTTTGTGTGCTTCAAACTTGTAAGACGAAAATCGTATTTTTCATTTTGGTGAAAATAAAAATTTGTGACCTCCACCAGTAGAGGTAGAAGTCAAGAATAATTGTGCCTAAGAGAAATCAAGGGCCTAAGCAAAATGCAGTAGAGATAAGATGGGTGTTGCTCACCTGTGACTGTAGTAGTAATTATAATGGCTATTAGGATTTTTTTTGGTTTGCACATATCGGAAAAAAAACATTTGCTATTTTGAAGAACATCTTGACCACATAGTTATGCCATGTAGATGTGTTTTAGAGTTTTGAAATTTGTGATTTTGATGTTTACATCAGGTTTAATCACAAATTTGTAAGAGTAAATTATTTTTGTTAAAAGTTTTTTGCGTCTGCATGCATGGCACAGTAGGAAGAAAAGTTATCCTTCAAATCTGCAATGAAACTTGTACTTGGTTGAACCAGATCTGAGGGTTTCTTCTGTTAAAAGGAGGTAAATGGATGATGTTTAGCCTTGTTTTGTGTTGTTCCGTAGACATGTCTGAAACTGACAATGAGACATCTTCCATTTTTACAATTGTATTCATTATTAATTGATTTTGTTTTTATGGCTTATCAATCTTTTGCAAGTTATATCAAGCCAGAAAATATTTTTAGATTCTAAGAATTTTGTGAAGATAATAATGATTTAAATGATGCAAATTCTACTAACTAACCCATAGCTGGGAAGAGAAGAGGTAGATTCAAGTATTTGCATGTAAGTGAATATAATGAACCCAACTGAAATTGGAACTCAGCTCTCTAATTTCCAATTTTGAGCTGTTATCCATTACACCATTTTCACATCCAGGCTTACAGCACCTAGTATTCCCAGAAATTCATTCATCTAGTTACTGACCAGGCTTGATGTTGCTTAACTTTGGTGATCATACAAGAACCAGTGTTTCAATGTGATATGGCTGTAAACCAGCAAGAGATTAAAGTCACTAAGCTGCAGGTGTTATTGAAAGTAAAAGAATCTGAGAAAAATCATTATCAAGGAAAGAGGACAATAAAAGAACAGGATTCAAGGATACAGAAGATGACAATTGACATTGCATTTAAATTTTTGAAAACCAAAGTTGACTGAAAAACGAGAAGCTGAAAGAGTTTCATGAGTGAGAATTGTGGGAGAAGAAAATGTTAACATAGAACTTACATCTAGTAATTTCAATTGTAAAATATTGAGACTTTGCTGACAGTCTTGTACTGCGCTTAAATTCATAAAGCTAAGGTACCAAAGAGGAAAGCTCACATTGTGGAACTGCTTCTTGTTGAACTAAAGCAGTGACAAAAAAAATTTACGTATGTAAATGATGGGTTGTTATTGTTAGTAGAAGTGAAAAGAAATAGAATACATTTCAACAAGGTGAGGATATTTTTATGTGTTTTACATATGGCTAATAAATGATTAACAAGAAAAAATATACTTGTATACATGCAAAAATTGCTGAAAAAAAAACATTAAAATCAAACTAGGAATTGTGTGTGTATAATACACGTGCATGTGCCTGAGTTCAGTCACTCGGATGAGTTCAGTATTGATGTTGCTACTACCATGTGTTGAAAAAAAAGGAAGAAACAGAAGATGTTCTGTTTTTATAGCTACCTATACAGAGCCACCTATGTCGTCTTAGCAAATAAAGTGGCAGTAATCCCATTCTTATCAGAACAGTTACCATGAAAATAGAAAAAGCAAAAGGAAGCTATGCTATGGTGCTTGGAAAGTGACTGGAGATGAGATGACATGTGAGGATCAATAACCTTGCAGATTCTTATTTGGATTTTGTCAAGAATCTGTAGATAGCAGAAGCATCCTGACCATATATGACAGCAATATTCAATGAATGGATGAATTGAGGACATAAAGGTATAAGATAGATTCTTGTGAGATAAATTGTCCAGAACCACACAGTGAACCTGGCAGCAGACCTAGCAATAGACTTAATATAATTGTTCTACTTTTTGTCAGTGGAAAACATTGGCCTGAGAAGGTGAAATGCTTCACTCCCTGGAGAGGTTAGCATCAGCTATGTTGTTGGAAGGCAAAAAAAAGATTCTCTAAGATGATTAAGAGAGAGCAGTTTCATTTTGGAGGCATTAAAAATTAACAAGCCATTTATTGTCCAGTTAACCACTGATTGAATGTCATTTTTGTGATCAGCTGCCAATTTGACCTTATTAAATCTGTCAAACTTACCATTAAGGCAGGGGTAATAATTGTCATCAGCATAGATACAGAGTTGAAAACTGATGACATCAGGAAGGTTGTTAATGAAAGTTATGAACAAAGTAGGTCCAAGGATAGCACCCTTGGGGACACCCGCATCAATGTAAAAAGATCTAGAAGAGTGTTCATTCAAGACAGCTTCCATTTTGTGATTTAATAAAGATTCAATCAAATCAAAAATTTGTTAAAAAATAGCATAACTCTTCAACTTATGAAGACCAGCATGCTAAACCCTGTTAAATGCCTTCAAGAACAGCCTAAGCTTCACCATTCTTATCTAAATAATTGTTAATATATCAGCAGTTGACCTAGAGAAGTGAAAGCCATATTGTTTTTTGAAAGAAGACCCAGCAAACCATTGCTTAACCAATTCATCATTGTTGATAAGAACCTCTAGGACTTTGCTAAGAAAAGGTAGAAGGATCAGATGGTACTCCTTGTGGAAAATTGTTTCTACTCTTGGCTACAGAAATGTAAAAATATAAGTGGGATTTGTTCTTAATCAAATTTAGGAAACCCGTATTGATTATGCTTGGTTTTCTTATTGCTAATTATTTTCTTTATTAATGTAAAAAAACAATACTTCTTAACTTGGCTTTCAAAATGTTTTTACTAAAATTCAGTAACTGAGTTTTTTCTTTTACTAAAATTTAAATTAATTTTTTCTGATGTCATGTGTTGCTTTTGTCTTTTTTTTCTGAAGTTTTATTTGTGAGCAAACAATTAATTGTATTGTGAATAATTGGAAAAGGGTAATCCATGAAATTATTTCAGTTTCAATTGTTTTACTCACATTCCACACTGTTTTGTTCTGACACTGGCTCATATTCTCATTCACTTGAACTTAATGAAATGCTAATATCACTTAGTATTATTGAGTCTCATTCATATCTCAGACTATCAAGCATTGTTTTAATTTGATTTTTAAAAATTTTTTAGCAATATTCTTTCTCTAGAAATTTTAAAAATTAATAAAAATATTAATTAATAAAAACATATTTTTCATTTTTTTTGTTTGTTTAATGGTAATTCATCTTTTTCTTTCTATATTTTACATACTCAACTAATTTAGAACTTTAAAAATTCATGCACAAAATATGCCTCAAGACACTTGTAAAACATACTTCCTTGAGTTTGAGACTATTTTGTTAATAGTTTAATGACAAAAGAGAAGAATAAGAATCAGATTAGTTAATGAAAAAAACTTTTTTCAAACTCTGCTATTCAGAAGAGTATTCATTCAGTTATCAGTTCACCCCCCCCTCCCACTCCTGGTCTCATCAAACTTCTGTTTTCTCTGCTTGTGTTTACAGAGAAAAATGTTAAAGTGGCTCACAGTTCAATAATTAATGTGTAATTGGAAGTTGTAGTGAAGTCCAACCTTGAATAATTTTCCTGTAAGTTTTTGGATTTAGAAAATTTTCTGTTGCTCTTTTAAATCAAAATTTAATACACACACATTTTTGTTTGACACAGGGTCTAAAATCATCAGGACTTAAAAGTAAATGGTACTTCTTTTGACCTTTTTTGAGTATTTAATTTAAATTTCATGCATCAGTTGTGCAGCATTGCCTGTTGTCAGGAAACTTCTCTTTTCTAGTAAAAAGTTTAATTTTGATATTAATTAAAATTTTGGTGAAATTTTTTCCCTATTTTCTTTATTGTTAAACTTCATATTTTATAGAGTTAAGGTACCACGAATGAATATTTGTTTTGTTTTTTTTTAAAACTTAACAAGTATTTTGAAGTACTCTTTTTTTTCTTTTTTTTATTTTTTAAAGTTTTTTCTTAGAATATCTGCAATCTAACCAATGCTGTTCAACATGTCTTGTTATTTTATAAGTATGCTACAACAATATTTCTGATATCAACTCTCAGATTTTTCCTGTTTAGGCAGTTCAAATTGGTTTATAAGGATACTTTATTATCATTTTGTTTATATAAAGCTTATTTATCAAGATTGTCGACCCTCATCTCATGGAAGATTGTAAAAAACAAAAAATAATTGTCGATCCTATTTCCTGTTTATTATCAGACCTTGTGGAATATGAAGCTTAATATTACTATTTTGTGTGTGTGTATGTATAATGAAGGATCTGAAATTTATAATATGGTTCCCTCCACTCTACTACATCTCAATTTTCATCAGGTACTATTCGTATAAAATACAAATTTTTATTGTAATATAATTATGTACAATAATGGATCATATGAAGTATAAGTGAACAATTCAAATAGAAAAATTGAAAATAAATGCAATGTATCTAAATAAAAATTAGAAACATATCATAATAGATCATTGCATCTTAATTCTTAAATAAATCAATATTTTGTGGCAATTTTTAACATCATCTTGAGTTTTTTTTATTAAAAAGTTGAATAATTTTAATAGATTCAA